>OY987291.1:5097018-5192294 GCA_963920785.1 Sphagnum contortum | reverse complement strand
TGGCCCCCCCCCCACCCCTTCCCTGCCCGTCCCCACCCCTCTGCTGCCACAGATTTCGGAATCCGACTGTCCGGGCCAGTTCCCGATTTCGGAATCCGACCGTCCGGGCCGGTTCCGCCGGTCCATTCAAACGCGGAACCGTCGTCGGACGGACGGACAGACAGACACACTGTTGTAATTATATATAAGATACTAGTGGGTGCCCGTGCCCTTCGGACACTGTGAAGTCCCCCGAAAACATTTTCAAAAAGATTCTAATTTTTTAAAAAATGTTCTATAACGAAAATAATTTAAAAAAAATTGGCCACCCCCCTTCCCCGCCGGCCCGTCCCCACCCCCCACCCCTTCCTCGCCCGTCCCCCCCTGCTCCCCCCCCCCCCCCCCCCCCCCCCCCACAACCCGTTCCCCCCCTGCTGTCCCCCCCCCACCCCTTCAAAACCGTCACTTGTTTCGATCAAGAAACAAAACCGTCGTGCCCATGGCCGAAGGCCACTGTTTTTTATTTTTTATTTACTGCCCTGCCCTGCCCTTGCCCCTGCCCTGCCCTGTTTCGAATTTTCCTTTTGCTGCCAGGGACAGGAGGAGGAAGTTACACCCTGCACTGGCCACCCGGTTCTGCCATAGAATCTGTGACAGGGTTGTGCAGAACAGACAACCCTGTCACAGACAGACACCACCACCACTGTAGCTTTAATATATAAGATAACACGGGCTCCAGCCAATCAGGAATAACTGCATCAAGACACTGACACCAATTTCTTTATAGGAGTAGACTCTTCCATCATCTTCTTCTTCCGGGATGAAGAACTTGGATGGATGGACGGATGACGGGATGGACGACGAAGGGACGGATGGATAGTGGGTACCCGGGACCTTCTGACACTCTCAAGTCACCCCCTTTCTTTAAATCGTATTTATTTTCTTTAAACCGGGAGCATGCCTCTCCCGGGCAAGATGGGTACCCGTGACCTTTGGGCACTGTGAAGTCGACTTATTTCTTTTAAGCTAGGGGGGGATGGAAGATTTTTTTTTCAGTTTTCCCTGTTTCCTATTGTATTCCCACGATGTTCCCTTTAAGTTCTTAATGGGTTCCCAAAATGTTCCCCACGTTCCCAATGTGTTCCCCATGGGTATTCCCAATCGCACCTTGGTTTAATCCCATATGTTTTGCTCAAAGTCCTCCCCTTCTCACATATATCGATGGGCCAAAGGGGGAGGCACTCCATCTATCCATAGAATCTTCAATTTTTGTGAGCCTTCATAGTTTCAATTATTTTATGCCGGGGCAAATCAAATTCAATAAAAAAAAGTTGGACTTGTGAGGGATAAAGGTCAGGCCAAAAATGGTGATGAACGTTTTTGGGAGGAGAAATTTCATGCAACCCATGGGAAGGCCCAAGCACACACTGAATGTGCCTTGCATTTTTTCCTTTTAAATTTGGGGGGTGGGGGATTTAATGGAGGATATTTTTCAGTTTTCCCTAGTTCCCTCTATGTTGACCATCCCACCATCCGCTCACCTTGGCTGGGGCCCTCAATGGATGTGGGGAGGGGGGGGGGTCCAGCCAATCAGGAATAACTGCATCAAGACACGGACACCAATTTCTTTATAGGAGTAGACTCTTCCATCATCTTCTTCTGGGATGAAGAACTTGGATGGATGGATGGATGATGGGACGGACGACGGGACGGATGGATGGAAAGGAGGACCAACACCAACACCACTGGACAGACGGACACCACGGATATTATTATGTTGGAGACTAGTGGGTGCCCGTGATGGTCGGACACAATCCGCCCGTGCCTGCCTTTTTTTTTTTTCCTTCACTCCAAACCCATCGACGACAGCAGTTTAGGGCGGAAAGAAAAAAAAAAAACCCCTGTCCGTCGACGACGGCAGTTTAGGGCGGAAAAAAAGAAAAAAGAAAAAAAGAGGTCTTGTCCGTCGAGGTCCCGAAACCTCGATTTCAGAACCTGGCTCTCAGGACCTCGCACAGACAGAGACCTGGATCTCAGGACGTGGGTTCCGCCATAGAACGGCTCACCGAGACACAGTCCAATTCTGCCGCGGAACGTCACGTCGCACAGACGGACAGACACGACACTACGTCTCTTTATAAGTAGTATAGATGATAGATAGTAGCTTAAGGGATTTTGGCCCCCCAAGGTAATAATAGGTCTATTTTTATATGAGGATTTTTGAAAGATGATATTTTGGCTTGTGTTGAAACTTGAGATTAGTTATAGAGTTATAATATCTTGAAAGATTTTGGTTTCTTTTCAAAGAGTTTTTGAAGATTACATTTTTGCATGGTGAAATATATGAGTTTCCGAAATGCTTCTTTTGCCTTAAGATACTTTTTAATGTAAATAGCAAGGGCATAGTGTGACACACCCCTTGTTTCTCTGGGGGTCAACACAGTCCCCATGTAAACCTTGTCAACTTTGAGACTAATTATATTATTTTCAAAAATGCTGAAATAAAAAATTAAATTAAATTAATTCAGTGAAGGAAAATTAATAAATCCTCAAGAATATTATTTTTTCAAAATGAGGGACTTCAAAATTAACTAATTTTTCGATGATAAATATGTGTCGAAGCTGCCAAGGTACTACTTGGGGGACTAATAAAATACTTATGCAGTGGACATAAGTGGCTGTGGCATAAGGGGTGCCAGCAAATCTCCACCTAAATACAATCCCAACAAACCTAACTACAGTTCAAAGTATATCACCTGACACTTTGGGTTCCCCTTTTTTTTCATTTAGTTCCAAAGCATGTACAGTAGTAAAGTTAGTACTTTTGTATTATATTTTTTCACACACTTCACTTGAGGGTTCTGGGTGTATACGGCATGTGCTTATTGGCCAATGGCGCCCCTGAAAGTGTCAAATACACATTGTGCATCCGCATAAATATATATATATATATACCCAGTTTTCAAAACAAAGTGCAGGTCAGATCTCGTCATTTAGAGCAGCTCCAGCAATGTTCAATATGTGGCCCAGCAAAATAAAAATTAGACGACAAAAACTCAAACATGCTCTTTTGGCTCAGCAAAATGGATTTGGCCCACAATTTTTTTGACAAAATGCTGAGTTTGGTAGATCACAGAGCTTTAGTTAATACTAGTGTGACCTGTGCCGTTGGCCCAAGTGTCATCACATCCTCAACTGACTTTTCCTTCCCCACCCTGGTTTTTTTGGGAATTTATTTGAATTTTCAGCGGCGGAAATCACTTTAAAAATCAATATCTCCCACATTCTGAATCCAAATCTTACGCAAATGAATTCCATTATATCCTACTCATCAAGATCTTTCCAACAACACCAAAGGGCACATTCCAATTCCTCTGAAATTTTCAGCAACGATTTTATTTAATTTTCAATGAAGAAATCATTCAATATTCAAGAACTTTTGCACCACAAGTCCAAAAATGTCAGAGAACCAAGCCCATGCACCCCTCCTCGTCAAGAGCTTTCCAAAGACACCAAGAACGCGATCTGAAGCATCCCAGTTGAGTGGATCTCATAAGTACAAACATATACCTTCCTTCATAGATACACAATCTGACTCCTACGAACAGTGTAAGAAATAGGATCTGACTGCTGGTCCCTGTTTTTGATTCACCAGCTGGTCTACCCTAAAGGTCAGGACTCAGGACAATGCAGATTTACACCAAAAAGCAGCCCATGTATTTGTTAGACACATTTTCAACATTAGTTAATTAAAAAACTCTTTAGGACAGATGTACACATCTTCAAGCCGTGCAGCAAGGCCATTAAGAAATCAAAGTACACGCTGTGCAATTGAGACAAAATTTGGAATGTGCTGGGGTGGAGACAGACTATGCAACAGGGACACAAGACTAAAATAGGAAGAAGAATCAATCCATCCCCCTTTTTATTGCTTTCAGAATATCATCAGGTTTTGCTTTGGCCATCATTTTAGAGATCAAAAGCATCATTCATGTTGAAAATTGACAGAAACAAAAAGCCAAGTATACATCTATACTTTGGGGCATACCATTGTGACACCTTACCAACCCTCTCAATATTTTTTCTTTTTAAAGGCTTTGGGGAGAATTTGAATTGTTGGAACCTTTTGTGGGAAGACCTTTTTGTGAGTAAAATAATAAAATTATATGGTTGGTTGTCATGTATGTAGCTTCCTTTTGTGATATGAGATGGGAAAGTGAGTGACACAACTCAAGACCACTGTTGATTGATTTTGCCCACCACCTCCTAAGCTCGTCATTTCAACATGTCCCAAGAACCAATTGAAGATTCACACAACTTTTGGAAACCAAAGCCACCTAGCCGAATTGGAACTCCAACCAAGGAAAAAAGGTTTTGCAATCCCTCTTTACTTTTGACGAGGTCCAAGTTTGCTTTGTAGGCAGTTATTTGAATTTTTCATTTATTCAGAAAAGTAGCAAACCAGGTTTTGTAAGGGTGTACAACGTGTTTCCATGTCTTCTTTGGCTCACCCACTACCCAACCACAACTGATTGGATCAAAATCATGGGTAAAAAGAGTTTCTATGTTCACCTTGAGCTCTCTCAACCGACTTTGAAAGAACCCAAACCTGACCTGGCAGTTTCTGCATTACCATGTGGTTCGCCAGCCGGCCGGCTGGTTGAGTTGTTGATGTCGCATTGCTGAGTTACTCACCATGTGTTCCTTTTTTCCTTTATGCCAAGTCAGAATATTTTCCTGGCCACTTGTTCCTATTTGTACAATTGGTTTTCGAGGTAAGGTGGACAGCTAGAAATAGTGGGCCAGTAAAGTTATCTGTAAAGTCAGGCGATTAGGGGGCGAGAACGGCCACTTTCGGCATAACAGGGCATCTAATGTGTAACTGGGAATGAAATTTTACAAAACGAAATAACTGGGACCCAAACTAGTTTCTCACCAATTTTAGTGGTAAGCTGAGTTTTATCCCTCTTTCCTTTTTCTTGAGCGCCTCCGTTGCTGTTACATATATTTTCACTGCTTTGACTTGTACAACTACTATATTTACTGTCGAACCTTGTGCATTAAATGCTGAGATTTAATATCCGCTGAAAGAGGGGATAGGGGGTGAAAGCAGAGGGGACAGGGGGTGAAAGAGAGGATGACTTTATGGATAACTAGTGTCTGAACATTTTAATTAAAATAAACCGAACCAATTTGAGATTGAGGTCAGGTCAGATCTAAGGCGACGGCTCCGTTGTTTCTGGCGTCCAAACAAAACTTGAACCTTTTCTCTTTGCACATCTGATACACTACTAATCGGAAAAAACAGATTAAAAATGAAAGGGGATCAAGAACTTGAAAAAACACATCATTGAACACTATTAAGGTCAATTTCCAAACACCCCAAAAATTCTTTTAATGTTACTCTCTTGATAATAAAGTTCAAAATGATTTGTAAATTTTCAGGTGGTGTTCTTGTAGCAATTTAAATAGTTTAAAATGAACAAAAAAATAAATAAATTATGAGGTTTGAAGGTAAGAGATGTTCAAAGAGGAGAAAAAGAACAAACAAGCGTGTTTTGCAAGTTGAAAAACTTTTTTATTTCTTGTTATTTTTAGATTATTCCTTCTTTTTGGCATTTCAAAAGATGATTTCTAAAGCTTGAGGTAACATCCTGTAACATTTTAAGTCGTCAAAATGATGCACACATGATGAAGATATAAATAAGTGTTTGGTCATAAGCAGACGATTGGTGATGGGCCAGTCCACCCTAGTACAAATAATAGGCCACTGGAAGGTCATATAAACCTCCCATAAGTTGACATTTATTACTCATTAAAGAAAAGCAATCGATACATCTAGTTAGAAATGCTTTCTTAGAAAACCTGGTCTGGATTGCTTTTCTTTAATGAGTAAAAATTTCAACTTAGGGTGGTCTGGACAAGGTTTTCTAAGAAGATAGGAATCACTCTTACAAATTTGTTTAATCGTTCTTTACGAAAGTATTGTCAAATTACATTCATGCCTTTTAATAGTGATGAACAATTTCTCTGCTTTCAATTGCACAAAAATAGAATACATGCAACCACACCTTTTGAATAAGTGACTGACAATTGCTCACGTTTAATCTGTTGCAAAGAAAAAGCAAAAAGAGAAAATACCCAGCATTTTCCCTGTGTACACAAAATTTCGCAACCCAAATGCAACTAATTTTTTCCCTTGCTTGCCCTTTGCCCGTTTAAGATGTACGTGCAACAAAATAAATAAAACCATGTTCATTAGCATGGCATGCTTATATTACATGCCATGTTAAAGTATATATATAGCATGCTAGCTAGCATGTCATATACCCTGTAGTACCCACGATATGACATGCTATATATGCATAATATGCAACAGGTATACACCACTGTTGGTCTGGTATCAACTTATTTTGATACCAGCTGGTTACTGGTATTAAACCTGGCACCAGTCTTAGGTCATTCCAGACTGGTTTGGTATTTGATACTGGTGTTGATACCATTATTGATATCAGGCTCTGACCCTATATACCAGACCACCTGACACTCGTTAAAACCAATTCTGTGGCAGGGATTGAGTACTAAAGGTGTCTGGCAATCATCCAATTGTTTTTGGGGAATGGGCCAAGAGCAGAGTCCAGACAGAGATGAAAAAAAGAGAGAACATGGCAGTACTTTTGCAACGACATGGATTAGAGAAGCTTTACATGTTTAACATTTTCACAAAACTAGGAATTTTTTCATTGTTGGGGTGTGAGTTCCCCACTAACAGGATTCGTCTTAGAAAGAGTGTATTGTCAGGCAATATGTTGCTGAGGCAATAGGGCAGTTATGCTTGGGATTAGCATTTTGTTCTTCAATTTTGTGAAGTAAAAGCTCAGGTGGACAGGCAAATCTTTCAGAAGAGGAATGAGCATATGGTAATTTGGTTAGTCTAGGAATGTAAAATTCCTCTTATAGAATCTCAGGATTCGTTGAGTCAGATCGTGAGGAGCTCTAAAGTTGCATTTTTTTCCCCTTAAAAGTATGACATTGTCTAAAGTTGCATAATTTTTTTCCTTAGGTATGACATCTTAGTTTGTTTTTTTCCCACATAAAACCCCTTGTGACCTTCTCATGGGATTTCCTTTTGTCACAACGGTGCTAAATTTCACAAAAAGAAAGCACACCGCTTACAATACAACAACAACTCTCTTGGTGGTAGGTGAAGCCTGAGGTCTAAGGCTTTATCAGAGTAAGTGGGCCACCAAGACGGAGTCGAGCACAGGCACAATTCTAGTACAGCAATAGGCAGCACATTCTGGGCAAAGCCCAGGCTACTAGTACTGGCTTTGCTGCTTTTATTGGCCTGGCCTAAGTAAGGCAAGGATATTGTGTTTATATTCATTACAGAGCATACTAGCTTAAGGGATTTTGGCCCCTAGGTAATAGGAAATCTATATATTTTTGGGGGGAGGGGGGGGGGAATTTTGAAAAAATCCTAAAGAAAAAGCTATTTTTATATAAGGATTTTTGAAAGATGATATTTTGGTTGTGTTGAAACTTGAGAGTAGTTATAGAGTTACAATATCTTGAAAGATTTTGGATTCTTTTAGAGGATTTTTAGAACATTATATTTTTGCATGGGGAAATATTTGAGTTTCCATAATTCTTCTTTTGCCGTAAGATACTTTTTAATGTAGATGGCAAGGCCATAGTGTGACATACCCATTGTTTAATATTGATTTTCATGTGATATTCACCTGGCCAAAGGTCAGTTGTATCATAGGGAACGAAAAAAAGGAATGCTGAGAGGTCTTAAAGGCAAGGAAACCTTTGAAAAACTGTACCTCATATTTTGTGCCTGTATTGCCAAGGAGAAGGATTGTAGTGGGAAGTTCTAGTGCTGGGTTGGATGCAGTGACAGATACAATAGCGTTATTTCCAGAGCTGCTGCAGGTTGGTCACATACTGAGCACCATTGGAGTTGGTCTTATACGGGAATTAACAGACATAACAGAAGTCGGTATAGGAAACGGGAAGTACTAGTGTACAGGAGTGTTTTCAGTGAGGAGGATAATTTTTCTCTGGCTTGGATGCAAGTCCAGTAGAGGTGGTTGTTTCTGAGGGAATGTACTAGTCTAGAGAGAGAGAGAGAGAGAGAGAGAGCTGGTTGTAGTGGACTCTCCAGTAGAGCTGGTTGTTTTCTGAAGTGTTGTATAGGTGGGAAGAAAGATTTAAAAAGGACGTAAGAAGAAATGAGAGAGAAAGCGAGGAAAGGATCAATGGAGGAGGACCACCTAGGCAAGCCTTTGTTGCAAAAGAAAGAGTACCCAAATTGTCCAGGATGCAAGTGCGCCTATTTGCAACACCCAGATGCAAAGCTTCCGTTCAAGGAGTACCTCAATCTGTTTTGTCTGGTTCTTGCCAGCTGTAGACTCTCTCTCTCTCTCTCTCTCTCTCTCTCCCCCCTCCTTTTCACATGCAAGAAGCGTCTTCTTCCAGTGGCATCACTACAAAGTTATTTCATGGGAGCTGATGATTCTTATGGCAATAGTTGATGATGTTTGTTCTTATCTAATGTCATTAGTGCCAAACACAAACATGGGTGAAATTTTTACTACTGTTGTTCTTGATGCAACACGCCAGCTGCATGAAGAAGATGTGACTCTTTTGAGTGTCAACCACACACTTAGTGATTTGACAAACTCATGTGTTGGTGGGTGTGGCTTTTTTTTTTGGGGGGGGGGGGGGCGGGGGTGATGTGTTTCAGCAATTCCAATCTCATCACTTTACCCATTTCTCTACTTCATGGTATCTTGGTTTCCCAAACTTCATGGACATACATGGTTTTTTTGTACATGGGTTTTGGTACAAGGAGGACACATGATCTTGTCCTAAAACACAAGCAAGTGACATATGGATGCATGTGGACTTATTCAGCAGGCTCATGTGCTAATAAGGAATAACAGGATCTTGTTTGCATGTGGTATTATCTGACTCAGAAGACATTATCTCTACAACTTTTTTTCTTCTGAAGGATGAGTTATGAGTTTTGATCATTGTGCAGGTACAAGATTTTCATATTGCTAAATCAGATGAGGATATTGGCTACTATGCGGGAGCTATAGGTGATCCTCTTGAGCTCTGCAGCAGAATTTTACAGCAGTCTATAAATTAGGTTTTGACATGATCTACAAATTATGTACAAAAAGTGTCCTTTTCAACCAGGTGAAGTGGCTTGGATTTCGCAACTTTGATCTTGGGTTTTGCAACTTCCATTTTGGCTACATAGTTGTTTTAGAAGTTGCAAATCCCAAGTTGCTAAGTTCAAAAACTAACTTGCTAAGCCCAAGTTGTTTCACCCAGTTGAAGAGGAAACTTTTTGTTGTAGTTTTATGAGCAAAGTTAAGCTTCCACTGAGTAATCTTCTTGCCCAGTCTTTGACACAAGTAT
Source organism: Sphagnum contortum (assembly GCA_963920785.1). NCBI lineage: Eukaryota > Viridiplantae > Streptophyta > Sphagnopsida > Sphagnales > Sphagnaceae > Sphagnum > Sphagnum contortum. Next base: position 5,182,880 of record OY987291.1, on the reverse strand, counting down.
GGAATTTTGTGGTTTCAGGAGCAGCATTTATGATTGGGCGGGCCATCACGGCAGCACATTGGGGACTTATTGCAGATATTTATGGGCGAAAGCCTGTGATTGTTATAGGCCTGATCTCTGTGTGAGTGGACAACAACTCCCACATGTGATTTGTTATAATCTTTGTCTTAAATTTGAATTTTCCAGGAGCACATTGTATCTGGAACCACTGTTCCTTGAGGATTAGACTTCTTTCAATTGTGTGATCTGGGAGAAAAATAAATAGAAAAAAAAGAGCCAACAGGCTTGATTGCAAGTTTTGTGGCAGGATTGTGTTCCATACACTGTTTGGATTGAGCACAAACTTCTGGATGGCCCTGTCTTCACGTTTTTTCCTTGGAGCTTTCAATGGCTTGCTTGGGCCTGCAAAGGTAAGAACTTCTGATTGGTTGAAGGATTGATTTCTCTCAATTTGAATCAGCTTTGATGTGGATATGTTGCACAATGAGATACAAGGAGGAAAAACCTTTTCTCCATGTGTACACCTACTCAAGCAGTGCTATATGATTGTTTAGTGATCTTACTGTCTTTCACTTTACATGGGTGGTAATCTTGAGACAGGCATATGCATCAGAACTTACCAATGCAAGACATCAAGCTCAGGGTATGGTGGTGGTAAGAATTTCCACCCTTTTGCAGACCCATCCATCATTTCACTACTGCAGCAATATTGTCCAACTATGCCCAGAAACAAGAACTGACAGTGTATGGGTTGTTGTGGACAGGTGAGTACGAGCTGGGGTCTTGGCCTCGTCCTTGGTCCTGCTATAGGCGGTTATCTTTCTCAGGTGCCTCCAGTGGAACCACAGCTGCATTTGTTTCACCATTTCCTGTAGCTTGTAAGATGATGGAACTCAGATCTCTCTTGTGGCTGCTGTTTTGCAGCCTGCTCTGAAATACCCAAATCTGTTTGCTGCGGGATCCCTCTTCGAACAGTAAGATCTGACAACTGTTGAAGGTTCATGGACAGCTTGTTGGATGTCTTTTACAGTTTCATGAACTGTGGTTTTGTTGAGAAACTCATGTCTGGATGACATTGATTGATGTCATTGGGATGTGAATGTGGGGGACAGGTTTCCTTATCTCTTGCCATCACTATGCAACACTGTGTTTTGCATTGGACTTCTCTTCTTCGTCTTTCAGCTCCCTGTATGCGGCAGCCCTAGACTTCCCTGAATTCTTGCTTACAATATGTTGCTAATTCCTCTTGTTGAACTGTAAATATGGCTAGATCCACTCTTGATTTGAACTATATGGTACTTCAGGATGCTTGTCCCCACAAGTCAGAGTCTTCACCCATTCAAGTTAGTAGATGTGAATTTTCTCTGAAAGTGGAGGGTTTTGCAGGAGACATTGCATATACATGATGACATCCAGGATGTGAAGGAAGAAGAGAGTGCAACTGAACAACCATATGGTGCGTGGGCAGAGAGTAAGGGTTTAATTTCAGCTGTAGTGGTTGAGCAGACTGATAACCACATAGTATCACTATCACAGACTGAAATGGACGTGAAGATTTCATTACCAGAGGATGGTTTGATTGAAGATAAGCATGCGAAGAGGTCACTGTTTACCAGGAAGGCCTTCATAGGGGTTATGATTCCTTACTGCCTTTGGGCACTCCACGATATGGCACACACCGAGGTTCTTCATCTGACTTACAGAGTCAACTGCCTCTAAATTCCCTGTTGCAAATGTATTGTTTTTCTACATACATCAGCATTGGCAAAGCCAGTCAGATCTGAAAGTTGTGCTACTTGGATGAACTGGAGGATCACACTTGTTACATCAGCAGATGGCTTGTAGACTTCAGACCAGGAGGTGTCATGCTATGATTTGTCTTTCATATTTTTCAGCTCCTGATAGATGAGACACATACAGGTATTCTCTTTATGGTGTATTAGCCCAAGATCAAGTGGAGGTCTCAGCTTCACAACAGTAGATGTTGGTAATGTGCTCACAATATCAGGTACCCTAAATCCTAAACCCTACACCCTAAACCTTATGTCAGGTTAACTCCTACTTCATGCAATGAGCTTTCAGTTCACCAACATCCCATACACCATGCATTCACAGGACTTCATTGAGGTTTTAGGTTGCATGATTTTCCTGTGTATCATTGTGGTTTGCTTTTTCACTCCAACAGCCTTCCATTGAATTCTAGCTTCTCTAGCCTCTCAAATTGCTTTGCCATATCCGTTATAACTTTATCAGGGATTTGAATATGTTAGGGTTTCTGTTTTCTCTGTTCTGGGTCTCTCCATCTAATACTCTGGGCTCATTGTTTTGTGTGTGATGATGACTCTTCCAAAGGCTTTGGGATGCTAGTATTTCAATTCATCTTCTTTCCACTGATAGCAAATTTCTTTGGACCTATTATGGCAACATGAATAGCAGCAGTAAGATATGGCCACCATGCCCAATGCAATTCTGTGTTGAGGGATAACCCAACAACATTTTATGTAAACTGTGGGTCCAGCCCCAACATGTCTCAGTTGAGCTTTTTATCATGTCCCAGTTATTGCTCTTTTGAGTGTGATTTGCTTGGAGGTTCCAAGTAAGAAATTTGAAATAACAAGATCAACTATTCAAGTTCCTTTTTTCAATTGATGGATAGCAAGGCCAGTAACTTACCCTTGTGGCATACAGGTGCTTTCGGTGCCATTGGTGATTGCTTATCCAATAATTGCAACACTTGATGGATGGATGCTCATGGTGATCTTGAATCTTGCATCTCTTGTGAAAAACATTCTATCTGTAAGTTTGCCAAATCCCTTGCAGGCACATTTTGAATGGTGAATGTTGCTATATTGCTGTTGTCAACTCTTTGCTAAATTACTTGTAAGTCACCATAAGTGAACACAAGACAGGCACTGTATGCTGGATACTATATGGTGCAAATGGCTGTAATTTTTTGTGGACTTCCTCTTCTAACTCCTAATTGTATTGTGTACTGCAGAATGTGGTTTATGGTGCAACATTTCTATTAATAAACAATTCTGTGGTATGATTTCTTCCCTCTCAAGCAGCTCAGCATGTCTAGTTAACATTAGACATTTCCATTCTCCAACATTTATGTCCTCAAGCGTGGTGGTTAAGAATGCAAGGTTTAACTGCATCGAGAAAGTATGGGAAATTCAATGACATCATGTCCTGACCAGCCACAGGACCAAAGGGGAGTAGCAAATGGTTTGTCGTTGTGTTTGAATTCCATTTCCAAAGCCATGGGTCCAGCCGGTGGTGGCTCCCTGTAATGTTTTTGCTGAACCTTCACACGACCTATTTTCTTCACTGTGTTTACCTAATCAGGCTGCATCATGACTCCTAGAATCCTTGAAACTGTTTTCTGCATGTGGCTGCTAATCTGACCTCAGCAGGCAGCATCTGTATCATAGGACAGTCAATCTAATTCTTGTACTAACATAACAAACTGGTTGTAAAATGTGCAGTTTTGCATTGGGGCAGACACGGCAAGATGCTTATATCTTGCCAGGTATGTTACATCTCTAGAGCTTACAAATCTCTTTCTTACTAAAAGAGCTGAGAATCTCTTGCTGAAATTTCCAGTGTAAAAAACCACTGGAGAGAAAGGAGCACACTCTGGTAGATTAGAAGAGAAAAGTGAGTTGGGTGTATGTTCAAATACACTGACAGAGCTGGAACTCTTGTATTTGCAGGTAATGAGCTGGTGTTTACTGTTCTGGCCTTTGTTGCAGTTTTGAGTGCTATCACTACCTTAGAACCTGTATTACCAAGATCCACAGATCATCCCTACAGTGATGATGATAAATAGAATTCTTACTAAATACATAAGCTCAACAATTCATCTTAGCTGAAACTAGGAGTTTTATGTATCTCCTTTTCAGCTCTGAATGGAATGTGTAGCTGAATTTTTCATGGGCCTGCTAGGGCTCAGCTGTAAAAACCATTGATCCATTAACTTCTTTTCATATTATTCTCAATCTGCAAATTTGTTGCAGCATGAAAATTTAGCAGCTCTGTTGTGACAGTTGATACAACAGGTGATATAGTCCAGGTGTTAGCCAGATATAACAGGTAGCTACGTAGTGCAACAAAGTGGAAAACTGGAAGGAATTTGCAACAAGAAAAGCAGTCAACTCTACAACTGCATAGGGTTTGGGCAAAGCTTGCTTTATTGACTCTGCAAAACTTCCCTTGAACATGCAACTTTCATCAAGCTCTTTAGCTGGACATATCACATGTGCATTATGCAACTGTAGAGCCAACTCAAGAATTGTATATTGGGTTTGTGCAAAGTTTGCTTATCTGATTATGTGCAAGTCATTGCCTTGAAGATATAGCTCTCTACACACATACAAGCACCTATATAATCTATTACTGTATCAAGTTCAAGACATATAGTTGGCTGCACACAGACAAGCACCTGCATAACCTATTTCTGTATTCAGTTCAAAACACATAGCTCTCTGCACAAAGACAAATAACTGCAGCTCCAGGATACAAGAAGGGTGGTATTAACCTCTTGTATAAGGTAGTCATCACTCTCTTCAACCAAACAGTAATCTTGGAAACAAGAAAAAACATTGTGCCAATTGTATCAACAGCTTCAGTTCCAAATGCTCCTTCTTAGGAGCTCCCAGGGCAATTTCTACTTTCCAAAACTTTCACAGGAAAGCTCTCGCCAACCAATTCCTCAACCCTAAAGATATGGAGAACATGGACAAAGCCAGCTTGAGAACCTTTTCTTTGAATGACTCTTCCAGCAGAAAGGAAGGAAGCTCGTGTGGTGAAGATCAAACCCTGTGGTGCAAAGCTCTACAACTGTGTATGCACAAATACCTGTTTCAGGAGCTCAACATGCTTCTCAAAAGGGAAAGACCAACCTGCCCCAGGATTTCTTTTTCAGGTCCATGCCATTGGTGTTCAAATGCATAATCTTCGGTTCAGCACAAAGTGTATAAGGAAGAAGAGTTGGGGGAAAGAGCGTAGGCAATAAACGCCTGCTTCAAATGCTCGGTTTCCTCCTTCATCTCCAAGATTTGTTCCTCAGCCATGGCATTCAACTCGCGTGCGATTCTCGTCTTTTCTTGCTCAAACCACTCATCAAGGCTGATGCCCGGAATGGCCTCCTCTTCCTCCTCGATCGTCACACGTATCTTTATGTCTTCCCCGAATCTGAGCATGTCACCATTCTTGAGCTCCACAGGCTCCCCTTCTTGGAGACTAATCTCGTTCAGAGCTGTCCCGTTGGAGCTTCCCACATCCACGAGTGTCCAGCGATGGCCCTTCCATTCGATGATCGCGTGTTTCTGGGAGACGGTTGGATCCTTGATCTGATAGCCACTTGCCCGAGTTCGCCCGATTGTCACACGCTTCAGGTTTGTACAGACGAAGCTTTGACCTTCAAGCGGCCCTCGCTCCATATACAGAGTCAATGGAAGCTTTCCCATAGTTGATACTACTGTTTTCGCCACACTGAGATGTGCAAAGCTCTTGGTGACGACTACTGCAGTTCTGACTCCTTTCCCTTTGCTACGAACAATTAGGGTTAGAAGTTAGAACACTCCTAGGGTTCACTTCTTCTTCGGGAGTGCTTTCTGCCTCATATCATCTCAGTCACGAAGAAGAAGAAGATGCAGCGGCAGCTTCATATGTAGAATTCACAGCACTCTTCTCTGCACTTCGTTCTGCAGCAAAAGACTGATTTCAAATTGAACGACTCGCTCACGCAATCGATACGCAGATGTGGGAAGAAGGAAGGACCGAAGGAGGGAAGGAAAGAAAGATGCGTTTCTGTTTGAAGTTTTGAATGTATCAGTTTCCCGCCAGTTTTGTTTCTACCTCTCAACACACTCCCATGTAATACGGCTATAGGTAACAGAGTTTCTGTTTTAGGAATTTCTGTTTGTGGCTAAAGTGGTGATCATTTCATTGGAAGATGTAAAATAAGTAGGTGGCGATCATCCCTCAGAAGATTTAGCCAAATCTGACTCTAAAATACCAAGTGGTCCTGAGTTTTCTTTAGGCATTTTTTGTCGTTGTTGTTGTCACTAACTAATCATAAACAAATTGAAATCATAATTTTACAAAAATAATGTGTAATAAATTTTATTTGATACTCTACTATTTCAATATTTCATATTTATTTATTTTATTAATATCTTCTCATTTTTTAAGAATAACCCACAATTGAAGATGAAAGAGAGGATCTAGGTTGAAATCGGTGTTGTACATGTGAATGTAAATATCAAAATGAAATTTATTTACACTCCCATGTAAATGTAAGTGTATAATATTCAAAAAAAATCCTCTAAAAATAAATAAAATCCTACAAGATATTAGATATCTCAAGTTTCAACACAAGTCAAAATATTATTGTCTTTCAAAAATCCTCATGTAAAAAAATAGACCTATTATTATTACCTAAGGCCCAAAGTCCCTTAAGCTACTATACTCTATAATGAATCTAAACACAATATCCTTGCCAACCAAGGCAAGGCCAACAAACTAGAAAAGGGCCACCACCACCATCACTTGCTGTTTTTGGTAAACATTTTTAAAAATAATCTTGTATACACCATACACAAGATAATAATATTACCTTAGCAACTTCGGCACATGTCTGTCAAATAACCAATTAAATTTGAAAATTTCAATGTATCTGAAAATAATGTAATTCATTTCAAATGTGCCAACCTACAAAGGTAGTATGTAAAATACAAGAGGTTGATTGACTACTCTAAGAAGAAAACAAGGAACAAGAAGAGGACCTAAGAGTCGCCTGCTCCAAAAATCCAAGCCAAAGTTTGGACTATTCTCCCGCCCTATCAGGAAAGGAGGAATGGCAAAGAAAGCGAAGGAAACAGCTTGTGTTAAGAGGGGCAATGGGACAATGGCAGCAACAATTAGGGGTTTGATTAGGGTTTAGTGGAGCATGGGATTACCTATCATTGTAGATTTCTTTGCTCGTTTCCGTTTTGTGATCTGGTTCATTGAAATAAAATGATAGCTACTTTGAAATGAGCATTTTGGTGATAGAATTTTGTATCTTGTATCTTGGATATTGAACATTCATCAAAAAAAAAAAAGTGTTGATAGGGTAAACATTGCTTGAAGACCAGGGTGTGGGATGATTGGTGATGATTTTTTTGGGCAATGACTCCCTTAACTTTGGGAGGCCATAACTTGGGCATATCTTAACAAAATTGAAGGATCTAAAAGGCAATACACACCCACAAAACCTCGACAATCCATCTTCAAACCCCATAGCCAACCAAGCCCATTTGAGATCACAAAACCTATTCTGAGCACTGAAGTGTTCTACCATCAACCTGGTTACCCTACTAATATGGCACAATACTTGTGAATTATTTGACTTGATGGTCTTGGGGATGTTAGACTTGATGCTAATTCTTCCCAAGGCAACAACACAAGTTCACAAAATAAGCTTGAAGGTACGGCGGGTAGTTATGCAAAGACTGCGTTGACCTCGTGGCCTAGACAAAGATTTGAGCTGCTGCCCAATGTTGCTGATTGTGATGGAACTCCTGGCAATGGCAAAATTGGGTTCCACCAAAATAGAGATTTGGACACAACACAAATTGGCCATCAATAACCAATCCCATTCTGTTCCAACTCTCCACAGGATTGTGTGCCTCTGTAGTTCTGTCTTCGAAGAAAACAATTGAGTGTCAAACAGCATGCATATGCAACCCTTGAAAACATAGCCAAATCTGACTACTGAATCTATTTCCATGGCAATTAGTGATGGATACAGAGAAAAATGGAAGATGATACAATTTTCCTCCCCTGAAAACTAGTAGGAAATGACCACAAATATGAAAATGGTGGGTACCCAAAAACCCACCAATCTCTACTGACTTCATACAGTAACTGTATTCTTTTCCACAACAAGGACACCCAGAATGCATGTGAAAGAAATCCAGGGTTTTACTCTATGGGTCAGTCAATATATCAAATTTACAACTAAGCATGGGGTAAATGATGCACCAGCAGACCATGTCAACAAAGACTAGCCTGGGGTGGTCAATGATGTCAGAGCTGCCATTCGTATAAGTGTTCGCCTGTGGAAGAGAATACGCTGTTTACGATATATCTGAATAAACTCACCCAACTCTATTTCTCCAGACAGCAATTTCCGATGCAGGTTTTCTGATTCATCATCAGCATCATTTGCAGCACCTGAAAAAACCCAAACAAGTACCCAATTGCCAGGGAACTTCCATGAACTCCCATCTCTTCCTCTAATTGAAAATCTTAAATTCAAGCATTGGTCCTTCTACTACCACTCAGTGTACATGCAAGAATAAGATATAAGAAGCCAGAAATCATACTTTGAAGTTTGTCCAAGAGAGACTGTGGGGAGCAGCGGCTATGTACTTCCTTATACTGCTTTTCAACTTCTTCAAACTTTTCTTGAGCAGCTGCAAGCTCAGTGTTCCTTATAATCATGCACTATACCCACAGACCCAAACATAACCTTCAACGTTTAAGAAAAATGTCATTGATACATAAAAATGATATGAATGCATATGAGATTCAGAAACTTGCCCTTAGCAGTCACCAAAATGTAATACTGGAAATAGGAAACAAAACTTCAAAGTTAATCTTCTGCTTATTATATGCATAACATTGATAAATAATCACATATGTATATCTTTAAGAACATGTAAAGACAGCACTCGAAAGAATTGATCCAAATTTTACTTCACACAAAAGACCACAGCCTTTCCAAATCACCTGGTTTCTGAGTTCAGCAATCTCCGACTCTTTCTCTAGATTCTTCCCTGCATAAGACCGAGCAAATCATCAATTGAAATACAACAAATATGATGATCACCATGCAGTTCTAAGAATCAACATACTTCTTTGCCATGCCCAGGTTGTCCACTCTACATGTGTCCCATTGATGAGCAAGAAATAGCCAGTTAAAGATGATACTTGCCAAAACCTTGTGAACTCAGAATTCTAGAGCTCTTCTTAAGCCTTTTTCAACATTCATGGGAAAACCTTACAATTGCATCATTTTTCAGTTAAATTGCAAACCTAGAACGTAGTGGGTAAAGTAACATACTTGATTCATCAACATTGCCATTGCTCAACTCATTTCTCAGCTGCAGTCCAGAAGTAACATAAACATCAGGAGAGTAGAGAGTACAGTGACATAAGGTCATGGAACCTAGACCAAGTTAAATACAACAGCCTCACATTTCAAAGGCAAAAGTGATCATGTAACAGATATTGTAGGTGTTGGTCAATGTTTTCACAAGCTAGACACACACCAATTGCTATGATAGCATCATCTGCTGACACTGAGCAGTTTTGAAAGCTTGTCTAAACATCTCAGCATCATGACTGCGCTGCAGAAGTACCTTGTCAAGACGTCTGACTTCATCAAGAGACTCAAGGAATTTCTTGTATGTCTCTGTATCATGCATCAATTTCCCAAGCTCCTCAACACTACATCAAAACACAGAAGTCAGAGAGAGGGTTAAGACAGCAAACAACACTCATAGACTCACCGCATCAGATCATTCCAGTCTTGAAAACCTAGATAGCATGCTGGCACCAATGAGCCCAATTTCACAGCAAACTGCAGTCACAACAACAATTGGTTGGGTTCAAAATTACTGTTTGCTCTGTATGCATGTATGTTGCACAACTTACACCCCATTCCTCATCATGCTTTTTTCTTTATCTTTTTTGCAAATTAGGTCTGGACTTTGGAATGATGTACATGCGTATAACTGACAACCCTACAAGGTTCAAAAGCCTTGACAGGAAAATATCCAGGAAACTAGAAAACAAGATGTAGGTTATGAGTAACAAGGAGTGCTTCTAGGTCCCAGGAACTCAGACCCTAGATTGCCACAAACATATATCTTTCATAAGAATAGAGAAATCTCCATTCTCATGATGAAGAAGAAACAGCAAGGTTAACACTTCCTCAGGAAGCCACAGAAAGAACCAAACTAGGGAAGACAGAAAACAAACAAAAAATGAAAAATACACACCAGTATGAACAAAAGTGCCAGTCTCACACCTGTTCAGGGACCATCAACAGTAGTATGTATGATAGTGACTTAACTATCACAACTTCCCCACTCACTTCATCAGCTACCTACAGTGGGTAAAGGCCAGTGACAAGCACCAACCTACGAGCTCAGTTTCTGCTGCAATTCCAGAAGCAATGGGAAGACTCAGCTATACTACTGGCTAGCAACAGACCCCACAACAAAGACCAGACAAAGAAACAAAGAAAGACAGAAAGGGAAAAGAACAGGGAAAGACTAAGAACAAGTGGGCTTACAAGACCCGAAGCAAAATCATTCTGAAAATGCCAAAAGCAGAAATTCCAAACAGGAATTTTTCTTTAAGAACCAACCCTCTAGTTCTCTTTAGAAGAACTTTTAAAGGGTAGCCTTTTGCTTTCAGAAAGACAATAAGACTGACCATCTGGAAGACAAAAACTTACAACTACAAAGTCTCAAGAGACTGTAAAATTGACTATTGATAACCCCCAGCCTCACAGTCATTGAGATATTGGAATGAACATGAGGCATTCTAATCGTTTCAATACCTGCATACTTTGGTTGAGAGCATTTGTCAAAAATGTCACAGGATACACCTTGAGGACTCAGTCTCACAGTTAGATCCAAGCAATTACAAGAGAAGCCTTTACACATACAATTCAACCCACAAGAGGTTTTTGAGTATATGCCGCTACCAAAAGAGTTTTGGTTAAGGTACATGAAGTTCTCAAAATCTGGAAAATCAGGAACAAAAAGATCATCCACAAACCTACGAACCAAGGACAATCTATGAAGCACAACAGGACATGTGTTACTCTTCAAGAGACACTTAATGAAATCAAACTCATAGGTAAAGAGATAGAAATTAGCCAAATAGACTGCACAATTAGTACCCATGGGGATACCAATGCATTGTCTATAAACACCTGACCAAAACAAAGAAACAAATTGTCAAATAAGAAATCCAGCCAAGAGATCAAATCTGAAGCCTCCACAACCTAGAAGCTATGAAGATTTTCAAACAAATTGATCTCTGCTTTATTTTTCAGCCACAAAAACCTAAAGTTTAAAGCTGTTTTTTGAACCGACAAAAACTTAAAACGATGAAGCTCCAGCATCCGATTAAACACTTTATTTATCAGAACTCTCATACGAGCTTTTAGATCCACTAGGTCAATTTCAGTGCATAGAGTTGAGAAATCAAAAGACTGCAACAGAAGTGGGGAAGCTTTACCAATTTCAGATCTCAAAAGATTAAGTTTATTTATTACCTCATCACTCCTGTAAAGTCATTGAGAATCCAACTACTATCACAAGGAACATCTGCCTTTTTGAGTTTAGACACCCAAAGGTCAGTGACCATAGGAAACATAGCTTTGAAGAAAGAACACAGCCACTTAGAAACATCAGTCAGAGAAGTAGAGCTGGCTGCACAGATAAATCTAGGTTTAATTGGGTTTTTATGAAACTTCCAAACAGCACAAAGAAACGGGAGACAAGAGCCACACTTAACACCTTTAAAATTATGAGCCTTATTAAAAGAGAGATGAAATTTCAGAATATCAGATTGGGCAAGATTGGAGACTGCATATGTACCAACAGGAGAATTAAGCTCAGAGAAAACAGAAGAAACATAAAACTTTTTACAAACAAATACAAAGTTGTTACAACATTTATCCGTGTAGGTAATGACTAAGGACCTTTGGAGAATCTTTAGGCAATCCAGATTTCCTAAAGGAACAGACAAAGAAGAATCAGAAGAGGTTTGAACCACAAGGGAAGCACGAGTCCTCTTCCGCACAAACAAAAGAACTTTGGCTTTCCACTCACTTAATACCACTTGAACTCCTAGAAGCTCTTCTTGCTTGTTGACAAACTTCTTAAGACCTTCATCAATAGCTTCTTCAATAGACAACATAGACAAGAAGCCACTTCTGAACTTAGTGCCTCTAGAAAAGAGTTCAATTAGACTGGGCCTTGAAAGGATATTAAGGTTAGCACATGACCATGATGGGAATCAATAAAACTAGGGAAACAAAAACAAGCACAACCAGAGTGAATGATTTTATTAAGTTGAGAAGCACAAACAGAGCTTCCCAACGCCCCATAGCTGAAAAACTCTTGACCAGAAGTTTTGACATATTTCCAAGCAACTAAGGGAGGGGACTAAAACTTTCTAACAAAAGGAGGAAGACAATCTAGCACAGAAGGAAGGTTTGAAATGGAAGAGAGATTCAAACCATCCATACGAGAAGAAGAAAAAAACAGAGATGATGAGATCTCTGCCTAGGAAAGAGGCACTTGAAAAGGAAGAACGAGGAACGTTTCTCTTAATAAAAATGCTCAGAATTTTAGACAGTTGTAAAGCATGGCCAACATCAAGACCGAGAACAGAAGGAGAAAACTCAGACAGCAACAAAAGCATATGAACCAAATTCTTGGTCTTATACTTGGAGAGAAAAACAATAGAAACTTACCTTGAGACATAAGAGAAGAAAGGAATACCAGCCTTCTTTTGTAGTCTCTGTAGCCAAAAATTCTGTGAGGAGAAAGGTGTGGGACCCCACTATGATTTGGTTGCACATCATCAGAAGGTGAACCATTCTTTTCAGAAACTGGCAAAGTAGGAGGAGGTAAACTTACAGCAACATTAGGAAGAACTTTGACAGGAATCCAAACTTTGTTATTAGGATGAGCAAATGAAGGTTTGCTGCCCTTTCTCCACAACATTGCAGAAGCTTTATGTACCCTATGAGAACGTCTATTGTTTGACTTGCCTTCTAGGTTGTAACCGCTTGGAAAGAAAGTGTGCAAAATATACTATGTATACTAATATGAAGGCCTTCAAGACCACACAGTCCTGCAACACAAAGTATGGGAAATCACCTTTTGTCCTTAAGACTTGCAACTATAGTTGAACTGCCCTGCAAGGATGTCTGCGGTTGAAATCCAGTCGATGTGGGTGTACGAGAGGGAGAACTTGTTCCTGATGATGAGCTAGAAAAAATTGGAGGAGGGACACGTGATGGACCACTGCTGGAAGAACCTAACACTGATGGAGGGTACCAACTGTGTGTCGGGATATTAGGAGTTGGTGGCTGGGACTGGTGTTGTTGCTGCTGCTGCTGCCCTCCCCTGCACACATAAATCCCATATTATTATGTTACAAAAATGAAAATGAGAGACGAGAAAATATGATAAACATCTCACCATATCTACCACTTTTCTCCTCCCTTCTAATCTCTATGCACTGGGAATTACATTGCACTATACCAGCCAGCCTTTAGCACTGCACTACCAACCAGTGGAACCAAATGTGTGTGAGAGAGTGAGAGCAGTTGGTCAACTTTCAAGACTTAGCTGCACAAACTTGCCTTCCAAAAACCTGAAATCTCAGAAGGTAATCTTCCTATCATTGGAAAACCTCTATCTCAATTGCACAAACAAAACCTCAGAAACTCAATTGTTCTTTCCCCAAAACTGCTCTACCCTAAGAAACAGAGAAATACACAGCAAATTTGCATAACCCTAAATTCTTGCAAAACATCTGTAGGGTAGCCTGAGCTTCACAACGTTTGAACACAGTGCTAGCTAGATGATTCTGATGACCAACTGGGATCAATCCAGAATCACAGCGAAGGAATTTTTCCCCCAACTAGCCAATGGATCATCCCAACAACTTCAAAAGGTACAACTGACCATAGACATCATATCAAACCCTAACACGGCTTCTTCAGGTTCAACAATGAAGCACAGCGGAACTCAAACTACCTGAAGAAGAAGTACAAATGGTGTAAACCCTAACACAACAACAAATCCCCAAAAACAAAAAGCGAATCCCCATGGATCTCCTCCCTCGAAAGACGAAACCTCCCAAAAAAACCTAAACAAACACCGTCAACAACAACCGCAGAGAACGGATTGCAAAGACGGAACGTAGTGGTAAGAAGAAGAGCGGTAGAGAAGACGTACGGATGCTGTCTGAACATCGTTGCAGATCTTACACCACAACGCCACACAAAAGCTTGCACTAAATCAAGGCTTGAAAGTTCCGAGCTTCAAATCTTCCCTTCGCCGTCAACAAGTCTGTCATACAACTCGCTCGCTTGCTCCTGTGCTCCTTAGGGCTATGCAATCAAGATAGTGCCGCTGCTTCATAAGAAATCGCAAAGGTCCAGAAAACAGATCCGCTGCAATAATGATCAAATCTTCACCGCAGAGCAAAGATGAAAGAGGTGAGAGAGGAGAGAGCGCGTGTCGTCAGCCCGTGCAAGTGCGATTTGTGCAGCAGCGCAGCAGCGCAGCGAACACAACAAAAACGCTGCAAAAGAAACGTCCCCTTTGACGGAGTACAAAGAACGCGCGCAACTTGAGGCTACTACGCACACGCGCCACTAGCAGAGGGAGAGAGAGAGATGGACCCCAGAATCCGGGTACTTCATGGTATCAAACGGGTATTAAAATTTCTATGGCCATATTTCTCTGTTTTAAGCTAACCCAGGTTCTCTTTCTTTCTTTCTTTCAGCCGTTTATAACCGGGGCCTTTTGCTGTCCGCCACTTTATGCGAGGAGAACATTGTCTGGGTATCTAATGGTATCATACGGGTATCAGTTTCCATAGCGTTTTGTCATCTTTTCCCATTTCTTTCTTCCGCCATTTGTAACTGGGAATTTTGCTGCAGGCACTAGTGTATCTGAAGAGGAGATTGCCTGTTGTTTCTGCTGCTTTTAAAGATGAGCCTAAAAGGATTTGTATTTTCAGCAAATTAAATGGAGCTTTTGCTGCAGACATGTACTGCATTAGAAGAGAAGAGAAGAGAAGAGAGGAGTGGAGTGTGTTGCTTTTGAGCATCATCTGAGTCATGCTATTTTAAGATTGGGTTACTTTTGATGAATTTTGTTGGGGTTTCTTTCATCTCACAATTGCTGCCCAACAGCAATTTCATTTCAGTTTGTAGTTTGTCTCTGAGGCTGAATGGCTCTCAGAATTCTATCATTGTATTTTTTCTATCTCTGAGTATTTGGGTGTTTATTTAAAAGATCTGTCGTCTATTTCATACTTCAACTTGATATGAGCAATGCATTATCACAAATGAATTTGTTGAATCTTGCACACATATTACCACAGACTTTTCACAGTACCATAATACACAACCAGAGAGACAAGAGTCCAAAGCAAAAAACAAATTATAACAAAAGCAAAAACCTTGGTGTGGATAAGTAGAACTTGAAAGAGAATTGAATGTTTTCTGACTTCAGGATTCCACAGGAAGGCAATCCAATTACTTAAGAAGCTTTAAAATTCAGCAATATTATTAGCTTTCAAGTCATACCACAAACACAAAGTGCCAATAATTTTCAGCATGCAACTCACACATGAAATGGTCTCATGATTGGCAGTGGCAATGTTGAGTCAATGTGCACACATTCTTATTACTCCTAGATTCACAAGATTTTTTTAAACAAGAACCAAATAATGAGCTACACATTAGGTTTAAGATTCAATTTCATGTTTTGCAACAAAGAAGGCTCCCAGACCAAAATAGGAGTTTACAAACTTAGAATGAATGTGTAGGATATTCATGGAGCTCAAATGATCACAATGACACATTTGACTACAATGGGTCTAAACAATGATAGCATTGTCGAGGTATGACTAAACTACTATCATTGACACTTGATTGCAAGGATTTTAATCGTCTTTACCATATGTACAAGTTGGAAGTTCCAACAACTAGCAACAACATTGACTTGACTTAACCTTAGACATATTGCTAAACTTGAAAACAATACATGAAAAGGTTTTATCTAGGAAAAGAAAGAAAGAGAGAGAATTGTGTCCATGCACACTTTGTGAAAACAAATCCCAAACAAAAATTATATAGCATAGAATTCTCAAGAAAATAATGATAGGAATGTCTCATTTTTCAAAGTTCAATCAAATAAGATAAATATATAACCACAATGTGCAACATCAAGAACACATAATAAGTCTTTATACGATACATCTAAAAATTGAGTACAAAAGTGTATCTCTCAAACAAATGCTTTGTTTGTAGGTAAGTCATAGATAGGTATGTATGAAGGTAGGGTAAGGTAGGTAGGCACGCATATAGGTAAATAAATAAGCTATTATCATTTTGGGAATTATTTCTTCAAGTATATGGGTGGGTAGGTAGATTTGGTAGTAAATAACTAAATGAATTATTATTATTTGGGCTTTTTTTAGAATAAAAATTATAGATTTTTTTCATTACATAGTTACATTTGATTCATAAAAAATTAACTTGCCAAAAATGAAGGTTTTTTTATGGCTACACATAAATAGTTCTTTTTGACCAATTTTTTATTATCAATAAACACCGTGTTTTCTCGTAATGTATTGTGTGGGCACCAAGGACTATGTCATTTTGAAAGTTACTAGAAACGTTAGATGTTTAAAAACACAATACTATATTGTACAACACCTCACACCACAAAATTCAAGCATCAAAACCTAGCATTTGACCTTAATATCAAAACAATTTAAGTTATTTATTGAAGATGATACCTCACACATAAATTGGAGTATTGTTTGTTATGTAAGCATGTCATATTACAAAACATGAACACCAATGTAGAATTTCGTTTACATTGGTTTTTTGCACCTACATGAATCCTTGGGCTCAAAATCTTAATGAAAGAAAGTTGATTTAATTCTTTAAGTTTTGCAATGAAAAACTTTCAATAGCAAATCATTATCCAGAGCAAGATTTCAAGCATCTATAGGGCATCTATGGCATTTTCTCTTTCAAGATGTCATTATGTTTTGCAAGCCACATTTTCCACATGTGTTCAAAGAAAAACACAAAGTGAAATTGCTAAACAAATAAAAGAATTAACAAGGTTATTCATCACATTCATCGAATTATAAGTATCTAAGATATTTTTCCATACATAATATTTTAGACATTTCTAAATAGCAACCATATACATGTCTATCGAGAACCCTCAAGTTGAATTTTATCCACATTTTACTTTGGAGTCGATAGTGCCATCATTTCAATTACCTCTTAAGCTACACATTGGGATGTTGTCAATTACATATGGACACAATCTCTTGATTGAGAATTTCACAAGAATCAACAACAAAAGTAGCATATCAAAGGGAAAACTTTGGGATCTCATCTTCACCATGACAACCAATCATCAACATGGAAACAAATATATGAATGGGTAAAAATTTCATACATGTTAGGAAGGAAATAATGTTGCTGCACACCACCTATTTCAATCATCAACGACAAAATAATTTTCAAACTACTAAGCCTTGAAAGCCACATTAAGCACTATACACATGACAAAACAAAAACATGTGAGATGAAAAAAATGATGTTTTTTTCAAATAACCATAATAAAAGTTTGCAAAAAAACATAGTTGGCCTTCATAGGTTCTTCCCGATATTAAGTGGGTACATTTGTTTAATATATTTAGCTGAATATGGGTGAAAATAAATTATGAACGTTTATTCTAATAATGTTATGCATTGTTCTACATGCACAACCATTTATGCACATTTGTGTTCAAATTATTTTGGATAACCTTTACAAGTCATTAAAAACATGTTTTTTATACTTTTATATTCATAAAGGAAAACATTCATGCAAACCATTATGGACAACAAAGGAATCAAAACCTAACATAAATTTTTTTTTAAACAATTTACCAATGGCATCCATCCTTCTTCACCTTTATCCTTTGTGATTTTTAACCTTGAAAATGTTAAATTTGGAGTCAAGTAACTTTGATTTAGTCCATTAAAGGTTGATTGAAAATGAAGCAAGTACATATTATGTAAACATGAGTGGGTAAAAGTAAAGTTACACAAATAAATCATGTTTCAAAATGAAAATGACAAGTATGCAATTGGCATGGCAAACATGAGTATGTGAAATTTCAAACATCTTATCAAAAACTAAGGCTACAATTTGTTATGTACAACCATTTTCACACATTTGATCAAAGTTTAAAATATATTGATATACATTTTTATTTTATTGTTGATTTGGATCCTTGGTCACCATTAGATTTTCCCTTCAAGTACAAACCCATTGCCATTGTTGTATAAATTTATTATTTAATTTCTTATTACAATAATCATATAGGGTGAAAACATGGTATATGATTTTTTTCACTAAGTAAATAAGATTTTTCATTTTTTCGTTTTAGGTTTTTTGTTTTTTGTTTTGTGATAGTTGAGATGTACAAATATTATTTAATAAAGCATATATGGTCATTCATAATGTATTTTATTATTATCATTATTTTATTTATTTATTATAATTTATTTATATTAGCTGATGTTGTACACACTATAAAAAATCCCCCAAAATGCAGTCAATGCATTTGCAATTATATACAATTAATTGCCATTTGTGACTAGCTTTAATCATATCTACAACTATTTTGCTTTCTTCACCATTCTTGGAACTATGTTATAATTACATTTGTGATTAATGATTTTTCATCTTGCACTCTAAGATTGTTTTTATCTATGATCATGCCCATATGTCCCATTTATTGTAAACAGAACCACACTTAATTGCATTAAGGTGTCACACGTAGTCCCTAGTGTTATATATACGTGTATTAAGAAAATTTTGGAAGGTACACGTGTATTTTTGCTAAGTTTTATTAGGGGTATAATATTGGTGGTATATTTCCATGGGTGTATTTATAAAGTTGTATTTAAATTTTATTTAGGCAAATTAACTGCCTACATATCTACGTATGTTTATATACCTACATAACTTATGTTATTTACTTATCTATTTATTTTTACCTACATATTTAACCTAGGTTACTTACCCACTTAATGTTTAGGTTCCCTATTGATAAATAATTGTTAATATTTATGATTAATATTTAATAAGTCAGTATTTATTTATTTATTTATTAATATGCATTATTATTCAATCATTCATATTGATTAATCCGCTAAGTATTGGTTAATATTTATTATTATTATTTAATTTTTCTATTTCTATTTTTATTTATCAATGATTTTTCATAAACAAATATTTCATATTTTTTACTTAAAATTTTAATTATTTATTAAATAGATATCAACTATTAATCGGTTAACATTTATGTTGTTTATAATATTGATAGAAGAAATATGAATGAAAATTAATAATTAATAATTTTTTGTTTACATTATTTTATTATTTTATTATTTCTAAAATATTAACTAAATAATTTATCACTATATATTTTTGTTATTTATTACTTAGATAATAAATATTAACTAGTTAATATTTTAATTAACTATTTTTTAAAATTATGAACTATTGATTAATAACTTACAACTAAATAAATTAGTTGATTGATTGATTTGACCTACCCACCTAAATTTTATTTATTTTGGTCAAAAAACTTTAATGCCACATGACATATTTGTATTATGCCACATGTCACAATTTAAAACCA
Source organism: Sphagnum contortum (assembly GCA_963920785.1). Taxonomy (NCBI): domain Eukaryota; kingdom Viridiplantae; phylum Streptophyta; class Sphagnopsida; order Sphagnales; family Sphagnaceae; genus Sphagnum; species Sphagnum contortum. Next base: position 5,163,338 of record OY987291.1, on the reverse strand, counting down.
TTTAAAATAGATGATGAAGATGCATTATTTATTTTTAAACCAAAAATTCCCGAACCTTTTTCATTTGCCACATGTCATTATGTAAGTTGTTGATTTTTACGATAATATATGAATGACATACAATAACATATGGATGGTGAAATATTGGTTGACCATTGACTTCATCCACATTTGCAGCTAGTGTCTTATGCAACTTGTTTAATGCAATTATACAATTTTTAATAGCAAATGTCCTCTGCAATTAAAATATAGTTGCAAATGGTAGTTTTTTCCAAATTTTCTTTGGTGGCATTTTTCAAATAAAATAATGAAAATAATGTATTATTATTATTTAAAGCATATTCCACATTAATACAATTTTTTTGAAAGTTGAAATTTTTAATTATAATAATTTGAAACCCCTTTCAAATTTAGAAAAGGTCTAAAATGCTTGAAATCTATTTTTTTATGTTTATGAAAAATGCAATTATTTGTTTATAATATAGAAAAACATGTTTAAAACAATGATTAAATGCATCACATGTTTCAATTTCATAAAAACACTTCCCATGAACGTGGAAAGGTTTACTTTGTGCAATTGTAATGTGTGATAAGTTTTTAAAGAGTAAATTTTAAAAATAATTGTTATAACATCTTTAATTTTTTTATAAAAAAATCCAATTCACATTTGATACATTCATATGATTCTAAAGATCGACCTCACAAGCCATGACCTGCTTTGAATTTACTTTTCACATAATTTTATATGTTTACCTCATTGGACTATTTTTTGGCATGTTTTAACATGACTTCACCCTATGTGACTTTCAAATTTTATAAGTAAATTATGTGGAATCCATAATTTTGGAAATTCTCAATTGAACAAGAACAAGTAAACCCTTGTGCACCAGAATTCCAAATTTCACATGAACCTAATTTTCATCTTTTATAAATAAATCATGGGCCAATATGTATGTACTTCACAATTACACACTTTTCACAACTTAGAATCTTGATAGATACATGGATTTCATAACTTATATTTTATTTCAATTATGAGTGGAACTTGTAAATCAATGCACAATGTGTGAGAAATTTTTCACAAATGTATTTTCTAGGTCCTTATATTTTTGGCCAACAATCTCATTAATTATCTTTATTAGCTTCAATTATTGTCATAATTGTTTTTTCACCTTCAATATGTGACATAATTTAACAGCCATAAACCAAACAAATCCATCATTATCATGTGCATTGTAATATATATATGCGTTGTATAATTTTGTTAATATACTCATTATTTATTTATTTGTCATCCTTGGATAAAAACAAACCTTAACAATATACTAATCGAATAAAGTAAACTTAAAATAAATTTGAATATGATAATTTAAAAGTTTCTATGTAATATACCCAAATGTATAGATCACATGGTAAAAGTTTTACCTACCCATTTTGTAAAACATGACAACCATTTATCATTCACATGTTGAAAAATCACATCTATAAGTCATAATATAAAATGTGACGACCCTTTGAATGAGACATTTCTCAACAATGAACTTTTGATTTCATTAAAAATCACATTTTTTGTTACATAATCAATTGAGTTGTAATAAATTCATGTAATTTTCAAAGTTTTATCTTGGTGGAACATGCAACCATTTATAAAATCCACTTTTGGTGTAAGTAGTTTCATTTATAATGTGAGATGTGAAAAAAAAAATTACCATTGTTTTGGTGATAGATTTTTAAATTTATTTTGTCCTATGTGTGTAATGAATGTTCATTGACAAACACCTTCGAAAGTTGGGGATTTGTTCAAATTATACTTGGTACATATTGAAAATGTTTTCTTTCAACTTTTATTCACTACAAATAATGGATGTGACAAATCCAACATGACATTGTGAAAATTAACAAAAATAAGCGAGGTGATGCAAAGGAATATTATTAAGATGAAAATGATGGTTAATAAAAAAACATAAAGACCTAGAAGAAAAATTATTCATTCTCTTCCTTACACAAATAACATTACATTTTTGAAATTTTGTTTAGAATAAATCCAATTTTAATTCACAAAATATGCATGTTTATTAACATTTTAGGTCATGAAATGCATGTATAAATCAAATACATATACATGAATGAAAAAGTTTATGTCATAAATGTGAATTTTCTACCATAGGAAGTGAAACCCATGGAAATTCAAAATGTTCACATTATTCATGAACAATCTAATGTTGAACCTAATGGTATGAATAATTTTGATAAATTACAAATAAATGAAAATAAGAAAGAATTTGAAGAGTCAACCCACAAGTGGACATTACTTACATTGTAAATGTGTTATTTTCAAAAAATGTTCCATATAAGAATTAAAATCCATTGAGGTTTGATGATTTAGAAATTTAATGTTACATTTTCTGATTTGTGAACAAAAGAAAAGTTTGTGCCACAAACTTTTAATAAAAAATGGGTTTCTCCACTTTAAAGTTGCATTTAAGATTTTTTTTTAAATATATATTTTAATTTCCTATGCATGATTTTTTGTTCACTCTATCTTTAAAGGAAATAATACATTAATTGTGATGTTTTTCCCTCTCACAATTTGACCTTTAAAATGGTACATGGATGTGGTTTTCATTTGGTTTTAGTAGATTTGGAAAGATGTTCATTGAATGTCATTAAAAAATGTGTGAACTCATCCACATTTTGAAGAACATTCATCAATCAAAAAATCACAATTTAAAATAGATATAATCGTTATTTAATATTTGTTGGCCATTTAAATAATGTTGAATTTTTTTTCTAGGGTGAATTTTCACATTATGATTTCAAAAAAATTGGGACTTGTTTCTAAAATTTTATTGTTTTTAATGTAAAGTTGAAATTTTAAAAAAGAATCACAAATATCTCGAGATCACAAAACCATTCAAAAAACAATGATGTTGATGCGACAAGTTATATATTAAACTAGTTATATACCCAAATTCAAATTTTGACATTTGAGGAAAGCTAACATTTGGTCTTAAAGGGATATGTTTTTATTTTTTATAAGTTACTAAAAATTTTACCAAAAAATCAATCCAAACATCCACATAGCCAAACCGTTTCAACATTAATTAACCTATTACCATAATAGAATATTAAATTAATGTCATTCATATTCTATCATACATAAATGAATAAAATTAATTTAGTTGAATTATAATATAAAATTTTAAAATCATGGTTTCTTGTAACTAGGTTTGGAACATAATAATTTCTATCAAACATTATATTTATTGATTTTTTTAGTGTGGCCTTAATATCATTGTTATGATTATGAAAATTGTGGGGCTTATTACACATTCCCAACATTTATTATAAATAATAAACTATAGAGGAATTAAAAAATATATCCTTGAAAATATGTTTATTTATTTTTAAATAATAAAAAGATCCACAAAGAATATGTTTGAAATCTTTTATTAATTTTCCAAAATATCCCTAAAATATGCTTGATTTTTTTTTTAATTCAAAAACATTCATGAGATATATGCATAGAAGGGTGAAAATCCTTTAAGGTGTACCACACAAGACGAAAACGGCTTAGTCCTTACTACAATCCTTTTTTACTCTATATTTTGATCCCCATAAAAAATAATGAATCAAAGATTGATAAATTTTTTTAAAGGACTATATTTTAGACCATTATAATTATAGATTCCATCACAATCATTCATAAGTGTGTTTTTACATGGTAAAAGAGGACTAGGTAAAAAAGACAAAAAATGGTGACTCTCTGACAAGATTTTGGAACACATTAAGAATTTGGACCCATAAGCTTCTAAAATATTAAAAGATGTAAAATTAACAAAACTTTATATAACAAGTTTCAAGAATAATAATTAATAAAAAATTTAGAACGTGTAATTTTTTCTTAAAGATTAACAAAATGTTTTTAAAAACATGTTCAATGGAAGCTTTTAAAAGATGTGATATATAAATGCTTTTAAAAGATTTCATTGAACATTTTTTCAAAAAAATAATAATTTGTAAAATTAGGGAAAGTTTAATTGATGGAACTTTTCAAAAGGTTGATGATTTTTTAAAAGTTTAATTAGATATTATAAAAAAAGGTACACCATCATTTAATCTCATCAATGCACTTATTATAATTATTGTATTTTTAGTTCATATCATGTTTAACATACATCATGTTTCATTCAAACAATAAAGTCATTTAGTTTTTATTAATTATTGAATTATTTATTTATTGATTTTAATTTTTTTTTCCAAATCATGTTTTAATTTTCCTTGATGACATCCCAAATTTATAATGTAATTCAATTTCATTATAAATTATCAAAATAATTTGTGCATTATACAAAAATAAAATTCTAGTTCTAATTTAATTTTTAAAATTAAAAAAAGATTGATGTTTTTTTACTGTCATAATAAAATTTACTAAAAAACAAATTTAAGAGAATACCATGTTGTGACATGAAATAATATTGAATTTGGTTCATTAATTTTCCTCCTGCTAGCTTTGTTTCCTAAGCTAGCTAAGTTGTTTTTAAAAAAAATAGATGTCCTCCCTTCATGTGTTTTTCCCTAATTTTGTTCCTCTTGCTTCTTGGGGTTGATTTCGGGCTCAATTTCGTTCCATTTTGGGGTTGTTTGACCTCATTTTGTGTGCCTTCATTTGTTTCATAAGATCCCTCAAGCCACGTAGGACAAGGTTAGGCAGGCTTTTCACTTACCCTTTGATTGAATTGCTCAAAACCCAATGAACGAATTAGCATGGTTCTTTTTCCTATTGTTGCCATGTCACCAAAAAGGAGGGGTCCTACTTACAGCCAACACCATCGAACCCCTGACACTCTACTGTGACCAAATCCTGACCTAAGATCTTGCACACACATCGCCGGACTCCCCAAGTACCTGATTCTGTCTACTAAACCCACGGTCTACACATTACGCATCAGAAACACACAGCGACAGACAGACCTTTGAAAGTCCAGACTCTTATCTTCATTTGCTGGCACACACACGGATTCTAGCCAAAGAACAATTCCATTCAAGGTTCACAAAAATATTTACACCTGAGAGCACAAGCTCTCTATTCATCTCAATTCACAGAACTTCAACAGTTTCGCTCAAATCTCTCACTGTCTCTCTCTCTTGAAACTCATTTGTAGCAACGAATTGACTAGATCTACAAGACACAGCGGAAAAAGAGAGGCATCCAGCCAAATTCGCTCAGTTAGAGGTCTTCCTTTCACTCAGTGTTCATCGAGAAAAACTCCTCTTCTCTATCACTACTCGTCAAAAGAAAACTCTTCTCTCTGGCCTCCTCTGCAAAAAAACCCAAAAGATCTCACACTCCAAAGAAAACAAAAAGGATCCTCTCGCTCCTCAACCCGAATCGCCTCAAAAACCTTCCTGGGGTCCGTAAACTTCCCTCCGAAGCCTCCCGTCCTCCGTTTGACTCGGCCATTTTCCCGTTCACAGTCGCCGCCCATCCTTCAGAAGTTCGGCGCCATCATCACCCACCGCCATTCCTCCAAGTACCTAGAACACACCCATCAAAAGGAGAAACAACAACTTCCCATGCATCCCATGCATGAGCAGATCAAGTCCTCCTTCAAAGTTGTTCTGATCATCCGCCTCTTCATCAATGTAGTCGGCTGGATCAGTCCTAACCGATTCACACTACAATTCTCATATACTACACGGTCATAGGAAAATTTGCGTGGTCACCCCTTGTTCGGCCACAACCACATTGGTCTTTGTATTATATTCGAAAAGGTTGTTCAAGTCAATAAGAGGTTTTTGTTCACCTCATGAGACTTTTCGACCACTTGTCTTCGCCAATGTTTAACTTTAAGGAGAGTCAACAAATACAATTGCGTTGCTAAAACTTTTCAGCCCATGATGCCAATTATTTCTTCAAAGGACACCATTGTTGCCCTACACTAACTACACCCCCCCTCCTTTAGACCTTGTCCTTCCACCTATTTTTGACTATAAGCATGAGCACACTTATGTCCTGGATAAGATTTTATTTGCCCAAGCTTTAGCCATTGTTCCCCACTTGTCTTCATATGGGCTTTCTGGGATTTCCTTCAATTTGTAAGTTAAGGCAACAAGTGTCTTACTTATTATAGTTTTTCAAACAAGTCTGAAACTAATTGAAACTGGCAACCATTGGTATGGAAAGAAACACTATTATCAAACATTAAAAAACTATAGTGAATTGTGAAAAAAATGGACCAATTATAACACATTGCTTATTCAACCAAAAGCAAAACCAATTGCTTAGCTAATGGTCGTTTATAGTATAGCTAAACAATGAACAACCTATTCGAATTGTGGCAAAACTAATCATTCCACAAAGACCTAATGCAATAAGAAAAGGGAAATACTAATAATACTTGTCATACCTGCCAAAATTGTTGTATCTATAGCTAAGGTTATTGTTCAACTAACTAAACATGTTAAAATACCTCTATGATATCCATGCATAATTTGTTATAGTATGGAACATAGATTAGGAGATTGTCCTTGCAATAAAGAAATACAAAACATGTCATGATGCCAAAACATGGAAAATATGACTACATAAGTGACTAACGTTGTAGTCCTAAAACACATATATGATTTGCCATGATTACATGATTGCTAGTCCATATGGTCGTGTGTTATTTACCATTAGTTGCAAAAAATGGCATAGTCATAAATGTCATTTACGACTATGTCTTCCATGAATACAAGACATTTTCAATGGCCAAAATTTAGTTTAAAAATATAACTAAAATATATTTTGATTAATGTCTTGTTGCCATGTGGTAGCTTAAAATGAAATAAAAAATTTATTAACCATTTATGGATGGACATGTGGCAATCTAGATGTTGCAACCCTAGCTTTGGGCTCGCGACCAAGGCAAGGGGTTGCAAGGTTGCGGGAGTCAAAAGGAAGGAAGCCCAGGAGCAAGGGCAAAGGCATTGGAAGGGTGCGGGCCAAGAGGAGGAAGCCCGGGAGTCATCACATACTCCCGGGAGTCTAAGGAAGTGCGAGGGAGTGTGAGGGAGTGAGCACTCACAATCCCAAGGCAACTCTCATTTTGGGAGAGGGAGTCCCAGTGGACTCCCGAAACTTCAGAGGGCGCGTTGAAAGGTCAAATCTCAATGGTTTGTTGCGCTCTTTATACCGTTGGAAAGCTCTTAAAACGTAAATGTCTAAAATGGGCTCGCATTGTGCATTTGGACATCTGAAAGGCAAGTTATGGGCAAAAGAAGGGTCGGGAATCAACCTCTTCCCGAGATCCGATTTGAGACTGTGACACGGCGTTGGAAAGCTCTCAACGAGGGCTACAACTTTGCTTCAGACCACGTTGCGATCGGACTCTGAAGTCGGGAGATATCGGCGTCCAAAGTCCCGGGACTCTAACCTGGGACAATTTCGGGACTCCCACGCGGGAGTCCCGGGAAAAATAGCCATTTGGATGCCACCTCCGCCGCGAGCTGCAGAGTATACTATAAGGGGGAAGGTGGTGGCTTCCCCCGAGTCCGGGCCGTGGTGAGTCTTGTGTGTCCGTGTTGCCCGTGGCTCGTCCTAGCACCAAAGGTGCTCTAACTATGCACTAACCACTTTGTGTGGGTTGTGTGCAGGCCCGTGTGAGTGAATAAGCTTGTCAATTCTTCCTAGTCCCATCCCAGAGCTCCAACACGCCCCTCTACCCCCTCAAGTGTTGTGAGCTAGGGAGCGGCTCCAAGTTCCAACTCCTTCCGCATTGCCGCATACTTGGACCCTCAAGTGGGTCTACAAGGAACTTGGGAGCGCGTCACTAGAATAATGAAATTATTTTTCATACCCAATTATATGATGCCACATGGCAATCAACTTTTAGTCAAATAATGACACTAGGGACTTAACCTAGGCCACCTACTAGGCTAAGAGCCCTATGTTAGGCACTTAAGGCTAGGTGACCTAACCTAGGTTATATGTTAACTTCTTAACTATTATTTCTCTAGAAACCTAGAAAACATATAGGATGAAAGTAAATGGATTTGAACCCTTCACTTCCACTTTGAGGGGTAATGTCCTTTGCCATTACACCACCACATTTTTTATGTAACAAATGAAGGTATCACAAAATATAAATAATATTTTTTTCAACATAGATTAACCTATGCCTCCTATGAGGCGACTTTTTGTCCCTATACTCCCGATTCTATGAGCGACTATACTTGAAAACATATCCGCTACCGGTGAAGGAAAAGAATACAAATGTATTTATAGATGTTAAATTACGTTTGTAGTTGAAACAATATAGTTTGCTTCCTATGCACAATTTATAATTTAGAATTGATAAATATATCTATCAAGCTCAAACATTTCAAATCCTAAAAATTTATGTTAAATTGTCACCCATTCAAACTAACTTTTAAGGATTCAACACCAAATTTAACTTGGCTGCAAACCACCAGTCATTTAAAATATTATTCCTATCGCATATGTTGTCCAAATCAAACTTGCCTTAACTCATTATAAAGTTAACTTATAAAGTTCATCTGCTTATTAAATTGTAAACTCTACACCCAAACTAGTAAGAAATTATGCTATGAAACCTGTTTTACAAAAGTAGAAAAATTCAACTTGGTTGTAAACCACCAATCACTTAAAATATTACTCCTATCACATATGTTGTCCAAATGGAGTTTGCCTTAGCTCATTAAAAATCTAACTACAAGGTGCATGTGCTCACTAAATTGTAGGTTCTGCATCCAAACTACTAAAAAATAGTGTTACCAAACCCGAGAGGGTTTGTGAAATTCCTCTAAAATTTCAAGCTCCCAACACTATTCTATTCATTTTTATTTTTTCAAAGTACCCGAAACATCCAACCCACTCTCCTTCTTTCCACCATCTACTAAGACTCATCATCCTTCTCCTCTCCTTCCCATGAAAAATAACATAAGAAGAAAGCCCCTAACAAATTCCTCCTCCCCAAGCTTTTCATGACCCTTCCCTGAGTTTGTTCTCTTTGTCCAATGGAAGTTGTGGATTGTTTTCCCTTCAATCCATGGCCTCTTCATCTTTCAAAAACCAATAAGAATCGAGAATGATTGCCATGCAATGGAATTTAGGATGAGAATTATTGTGCCCAATGAAATACTAAGAGGGTTTCATCCTCCAATCAAATAGGATGATAATCCTTATGACCAATGGAATTGGAGGATTCATCCTTTTCCTTATCTTAGACATCTTGATAAGATTCTTGAACTTGATCCTTATCCATTCCGTTTGTTTGACTTTCACATCCTACTTCTTCAAGTAATTATAATTTATCTGTAAAAATAAGTAAACATCCTTGAGTTTCTATTTAACTACATCAACTCAATGGTAATACTAAGATTTCCGCATACCATTTTTTTTTTGATATCCTATAGTTATTATTTATTAGGTATTAATTAACTATGTAAGAGATAGTAAATTGGATTAAAAATTTCCATCACAAGAACCCCCATATATTTTTAGATCCATTGTCGAAATCAGGGCTTGATAAATCCATTAGAACTAAGATGTTTAGGTTTTCATCAGGTTCCGCCATCGTTAACAGACATTACGCCTACCCTAATTTGTTTAATAAAGGCATCGATCCCCTTTGAATGCAAGTACCAAATTGTTCCGACTACCCTTTTGGTTTTGTTGCCACGGGTGAAAATTTAGTCATAGCGAATGATGATGTTATGCCTTCAAATCCTCTAATTGCGCCCGTAAAAAAAGAAGAATTTAAAGAGACATCACTTGATGTGAATGTTTTATAATGGTCGCACGACAAATAACCATTTAAGAGAGTGGTGCGCATTTGAGTGGATTGTTCGGCATGGGATCATCGATTGTCTCCTACACATTCTTTAACAATCTACTTAGAATTTGTTTCTACTTGTGGAACTACACCAGAAAGGTTTGAAAAATGTCATTGTGAAGATAAGGATATTCGTCTTCATTGTTGAACTTGGGTTCCCGGTGATGGCCATTATCGTTGGTTATGAAGCCTAATCAACCCCCTTTCAATGAAACATTGAGTCGAATACCTAGCTAGCACCATTCATCGCATTCTTGATTTTTTGCAATTGTGATTTATCCCTTCTAAATCATTTACTATATTGTAATTCACTTGAGGTTACTCATGTGGAAATGTTAAGATCTAAATTCAATTTTGATTCTATTTAGGGACCTGATAAAAATGAAAATAGAGTAAGGGTGTATTATGACTACATCATAAAAATCTTATAAGCACATTATTATTGCCTAAAGATTATTCTAAAAAATTAATTTAATATTATCATGGCGATATGTTAGTGTTAACCATGGGCTTGAAGATTATTCAATTTCTATTGGACATTTTAATGACATCTCTTAAACTACTTCATGAATTTCAATATCCTTATTACTCACTATATACTAAAATAAAACTAATGTTTTGCTGAGCACTACGAATTTTGGTGTTTACTTCCACCCCCAACCTTTTAAAGATCTCTCATCCTTAATTGTGTAACTGAGGTCCTAAAACTATGGTTATTAACTTTTTGGTGAAGAAAAGAACTAACACAACACTTTATTCACTAATATTGTATTTCAGAGAAAAAAAAACAATCCCCCACATAACCATGCACATTCATCGTCCCTTATTCTAACATGAAGTTGTTAAAAACCCCAAATAACCTTACCACATTCGAATATCCTTGATGTAATTTTTTTAAATTAAGACTATTGCACACGATTGTGTTGGTATGGTTCACACCTCCTTAAGTTGACGTTGGTTAAGTTAGGCCACCCAACACTCTAGCCTAGGCCTCCATAGGCTATTTTAAACAAATATATGTCTTCTTAGTCTAAACTTAAGTAACCTAATCTACCTTAGGACATTTAAGCTAAACCAGGCTATTTAAGTTTAGTTTAATTTAACTAGGCTTTATTGGCTAAATTTGGGAATATTAAATTATATTTGACTAAAGAAAGTTATATTAGGTTATATTGAGCTAAACTTGACAAAAGTAGGTTATTTACGTTTAACTTAGCCATATTTGACTATACTTGGTTATATTAAATTATATTTGCCTAGATTAAGCTATATTAGGTTAAATATTACAAAAATAAGTTATTTCAATCAAACTTGGTTATACTTTATTATATTAAGTTAAAATTTATTACACTAAATTATATTTGGTTAAACTATATTATATTAGGCTAAATTATGTTATACTTGGTCATACTAAATTATATTTAGTTAAATTAGGGTATACTTGGTTATATTAAGTTGAACTTGGTTATATTATTGAAATTATATTTGTACAACTTAGGTGTTCAAAGTTGAATTGGGCAAAGTAAGTTATTTGGGTTTAAATCGGTTAAATTCGATTATACTTGGCTACATTTGACTATATTAAGTTTAAAATGGTTATTTTAAACTATATATGGATAAACTGGGCTATATTAAATTAAACTTAACAAATGTATGTTATTTAGGTTATACTTGGCTATACTTGGCTATACTTCATTAAACTAGATTATACTATGTTATATTTGGTTAAATTAGATTATATTAAGCTAAAATTGGCAAAAGTAGGATGTTTAAATTAAAATTGGCTAAACTAAATTATAATTGGTTATATTAGGCTAAACTTGACAAAAGTAGATTTTTTAGGTTCAACTTGGTTAAACTAAGTTAAATTAGCCTATACTTGATTATATTAAACTAAACTTAGTTATACTAAATTATAGTTGATTAAATTAAACTACATTATGTTAAACTTGGCAAAAGTAGGATATTTAAGTTAAATATAATTAAACTAAATTGTAATTGGATATACTTTGTTATACTGAATTAAATTTGACAAAATTAACAGTACTTTGTTAAATTAGGTTATATTAAATTAAACTTGACAAAAGTAAATTATTTAGGTTAAAATCGACTATATCTGGCTAAATCATATTATACTTGCTTGTATTGAATTACATTTGGCTAAAATAGGCTGTACTAAACTAAATTTGGTTTAAATAACTTATTTATAGTAAACTTGACTATACTAAACTAAATTTGGTGAAAATAATTTATTTAAGTTAAACTAGGATAAATTAAGCTATATTTGGTGATACTTGGATATATAAGGTTAAATTTGATTAAAGTATTTTATTTCAAATAAAGCTCATTATATTACACCAATTGTGGAAAAAATATGTTATTTATGTTAAACTTGGTTAAAATAGGTTATTTAGGTTAAACTTGGCAAAAATCTAATTAAACTTCGTTAAAATTAAATTATGTTGGTTAAATTAGATTATTTGAAGAAAATTGGAATAAACTTGGCAAATTTTGATAAATTTAAAATATTTAGGCAAATTTTGACAAAACTAAATTGTTTAGAACTTGGTAAAATTCGAATATTTAAACTAAATTAGTCAAAACTTGGTTAAATTTGGTTAACTCAATGTATTTGGATTAAACTATGTTGGTCTATTTCGGTTAAATTTGGTTAAATTGGATCACTTTAAAACATTTAGGGCAAGATTAAGTTATTTATTAAATTAAGTTAAACAAATATACATAGATTAAACAAAACAACTTAAACAAAAATATAAAATAAATTTAATCAAATAAAATCTAGAAGTTAAAATAAGTATATTTAAATCTAATTCAACTTAAGTATAAGGTTTAACCTACTTCAAACAAATTCACCTTGAAGAGCCTAGTTTATTTGAAAGAATTTGATTTATTGTAAATAATCCTATATTTTAGCTTAACGTAACATATTTTAATATATGTAAGTTAATTTGGTTTAATTTAGCCAAATGTAACTAGCTTTACTAACATTTAAAATTTTCCAACTATATTAAATGTATTTAACTAGTTGACTTTAATTTCAACAAAATATATTTAAAAATCTTATTTTTCAAAACATTTCAAATTTAGCCAAATTTAATTAATCACATTTAGGTTAAATGTTTTCATATAATTTGATTTTGCCAATTTTAACCAAATTTATTACAAAATATTTGTTGTATTATATATAAATAATATCGATAAATATTTATATACATATAAGATTACATATGTATGTGTATATATTGAATTAAATATGGATATTTTAATAAATAAAAATTTATAAAAACGAAGTAATGAAAAAATATAATTATTATGTTATTTTAAATGGTTAGATTATGATAATGTAATAAAATTAATTCGTGAATATATATTTTTCAAAATCCATTATATTAATTAACTTTTTACATATGGAAAAAAAATTGAAATTCATATATGATTTTTAAATTAAATGATATCACAAAATTAAATAATCATATATAAAATATAAATCTTGAATATATGTGTTTATGTGTTATAATAAAATAATATTAATATATTTCATGCATATTAATATACACATATATGTATGTGTATATTAATAAATTATGTGTAAAATTTTGTTATGTGTATAGAATATGGTAAAGAAAAATATACATATAAACTATTAATAATGTTATATTATATTCATATTTTAAAATAAAAATTAAATTTTTTATATTCAAATTATAAATATATTTATAAAGTTTGTTATGTATTGAAAGAGAATGGATATATTAAAAATTTGAAATTTGGAAAAAAACAATTAACGTATGAAATTCATTATTTGAATTTTTAATTGATCTGCCTATGTAGATTATGTTTCAAAATTTAATAATTCAAATTCATATTTTCATTTGAGTAAATATTGAAAAAGAAATTAAATTTTAAACTTTGTTTTTACACATTTAAACATTTAAATAAAATAAAATTTTATGTGATAACATTGTGTCACATGTAATGTTGTAGGTGGATGCAAAAATGTTGAACCCATTCAAAAGGGTTTAAAAATCAATATTCGTTTTTACCATATTGACAAGTTTAACCATGTTGATCATAATGAATATTGACATATGGTATGTACAATAAACATATGACATTTATATGATGCATTCACATTTTATATGATTGTATATATATTTTATATATTTTGTGTACAATCATACATATATGTAAAAATATGTTTAAATATCAATATATTAATATAATATAATATATACAAATATTATTTTATAATTATATGTGTAGTTACATGGTGGTTATGATTTTGATGATTTTAACAACTAATGGTATTTACAATGTCATCTTTTGGATTATAAAGTCATATAATTATAATTAAACCTAAATGAGACATTTTTATGTTATATGATGAAGTTGATCATTAATACATAACAATGGATACCTTTTCAAAATTTATCTTTTTTATTAATCACTTTCAATTCAAAAGTTTATAATTGCATAAGCAAATGTCTTTTGAAAAGTTTAATAACATTTATTTTTTCAATTTTTTTTTTTTTTTTTACATTGATTCACCCAATTACATTATCATTTTTTGATATTTTTTTTATCAAATCATGTACTATGACAAAATGTAATTAGGCATAAACAATATGTAACCATATTATCATTGTGAACATGTTTATTATAATGGTTAAGGCACATAAATTTTATAAAGTAAAATGTTTTTGTGATTAAATTGTAAAAACATTAAAACGTGGAAAAAATAAATTAACCATCTATTAAAATACTTTTCTTGTCCAAACCCACATAAAAATATCATAAAAAATTTCAAAAAATATATTAAAACACTAATGATGTGGTAATTCATGATAAATAAAATGATAAGGGGGAAAATGCACTTTTAATAAAACAAAAAAATCACTGAATAATTAAAATTTTATTATTATTATGGGTGAATGTGTAATTCATTATAACCTTCATTGTTATGATATAAGGCCAACCATGTCATGTAGTGTAGTGTCAATTCTTTAGGTAAGTAAAGTTCACATATTGTAATCAAAATCATAATTGAAATTGTAAATGATTGTTTTTCAATGTTTTGCATTCAAGTGTTTTTCATATATTTTTTCAAATTTTATTAAGATGCATTGTGCATAGTTTTTTATTTCGTGTAATGTGTTGATATTTTCAAAAAAATTAATTTCAATATTTGTCATAGAATAATTAATAATGATGAAAAAAATTCAAATGAATACACTAACCTATCTCAAGTCAATTCATTTTTTTCAAATAACGATGACTAAACATGATCAGTTTACTATGTTTGGAATGTGTATTTACCATAGTGACATCATTTGCAAAAAAATGTGTTAACATTAATACCAAATTAGGGTTTTTAAACATGAATATATAATTAAGTAAGAGAATACTCACTATGCAACCACCATAGATGATAAGAAAATCCAATGTAATCTTATAATAAAATAATAATATAAAATGAGATTTTTTGTTTTTCAAACATTGGGTTGTTCCGTACAACCCCTATTTGACCATGCGGTACCAGTGCCACATCAATGTTGAGGTCTGCAGCTCCATCACGGCTGTGAAATACCTTTACAAGTATGTTTACAAGGGTCACGATCGTGCTTTGGCAGTGGTGCAGCCGGAAGCTGGGGCTCTATTGGCTACAACACCTCAGGTGGCTATAGGTGGGGCCGATGGGAACAATGTGCCTGCCACCCAAGATGAAGTCCAAAATTACCTCGATGGGTGGTATGTCAATGCCAGCGAAACTTGCCATTGGCTTTTTACCTTTGATTTGCATGACATGCACCCCAATGTTTACTGCTTGGCTGTTCATCTACCTAATGAGTAAACCACTTACTTTCCCGAAGGGACCATAGTTGGGGAAGCATGATGCGTAATTGTGAGCCATGGATTATAGTTCAACAATTAGTTAAGCTTTAGTTCCTTAAATTTCCTTAGTACTAATGAGTTGAATGCTTATAAACCTTCAAGTAGTGATTATTAAAAGTTGAATTAGTTTTTGTGATATTTTTAGGCATAGAGTAATTCTTTATTTCAGTGGATGTAACACTTAATTAATTTAAGACCTAGTAAACCTTTTAAAGTACATTATCCTTTTTAGTTTGTAGAGAAGGGGAACGGGATGTAGAATTAGATGTGATTTATTGATATATAGGGAATACAAGCCATAATTATCAATATTTCTCATGACAAGGTTGAGTTAGTCTGTAGAATGATCTTCAAACACTAATGATGTACTTGTAAGATTTTTAGGATGTAGTCCTAATACATCTTTATTTAGTCTCACTTCTATCAGACTTTGGATTAGAATCAAAATCAAACTTAAGTAGCAATAGTTTCGCCTGAGTAGCTTCAGGTGAATTACAATTGAATAACTAACTAAAAGATAGATCGCAGTTGTAAGAATTCTAGGATGCGACGAATGGTGCGAGCGAAGTACTCGGCTCGATGCTCGAGGGGAAGTGGGTTGATCGGGCCTCGTAGCTAACGATAATGGCCGTCACCGGGAACCCACGTTCGACAATGGAAACGGACATCATCATCTTTGCATTGGCACTCTTCAAACCTTTTTGACGCGGCTCCACGAGTAGGAACAAACTCTAGGTAAATTGCTAAGGCATGTGGGTTAGGAGAGAGTCGACGATCCCATACCGAACGAGCAACTCGAGTGCGCACCACTCTCCTGGGCGGTTTTTCTTCGCGCGGCCATTGAGAAACATCCAAATCGAACGATGCTTCTTCAAGTTCTTCTTGTTGTACGGGTGCGACCGGAGGAATTGAAGGCGTAGCGTCGTCGTCCGCCATGACTAGTTGCGCCTGCATAAACAAAAACCAAGAAGGTAGTACGAACAAGGTGATACTGGTGTTTAGAAAGGGTCAAGGCCTTTTTATTTAACAAATTAGGGTAGGCGTAAGGTGTGGGAGTGACAACGAAACCTCATGAAAACTCGAACACCCTAGATCCAGTGGATTCATCAAACCCTAAATTCAACGGTGGATTTAGAAGTATGTGAGAATTTTTTTGATGCAAATTGTAATTCTAATTTACTATGTATTACATAGTTAATTAGTGCATAGTAAAGTAAATAGGTAAGGAATATCAAAGGAATAAATGGTACATGGAAATGTTACTCCAACCATTGACGTAGTCAAGTAAGAACTCAAGGATTTTTTCTTTGTTACTATTGATAAATGATCCTAGTAGTTAGTTACTTGAAGTAATTAGGATGAAAAAGGGGAATGTGAGGGTCAACGGATGGAAAAGATAAGGATCAAGCTCAAGAGGCTTCATCAAGATGTCCAAGATAAGGGGGAGGATGGATCCTCGAATCCCATTAGTCATGAGGATTGTCATCCTCTTTGATTGGAGGATGGAATCTATCTTGTGGTTCATTGGGCCCAAGGATTCTCATCCTAATTTCAATTGGATGGCAATTCATTCTCAAAATCTCATTTGCCTTTGAAGGATGAGGAAGCCATTGATTGGTGCAAAAGGATTTCGAAGCTCTCATTGGACAAGGGGAACAAGCTCAAGGGGTCATGGAGGCTCACAAAGGAAGAGGGCAGTGTGTGTATGTGGAAAAACAAGAAGGAGGAGGAGGAGGAGTGTGAGGAAGATTGGTTGTTAGTTCTTATGTGTGCAAGAATCAAACATAGAAAGAGTGTGTGTACGAATTAGGCATGAAAAGAACTTGTGTAGCAAGTACTTGTTGCAAGTACTTGTTGCAAGCCTCTGGACTTTTGTTTTAATTAGTTGTTCCTCACAATTCCACTGTTGGATTTGCTTCAAAATTAAATCAGTCTTAGTTTAAGAGATGTAAAAGCTTCTCTTCAAATTTCAGCTTGATTGGTTTTGCTAAGGGGAAGTTACAGGTGTTGGAAGTAGAAGGTGTTGAAGAGGGTTTCATGGAAGGATTTCCATGGTGAAGCCTCTGGACTTTTAGGTTTCTCTCAAATCCACCGTTGGATTTGTTTCAAAATTAAATCAGTTTTAGTTTAAGAGCTATAAAGCTTTTTTTCAAATTTCAGCTTGATCGGTTTTGCTGTGAGGGAGTTGCAGGTGTTGGAAGTAGAAGAGGTTGAGATGTTTGTTTTGTTTTCCTCAATCAAAGCAAGTAGTTTTTAGTTTCGGGCTTAATTTTGGACAAAGACATAAAATAAAATAAAATAAACTTATGAGATTTGGACACAACGCATTAGATTTATTTATTTATTTTATTTTATTTTGTGAATTTCATTACTTACTTCGAACCACCTTACTTGTTAGACTACACTACATAGTAGTTCCACTTCCAACCGGTCTTTTATTGTGAGTGCATATCTTAGTGGTGAAGGTGTGCAATAAATCCTCACAGCAACAACTCCACCACTTTGACTAAGTGGTGTGACTTCAACCTAAAGGCCAAATCTGAATACGTGGCTGCAGCCACTTTGGCTCGTAACAACAACGACCCTGCACCGCCACTGCCTGCTATGCTGACCACACTGTACCCTGATTATCTCGAAATCGTTGTTTGGAGCAAATCCAAAACGGCGTGGTGTGTGGATTTATTACACACCTTCACCACTAAGATATGCACTCACAATAAAAACCTGGTTGGAAGTGGAACTACTATGTAGTGTAGTCTAACAAGTAAGGTGGTTCGAGGTAAGTAATGAAATTCACCAAAAATCTAATGCGTTGTGTCCAAATTGAAGCTACAAAACATCGTGAGGGAATTGTAACTTACCATGATGGAATATTGAGGAGCCGTATGTTGATTTTCATTTCAATGTCATGTTCGATGGTTTGAAACCTTCCATTCCGTTCGTCATAACAACTACATACAACATCCTAATCTAACATGCATTGGAGTTGGAAGCTAATAGAAAAGGAGCCATGTTTAAACAAATCTCATAAGTTTTTATTTTATGTTTTTGATCAAGAGTTAAGCTTCGGAGCTAAGAGCCACTTGCTTAATTTGAGGAAAAAAAAACATATAATTCAACCCCCTCTACTTCCAACTAACGTAGCTCCCTTACAGAAAGCCCGATCAAGCTGAATTGTTGGAAGGGCCTTTTACACCTTCTAAGCTAAAACTAATTCAAATTTGACACAAATCCAACGATGGATTTGAGAGAAACAACTAATTGAACCCAAAGTCCATAGGCTTTGTCATGGAAATCATTCCATGAACCCCACTACAACCCCCTCTATTTCCAACCCGCGTAGCTCCCTTACAGAAAGCCCGATCAAGTTGAATTTTTGTGAGGAATTTCTACACCTTTTAAGCTAATACTGATTCAAATTTGACACAAATCCAACGGTGGATTTGAGAGAAACAACTAATTAAACCAAAAGTCTAGAGGCTTTGCCACAAGCACTTGCTACACAAGTTCCTTTCATGCTTAATCCTTACACACATTCTTTCCATGAGCACCTCTTCACACATAAGAACTAAAACAATCTTCCTCACATTCATTTTCCTTCTTTCATTTTTTTTTCCTTCTCACATACACTAGAAGTCCTCCTTTTGGCAAGCCTCCATAACCTTCTTTGAGCTTGTTCCCCTTGTCCAATAAAAGTTTTGAAATCCTTTTGCACCAATCAATGGCCTCCTCATCCTTCAAGGGCCAATGAGAGTTTGAGAATGAATTGTCATCCAATTGAAATTAGGATGAGAGTCCTTGGACCCAATGAAACATAAGAGATATTTCATCCTCCAATGAAAGAGGATGACAATCCTCATGATTAATGGGATTGGAGGATCCATCCTCGCCCTTATCTTGGATATCTTGATGAGGTTTATTAAGCTTGATCTTTATCTTTCCCGTCCGTTGACCTCACATCCTACTTCTTCATTCTAATTACTTCAAATAACTAATTACTAGGATAATTTATCGGTAGTAACAAGGAAAAGTCCTTGAGTTCTTATTTGACTAATTCAATGGTTGAAGTAACATTCTCGTATACTATTTACTCCTTTGATATTCCCTAACTATTTACTTTACTGTGCATTAATTAACTATGTAATACATAGTAAATTGGAATTACAATTTGCATCACAAAAAAAAACTCTCACATACTTCTAGATCCACCGTTGATTTTAGAGTTTGATGAATCCATTAGATCTAGGGTGTTCGAGTTTTCATGACGTTCCGTCGTCACTCCCACACTTACGCCTACCCTAATTTATTAAATAAAAAGGTTTCAACCCTTTTGAATGCAAGTACCACCTTGTTTGTACTACCTTCTTGGTTTTTGTTGATGCAGGTGGAACTAGTCATGGCGGACGATGACGTTATGCCTTCAAATTCTCTAATCGCACCCATACAACAAAAAGAGCTTGAAGAAACAGTGCTTAACTTGAATGTTTTTCAACGGCCATGCGAAGAAGAACCGCCCAGGAGAGTGGTGCGCACTCAAGTTGATCATTCGGTATGGGATCGTCGATTGTCTACTAAATGACATGCTTTAACAATTTATTTAGAGTTTGTTCTTACTCGTGGAGCCACGCTCGAAAGGTTTGAAGAGTGCCAGTGCGAAGATGATGATGTTCGTTTCCATTATCGAATGTGGGTTCTCGGTGATGGCCATTATTGTTGGTTACGAGGCCCGATCAACCCACTTCCCCTCGAGCATCGAGCCGAGTACCTCGCTCGCAGCATTTGTCACATCCTAGATTTTTTACAACTGTGATCTATTATTTAAGTCAGTTATTAAGTTATAATTTACTTGAGGTTACTTAGGCGGAAATGTTAGTATTTAAGCTTGATTTTGATTTTATTTAAGAATCTGATAGAGTGAGAACTAAATAAAGATGTATCAGGACTACATCCTAAAAATCCTACAAGTACATCATTAGTGCTTGAAGATTCTTCTATAGACTAACTTAACCTTGTCATGTAAAATGGGCTTGTATTCCCTATATATCAATAAATCACATCTAATTCTACATCCCCTTTTCCTTCTTTACAACCTAAAAAAAATAATGTACTTTAAAAGGTTTACTAGGTTCTTAACTGATTAAACATTACATCAACTAAAATAAAGAAGTATTATATGCCTAAAAATATCACAAAAGTTGATTCAACTGTTAATAATCACTACTTGGAAGCTTATAAGCATTCAAATAATTAGTACTAAGAAAAATTATGGAACTAAAGCTTAACTAATTATTGAGCTATAATCCATGGCTCACAACGTGGCACCTTCAGAAAAGGGCAACGGGGCAACAGGGTGCAGGTCGAAACAATCATGTCACATTGGGAACTGTGGGGCGCATGTATTTTGTGCAACCCTCAGAGGGCGAACGTTATTATTTGCGAGTTTTGTTTACCCACGTTGTAGGGGCCACATGCTTTGAAGACTTCAGAACTACCCACTGGCCCCACACACTTACCATAATTGTGCACCCCACTTTTAAAGCTACTTGCCTTGCATGTGGTTTACTGCAAGATGATGCTGAATGGGACCAATGCTTTTTAGAAGCTACTGGCGTGCAACTATCTCGAAGCTTGCAACAATTTTTTACCAGCCTGTTGATTTAAAACAACGTCACCAATCTTGAGACAGGCATAAGGGAATCCTTATGGAGGATTTCTTGCACTAAGCACGCTAAGTGAGTGGCCAAAAGGCTTCCACAAAAAAAATGTATATTGCAAGCCTCCCTTTCGTTGGGTTGTGATGGTATAAGTTGTGCTTTGATGAATATCTTAGCCCAATTATTAGTTGTATTGATTTTGATATGATGTGATTTTGATTTCTAAAATGTTGTAAGACGCAAATAAATAAATAAATATATAAATGTGGCAGAAAAAAATGAACCAATTTTGCTTATTCATAATGATCATGAATTACTTTGAAATAAATACATGTCAACATAAAAATTGTTTAATTCTTATGGCTCAAAAAATGTTGCATTTAAATTGAATTTTTTTTAATACATTAATTTTTTAATCAAACATTAAAAATATGTTTTACATTACATAAATGTTTTTTGATATTTTAAATTCATTAGTTTCATTACAATTTTTAAAAATGATTATTTGATAAATCAATAAATTAGTTTATAAATTCATCCAAATATTTAATATTCATTTAATTTACAACTTAAGATGTTAAATTTTTTTTGAATAATCATTACATTGGGAATGGTTATTTATAAAAATATTTATGCAACTTGTTTTATTTTGCTATTTACACATTTATGTAAATTTGTAAATTATTTTTGGCATTTGTATAAATATCCACATCTAAATACAACCAAAAATTCTTGGAACAATGTAATGGTCATACTTCATATTAAATTATTTTAATTTTTAGTCATGATAATTTATGTTTTATTGAAAAATAATAAAATTATCAATTGGAGGTATTAACCAATCAAATCATTCATAATTAAATTATGATTTTTTCATAATCAAGTTGCCCATGTGCTCAAGTTGCCCATTCATAATTAAATAATTTGTCCAAATTCAGAATTGTCCAAAAATTTAATTGAATGAAGGGATGCATGCTCATATTGTATAAAAAATTGGTGCTAGTTATGACAAACTTCTGACTCTTTTCTTAAGTTATCCATGAAATTTTGGTAAACACATTAACATTATATCTTTAAAAATGTATGAAAATTAATTAATACATTTAAAAACACATCATGACAAAAAAATCATTTTCAAATGAAATAATCTAAATTGAAAATTGAAAATCATTTAATCATGGCTTCAAAAAATTTACATAAGTTTTTTATAAAAATATTTACTATCAATTAATACATTATATAGAAGATCCATATGTAATTGAAATTGATGTGATCGAATGATTTGAAAACATTCATGGATACAAACCACTATATTTCATTCACAATTATAAACATCAATATCATATAATCATTTTTTTTGGTTTACATATGTATATCCATATCCCATTATCTAATTTATTTATACGTCTAAAAGATGACATAAAATGCTTTCTTTTGATTGTCTATTTATAAACATAATAATTATATGCTAGATTATATGTAAATAATATTAAATTAAAATAAAATTCTACATGTTAAGGAGATGTTATTAAAGTTTAGTTTGTTATATACATGTTGTAATACTGAATGAATCTCAAATCAAGAAATGGTACACCATATTTAACCTAAATTTAAAAATCTATTTTCATTAAAAATATTAATTTTTTTGATTGAATTGACTGACAAAAAAATGATTTAAAATTGAATATCTCTTGCATGTTAAGTATAAAAGTTATAAAATCAATTTTATACTTAATGTGAAACCTTAATGTGAAAAATCCACAGAACTAACTTTATAAAACCTTAATCATTTAAATGAACAATATTAATGGGGCACCCAGTTTCTTTAAATATTTAATATTAATTTTATTGAATTTTCAAGATTTTTTCCAATATTCAATAGTTCATGCCTTGTTCGTTTGAACATTATGAAACCACTTTAATGTATCCTTGGTCATTGAAGGCTTATGTATGATCACAATTATTTTATGTAATATGGTGGTTAGAAGTGGTTTTGTTAAAGGTGGTAAAATATTGCAAATTTACTCGTTATATAATGCATTATTGTAATAGAAAGTAAGGTATGCACTTTTGGTTATATGATACTATTATGTCTAATGAATAGTTTAATCATTACTCAATCTTGTGAAATATAATTTAGAAATTTTTTATTGTTTTCTTTTCACCTTCTCCCCTTCCCCCAAAATTGAAGAAGTCACTTTATGTCACAAATTTAATATTTAGGAGATTTGTAAACAAACTCCTTGACAAAAACTTGAAAGTAACATGACAAAAATAAGTGAAATCATAATCTCTTGTGAGTCTCATTCATAGAAATGTCGAACCATCATCATCGCACTTCTAGTACTTTAGGTATTGAATGTGCAAATGCAAGACAAAGGTTGATATGGTAGTTGAGGATGTTGAACATTTGTCAACATTGTTCGTGCAAGGTGCGGTCATAACATTATGCAACATGTGCACAAAGTGTCAAACCATCACCTTACAACTTTCAACACTCTAGACACTTAAAGGCTATAGAATCATGACCAAGGACACTTTGCTAATTGAGGATGTTAAATATCTATCAACATTGCAAGTCCAAGATGCACGATCATAACCTTATGAGTGTCACAAACAAAGCAATGTAAGACCATCACCTTACAACTTACAATACCCAAACAAACCAAAGGTGTAGATTCATGATGGTGAATGCTATGATGTTTGAGGATGTTGATCATTTATCAACATTGCATGCATGAGGTGTGCTCATAACCTTATGAGCTTTGCTCACAAAGTGTAAAACCAGCATCACCTTACAAACATAATTAAGCAAATTCACGACCATGGATGTTTTTGGTAAGGTTAGGAAATAGACTTGATTGCACTGGAAAGAAGAGAAACTCACAGGAGAAGCTGCAGGTTGGTAATGACATTGTGCCTGTTGCATATGCATTTTTGCATTGCTCTGCTGCCTCCAGCAACCTGCAACAAATGTATAATTGGTAATGCTTCAAAAACTCATAAGAAACTGCCACCAATTTATCCTACCCTCTCAATTTAGTTGTAGCCATAACAATTGTGTAACTTCTAATATCACCAGCATCATGTTGCGAGCAAAGCTGGAAGAACAGAGTGAGCATTCCTTTCTTTCAGCAGGTTCATTTCCTTCAAACATTTGGGAATTTATAGACTATTGCAGTGCTAGCAAAGCAAAGGCCATTCCCATATGATAATAGTAACAAGGAAAATAGAGATAGAAGACGGTGGCCACACTCTTACAATCAATCCCTACAATGTAAGTACTATGTGGCCACGCCAGAGCACATGTGGTCTGTAGCTACAAGAAGAACCAGAAACTAAACATACCACATCGTGATGCTCACCTTACTATTCAATTCCGAAGATCCATGAATAGCTGAAATTCCTCCGAAAAACACCGGCAGCAGTGGCATGTTACACTAAAATCCCAGATTAGGGTTTGGCGCCCATATATATACTCTTCTCACTCTCTCTCTCTCATCTGATCTTCCTCATCCATCCATGAAGGTGCAGAATTCCGGGGGTTTTTTGAACGTGTGTCGTCCTCGCAATGGCGCCCTTTTCATAGCCATGGTAAACATCACTTCAGGGCGCGTTACTGCTCTTCTCCAACATACTCACTAGGGTCTCCTTGATGCAGAGCTTGGAAGCACAAAGAGGAAGTGTTGTACTACGAGTCTGAGACACAAGTGGGAGGGAGGCATTGCCATGGCTTTAGGCGAAGAAGACGAATCCGTGTCAGACTTGCCGAGTTCCCTCAGCCGCGCGCTTGAAGCCCGGTCGTCTGACCTCCGCAAACAAGCGGAGTAAGTCTTTGTTCTGTTTGCGCCTCCCTCGTCCTTCTCCATTTCCTTTCTCCGTGATGCAAACAGCAAAGGATGCACATCATAGGTGTTCTCGGAGCTGGAGGATGCTCCTGAGTTCGATTAGGGTTTGAACATTCTCTATCCGTTCCTTGGTTCATTCCTATTCGTCCCTTCCAAGCATGCTGTTCTCTTTCTTCTTAGTTCATCGCCAGTGTTGGAATTTCTAGTGATATGCATTTAGTCATACCGCAACAGTGAATGTTCAAAGCATTAGGGTTTGTGCAATTCTTACTGTCTTTTCCTGCATGGTTTCAAGCTATCATTGTTGTGGAGCCTGGTATGAGGTTGAAATGGGAAGGTGTATGTAATCAGAATGCACAGGATGTATATTGCATTGTGATCTGAACTAGGGGAAGGGTTTTGTGGTGGGCACCTTGTCTGTTGCTTGTGCATGTGGTCTTCAGTACTTTGACATTGCCCGGTGTTCGCCGGTTATTAGAGAAAGACTTGCAGCTAAAACCGCACCATCTTGATGCACATAAGCTCTTAGTCAAACAGCTTGTTGACAAGGTAACTTGCTCACCTTGGTGTTATTTACTTCCAATGCACGCCTGATTCGTTTGCACCTTCTTGTTGAAACAAGGTGAGACTAACATTGCAGCCCTATTCTTTACAGGTTATGAATGGACCTGCCAAAGAGCAGCCAAGCACACCAGACACTTCCAAGAAACGAAAATTAGAGAAGAGTGGCATCAAGATTGAGGACGATAATGTCAAGGCTGAGAAGGCTGACATTAAGGTTGACAAGGCTGAGAGTCCCACCATCAAGGTTGAGAAACCTGACATCGAACTCAAAAATTTGGAAAAGGAAAAACCTAAGGTTGAAAGTGGCAAGGATGGCCAGGAGCTTAATAAGAGATTGAAAGTCAGTGAACATAGAGATAACAGTAACAAGGATGATGTTCCAACTAAGGCTGGAGTTGAAGAAGGGAGAGATGAAGATGGAACCAGAAGTGAGAAGAAGCAAGGTGCTGAAGGTTTGACCTTGGAGGACAAAGTGGACATGGAGGTGTTGATACTGAATGCAGTTCAGCAACGGTCCTCTGAATTCAGATCCCAAGCAGAGTATGGCCATTGACTCATTGTTATGTCACAGAAGAATTTTCTGTATGTGATGCTGCTGCCAATCATAGCACCTCTTTGTACATAAGGGTAGTAAGTACAAGATTCAGGGTTGCACAGGGGTCGCTGATTTCTTCTTCTGCTGTCATATTCATTCAGGTCTCTCACTCTTTCCCTTGTGCGGCGTCAGTTGGAACAAGACCTTGCACTGAACAAAGGTGCTTTGGATCCTTATAAACAGTATATAAGGAAGCTTGTGGATGAGGTAAAGCTTCTAGCCATATTTTCTCATCACTTGTGGGAACTGTGAGGTGGTAGATGTAGTTCAGTTCTCAGATTCTCCATCTACACCCTATTTTGTCCATTGCTACCTAGTGGTGTAGCTCAAATGGTTTCTTCATCTTCCTGGAATATTTCCACTGAGGATATGATTTGTTGGGGTGGGGATGATAGTTTCTGGATTCCTTACTCTTCTGAGCCACTTCCCCATCCTTCACTCTTCAAGTTCATCCATCTTCTCTTTGTGGAAACTTCTGGACCTAATGATACAGTTTCTGATGCAGCTATTGAGCAAGGAGGAGGAAGAAGCTGTGATTGAGAAGAAGGAAAAGGTACCTGATGTTGAAACAGTTGAAGTGAAGCCAAGGAAGCGAAAGGTAGCTGATGTTGATGTGGTTGAGACAAAGCCAAGGATGGAAAAGTTAGGCAGTGTTGAAATGTCTGAGAAGAAGCCTAAAAAGGGTAAGGTAGCTGATGTTGAAATCAAGGAAGGAAGGGGAGGGGCAAAACACAAGCAGAAAGTGAGCAAGATGATGTCGAGGCAGAAGGTTGTTTCTTCATCAGATGATGAGAATTCGAGTGGAGAGAGTGAAGACAACAAGAAGCTTGATGATGAGGAACCAGCTGCAGAGATTGATGAGTCTGATGATGGCTCCAGCTTCAAGAAGACCCACAAAGTAAGGAACTGTCCTGATATCTGATTCACCCAGGGAGGGTTTAGGTGAAGGGGTAAATCACCTTGTGAGGCTATTCCAGAAGGGGAAATTTACTAGTGGAAGACTAACAATGTGGAGGGGATCAATGGGCAGACAAAGAAGGCAGTGGATGTCAAGCCAACCTATGGCAAGAAAGTGGAGCAGATGAAAAACATCATAAAAGCTTGTGGCATGGCGTGAGTAGACCATCCCTGTATGAGTTTCCCAATGTAGCCTTTCCAGTGATATTATATATCTGTTAACCTAGTGAAATTTCATCCTTTGACTAGCTCTTTTCTGCAAAAGTCTCAGTATTACAGATCAGGTGCTTGAATATGTCTTTGTGCTTGCAATGTTTTTTTGGCTCCTGTATTCTGAAGTACAGCACCTCTTTTGGATTTCCATGTGCCAGATGTTTCTTAGGTTGGTGAAATTATTTGAGAAAGCTGCCAACAGTTTAATTAGTTGGACCTGCAGGTTCAAGCTGAGAACAATATCAGTTTGTCACTAGTGAACTGATCTAGCAGCAAAGCCACAGCACAGTAGTAATAAGCATGAAGTGTATCCAGAAGTCTAGTAGGCAATTTGACAGTCAGCAGTTGAAAAACCCTGCAACTTTTCACTTGGGAAATGGGTGTTGCAGGGTGCCTCCAATCATATATAGGAAGGTGAAGCAGGCTCCTGAGCCAGATAAGGAGGCTATATTGATCAGAGAATTGGAAGCAATACTAAATCGTGAAGGCCTATCTGTTCATGCATCAAAGGAAGGTAATCTTTAGATGTGTTTTATGACTATGGATGCATGGCCCTGGACTGTCACCTAAGAGTTTGCATGTTCTAAAAATATGAGAAGTGAACATGGTTTTTGTCTGGCTTCATTGCAGAGATCAGGTCTGTGAGGAAACGCAAAGAAAAACTTAAAGACCTTGAAGGCATAGACACCAGCAATATCATTGTTGAATCGAGAGGAAGACGAGCAGCAGCAGCAAACTTTTTTGCTCCCAAGTACACAGAGGTAGCTGACATGAGTGATGAAGATGACCAAGAAAGCTCAGATTCAGAAGGTATGCTGACTTTGTTCAACAGGTTATTTTCTCCTTTAAAAGGTATGCCTGGCATTGACCATCTAATAATATCTTCTGGCATCCATTTGAGTTATCTGCTACAAAGTAGATTTGAGTGCAGGTATCCTTGATTTTCATCTCCTGTTTTTTTGGCACACTCTTCATGTACTATTTGTTTGTTTTTGAAAAATGATTAGCTGAAGTCCATTGTACCCAAAATAATACACTGCAAGAGGCAGATGGTAACACACACAACATTTACACTGCAAGAGACAGGTGATGGATACAAGATAAGTTTAATTTAATAGTGAAAATTAGGAGGAAAATTTGGATTCTTCTTATACTCTACTTGGTACCAGTAAATACATGTACATCCACTGTTGTGCTCCTAGTATCCGAGAGATGGATGGCCTTTGATAACTAGTATAGGACATGGATTGGAAGAGTCAACAAGAGCACACTCTGCCAGATGGCTAGTTTTTCATCATATCAATGAAGAGAATTTGTTTCTATGTTGGATCCTTGACTGCATGTTGGGGACTGAGATCCTTTTGTTCCTCTTACAGATCCAGATGTTGATCCTCTTGGGGCAGATCATGAAGAGGATGATTAGGTGACTGCCAATACAGTGCAATCCTTGTTCCCATTGTGGTTCCAGAGAGAGAACATGGCCAACAGCAGAAATCACAACACTGCTCTAAGAGGTGCGAAGATATTTCTGTACAGAAAAATCAACTGTTATGTCATCCCATTGTATGATTTACCACATTCCAACAAGAAAGCCTCTGCGAAATTGGTCATAATTTGTGTGGAAGTATGTCTTTGAAGGCAGTGTTCCTTCAAGAATTGGGCAACAACAGGTATATTAAGCTTTTCAGAATGAGTGGACCCATATGTTCTATGAAATGTTGACCAGCCTGGCCACAAGTTAGACGCTGCAGAGGAGGCTAGTTGTGATAATCAAACATGTGGAATGTGGGTTGTATCATGACAAACACCAAAAGACCCACCCACCGACTCTTTGTTGTTTTGGATATAGGACAGACTGTTACACAATTGGTACACAAGGAGTACTGATTTCCCAAAATTCATCTCTTTTGGCCTGCAGTGTGTGGATATCATGATGTATTCCATCATCTTTCTTGCTTCTTTCCCATATGTGCATTGCACACACATGATCTCAAGTTCTTTTGCGCTTTATGTCTAGAATGTCAACGGTTTATCAATTTTGGATGAAATTTATCCATCATCATTTGTTTTTATCCATAATGAGTTAAGCTTAATCATCATCCACCACTTTTCATCTATAATGGGCATTCAAGATGTTGTTCAGAAATGTTCTTTGGATGGTTGGTGTTATGCAAGGTTATGTGGAAGCTACCATGGTTTATGACTCCCCCAATTTTAACAAATAAATGTCATGCAATTCATTACTTTCAACATTGGTTCAAGCATTCTGCACAGAGACTTGCAACATAACTTCTGTTCACCTTCCTTTTCATGTTTCTTGTCTCTTTGTGTTGTGAATGGAATATCATTTTGTGGTACATGTTTGCACACTTTGTGTTGTTGGGCATGCTTTTTTGCGTGTTGGGATTATGCCTAAGCATGTTGCCTTGTGGAAATGTCGTGCATTTTTGCTTGTCACAATACTTTCCATGCTTGTGATGATTTCATGTTTACAAATTATGAACAATTGCATCAAAGATTGGCAAAATCTCAAATAACTTTTTGAAACGAATCTTTCAATGCATAACAAAACCAATTGAATGTTGAAAGTTCATTTTATAAACATGCATGAATTTTGCATTACATCATTTGGGAACAAATCCATTCTTTCAAACTTTGAATGGCATGCAATAGATGCCCATTAGGTAATCAATATTAATTATATAGTTAGGTACTAAATGTAAAATAACATTGGCGTCATCACCGATGCAACATTGTAGAACAAAAATATTTGTATTTCCAAAATATGTTTCTAATCCATGAAGGCCTTGTATTTTGTACATTGATAATTTGACTTCCTTTTCATAAAATGAACGTACACACCGTTGGTGCCCAAGCCAATCGTCGTCCAAGGTATGATTGATTAATTATGCTAAATTACACACACAACATTCACACACAAATGCACATTTTGTATTTACACACTTAAGTAGAGAAATTGAAGCACCCTTCGAGAACCAACAAAAACCCATTTAAAACGGATTTGTGAACATGGAAAGCAAATGGTCAAGAAAATGGCATAAAAACATACCTGGTTCTTTTCTAGTGCACCTTAAGGATACCTTACAAAGGGAATTCAACCCTAAACCCTTGACAATCACCACTACTAGGCTAACCATTCCCAAAAACAAAAGACCCAAAAATAAAAAAACAAAACAAAAATAGACAAATGGCCCAACATAAAGGAAAAAAAAAGGGAACAAGGCCATAAATCATGATAACTTAATGAGGTCCCTTTCAGTAGGTACTAGGTAACCCTATCATCATTGCCTCCAAAGTGGCCCTAAACTGAAGTTGTGATAATGGCTGGAAGATGAATACTGGATGAATGTTGTCCACTTTCTCATGCCTTTTCATCTCCTTTTTCATCTATTCCCTAAGGCTGCCTCTTCGCTGTCTTCCCTGCTGTCGCGCGCTCGCTCTAGAGTGTCTGGTTTTCTTCTTTCTTTTCTACAGAATTCGTCCCGTTGATCACTTTGCGCGCTCGCGGGAACTGGATTTGCGAGCTTCGTCGTCGCCATTTCTGTTTGTTGAGGGTCAGTAAGTAGTGTCGCTCGAAAGGAAGCCAGCTATCTGTTTTGCGTCTCTTCTTTCGGCATCTGTTCTGCTGCGTCTTGTGTATGTGTATGTGTATGTGTTTGTGTGTTTTGCTTTGCAGCATCCCCCCTGATCTGCTAAAACCCTTTCACTACCGGCATGTACGTTTGTATGTGTGATTGTGTGTGGGGTTTTGTGTGTTTCTATTTCGTTTATATCCTACTATGTTAATGCATGAGACTTGTGATATTTTCTTGGGCTTGTGAACTTCCAGCTGGTTTTGCTTGCTCTGCTTTTTGTTTTTCTCTCTTGTGAGATATTTAGGGTTTTGTTTTCTGTCTCTGCCGTTCGGGATTTCTTCTGTCCTCTTTTGTGTTTAGTGTGAGGAGCCTTGACTCGGAGACAGTGGTCTAGCAAGAGCAAAGTTTCCAGCTGCTGACGCATTTCGCTCTTGTGCCCTTTTCTTGGGTTCTTACGGTGCCCATTTCCTTTCTTTCACGCTGAGGCTTCTGGACGAAGAGAGGAAACCGCTGGGGGTTACAATTCTGGGGTTTCATTCCCTTTCATGGAGCAAGTTTGTTCCGGAAATGTTTCGTTTCTGAGCTCTGGTGGTTCTTGTTGCACTGTTTCTGACATCCATCCACATGTCTCATGCATGGGTCACCCTTAATGCTTTCGGATATTTTCATCTTTTGGGCTTGCAGTCTGAATCCTCGGACTCATCTTCTTTCTGCAAGTTTATTTGAAGACAAACATTTTTGCAAAATAGTCCCAAGAGTCTCGTGTTACTTACAAACTTGCCGTCCTTTGGTTGCAGGAGATTTCGTGACACAAGGTTATGGCAGAAGTGGAGGAGTACCGGTGTTTTGTGGGGGGTCTATCTCGGAATACAACTGACCAAGGATTGGAGGATGCATTCCGATCTTTTGGAAATGTTCTTGATGCCAAGGTAAGGATTAAGGATTTTTGTATAATTTTTGTCCTGATGATTTTGCTTCCTGTTCTGAAAACAATGTCAGAGGAATTCTTCTGGTTTTTTCTTATTTATCTTGTTGATTGACTGAGTGAAGTCATATTGCCATCATCATAACTGTGAGTTCTCCTTCCCGCATCCAAACAAGCATTTGATGATGACCTTGTTATTGAAGTGGCTTTGCATTGCCTGTTTCTATGTGGTGTTTGAAGGTGATAACAGACAAGGAAACAGGCCAACCTCGTGGGTTTGGCTTTGTCAATTTTGGTGATGAGCGGTCAATGGAGGATGCAATTGAGAGCCTTCATGGAAAGGACTTGGATGGGCGTAACATAACTGTAAACCGAGCAAAGCCAAAGGGTCGTGATGGAGGTGACCGTGGGTATTCGGGTGGAGGTGGAAGAGGAAGAGATGGTGGTGGAGGTGGAGGTGGAGGAGACTGTTTCAAATGTGGACAGCCGGGTCACTGGGCCCGAGAATGCCCTGGTGGTGGCGGCGGTGGTGGCGGTCGGTATTCTTCTCGGGATGGTGATTCTGGAAGGTAAAGAATTACACACAAAACCCATCAGTGCATGTGTATTCTCTTCTCTATTCATACTGGATTGGCAAGTCCCTCTTGAGGAAGCTGTTTTCAGGATTCACTCAGAGCTTTTGCAATCATCAGTTCTGGATGCTTGTCTCAACATTCTACATTCTAAATGTTGAGACAACTTCTATGTTGTCAATCAATGTTGTCATGGAAATCAGTACGCTGTCCTCTATCTATGGTTGCATGCTTTGTCTTGCTTTGGACATCCATATAGTTCACATGTAGTTACTCCCTACTGGAAGGCAGAGGTTTAGCATGGGTGTTCATGAAACTGAATCTAGGATGCCCACTCTCTCTTGTTCTAAGTGATGGTTATTATGGTGGTGGTAATGACTGGTTATGGAAGCAGGAGTGGAAGCCGCTATGGTGACCAGGGAGGCAGTGATAGGTATGGTGATCGGTCAGGTGGCAGTGACCGCAGCAGAAGCTCAGGTGGGTATGGGAAAGAAGGACGTTCAGAAAATCGTGACAGGGACAGTGGCCGCAATGGTGCTGGTGGTGACCGGTATGGCAGTGGCAGTGGTGGAGGCTCCTCACGGTATGAAGGGGGGTCCAAAGATCGCTCTGGTCCTTATGATCGTCCAAGTGGTGGCAGCCATTCGTCCCATGATTGAGGGGGGGATGATAATGCACCTGGAGACTGCCTGCTTGTCATCGTGCTGGTTTTTGTGATGGTGACCCAACTGTGTGCTGTGTGCACGTTGTCATCAAAATTGGTCACATTTTGACAGGAAGACAATATAAACAGGTCACATAAGAATCCTAACAGAAGGAAAATGGACCTACTGCTGAAAAGATGAGAGCAGACAGGCCGAACATTTTATTGCAAAAGTGAAGCAACTGAACCAATCAGTCAAGGAAGGTACTACCCAAACCAAAGGAGGAATGCTTGCAGTAACAATTTTGTGAAGGATGTTGGAAAAGGCAATCTCTCTAATTTTCCCTCAAAACCGGATTTGTCTCAAAAGCTTTATGTGAGGGTTTCTTCTGCTCCTTGTCTGCTTGTGTCTTCTGCCTCTTTTTTCTGTAGTTTTCAACTGTCTCTGGATCTTTTTGGATCCAAAGCATTGCTGAAGCCTTCACTGCATTCACCATCATCCCTCAATGAAAAGTGAAAACAAGCACCTTTCCTTATCAAAGAAGATTACTACAAGATCTGTAAAACCCTCAAATCTAAAATAGTCTAAATGTCTTGACAAATGTCTCTCTGAATGCAATACTCAACCACCAACACCTGCAGTGGAAGAGACTTCAAATGACAGAAGAACAATAAAATAACTGGATATGGCTCTGCTATAATGATGGGATACAGATCTTTGAAGACGATTCTATGTATGAAAGACAATTCCTGAATCTGTCAGACAAAGCAGATTGGACTGGTGTACCCACAGCTACAGTTACCTGAGACTTCTTTTCTGTTTTGATGTTTAGATACAACATCAAGACAGATGAGACTTTGAACTGAGCCACATTTGGAATCTATTCAAGACCTGTAGTCTGGCATTCAATTAACAGCTGCAGAGTCAAATGCACATGCCTCTGTCCAGGATCTGCTATACTCACAGATTGTTGAAAGAACAAAGAATCAAGTGACTTGGAAATGGATAAAAAGGACAACTCCACATATGTGAATATCTATGACCTGTGCTGTTCTCACATGGCATTGCCAGATGCAATTGTCCTCAGATCTGTCACTTCTCCCAGAGATGGACTGGTTCTAACTTCTAACAGTGCAATAGACCATTCCACCTCCAGGCAGTAATCATGAGGTTGAAGAGAAGGCATTTGAAAGGCGGCAATAGACGTAAAGAGCAATGGAGAAGGAGATTTGAGACTCATCCATGGTGTTCTTAGTCCTTTACTGTCATTGGAATCAAGCTCTTGAAGATGTGCAATTGATGAAACACCATAGTTTCTGTGGAATTAAATCTGCTATCAATGGATCATTGGATCACATGGCAGTGAGCTATGCTGCAAACTGTAGAACAATACATAGAAGTAATGAGTTTTTCAGGGTGAGAAGCTGTGACAATATTCATGACATTGGCTTGTGCAAGTTGGTTGGGTTTAGGGTTTAGGCCCTGCTGGAGTATGTGAAGCTTCAGGCACTGAAGAAAATTGCTGCTTGGAAACCCTCTGCCACCAACACCACACTCACAAGTTGCTTCACACGCCATCCAACAAATGTTGTTGAAGAAAGTGCTCTTACCCTCCTCAGGTCATGTGCATCTGGACAATTGTCCAATTAACAAAGAGAACTGGAAGATAATCTCTTCCTCATAACTTGAGCATACTGGCCTAAGCATGAGATGCATGAACTAAACTGGAGAACTTGGATTGTGGATTGTTGAGCAATTCTTGGGGTGCACCTTCTTCAACCTGCAAAAGTTCCCCATCAATCCATACATCCTCCTGGGGGGGTTTTGATCAGACCATTGCAAGACTGTTGTAAGCTAGTCATATTAAGCTTCATTCATGCTAATGTTAAGTGCAGATCACAGAGTACAAGACTAGTAGGGCAAGAGTCATGACGGAAGGAGGGCAAAAACTTTACCAATCTCCCATGGTCCATGATAAGAACATGTTGCAAGTCAATGATGGTGGAGACACGATGTGCGATTGTGATGACAGTCATATTGGAACACTCTTTTGCAACTGTCTCTTTCAGCATCACTGTTGTGTGTGGATCCACATTTGCTGTGCATTCATCCAGGCAGAGTATCTGCATTCCTTGAGCAGGTTCAGAGGAGCACAGAAGCAGCAATATTATTATCAACTACAGTTTGTGTATCAGGGTTTTGTCATAGGAGATGGATTGTGGATGTATGTGAGAGAGGGAGAGTTGGGGACAACTCACACATGCAGTTGACAAAAGAGAGCGGGCCAAGCAGAGAAGCTGTCGCTGACCAAGAGAGAGGCTGTCCCCACCTTCTGACACCACCAGGCTCAGGCCTTGGCCAGCAGCAATGACAACCCTCTTCATGTGGCACTTCTCCAATACCTCCCACAACTGATCATCACTTGCAGAGCCCATTGGATCCAGGTTCTCCCTAACCAACATGCAACAAAATCTCTGAAAAGCAAAGCAATGCAGCCAAAAGCAAAGAAGTGATGATTACTGATGCATCATCATCACCTCAGCAGTCCTCAGTTGGAAATGTTTTGTTCCGATGGGTGCTGGAATTGTACTATAAACTGGATGTAATTTTCTGAGCGTTATTGAAGCAGGAAGTTAAATAGAACAGGTTGTGTAAATGGGTTTCTTTGATGTTACCGTAAAGTTCCACCAAATAGGAAAGGACTCTGGGGTACAACAGTCATTCGTGAGCGTAGACGCTGAAGCCGGACATGGGCAATGTTCACTCCATCGATCAGAATGCTTCCTGCACTGACTGGAGAGAGCCTGAACAGACAGTTCAGAATGCTGGATTTGCCTGCCCCAGTTCGTCCAGCCACTCCAACCTGCAGATGGAATCAGCAACATGAGCTTATTTGTTCAAAGAGATTCTGTGAAAATTCAGTGCGAGATGTGTTTTTTCTTTCAAAAACACCAAAATGATGTCTTGAAATTGTGCAGGTGGCAGGGTTTGTTTGTTTTGGGAGGGTGGGATTTAGGGTTTAGGGTTTAGGTGCATGCTCTTTACATGCTCGCCTGGGTTGATTGAGAATGAGAGATCAATCAGTGCCGGTGGCAACCATGGCAAATACAAAAGTGTAACATGGCTGAACTCGACTGAGCCTTGGGTTGGCCATTGCTGCCCAACTTGTTCACGTCCCTCATCTGCCTCTGCTTCAACTCCCATGTACTGCCAAAGCTTTCATTTGATCAGGAACCCATTTCTATCATTCCATGATGGCACAAATCCCAGAATGCACTACAGCATTGCAACACACTTGAAGTTCTACAAAAACACTCCAGCCATGAAGTGTCTAGAACCTGTTTCAGCTTTAAAATCAGTTGGACCAGACAAAAAGTGACCAGTGATCCTGAGCACCTTATTGTGCGGAAAGATTGTACATTGTACCAATTTGCACTGCTTTGCTGGTGATATCACAGTTAGAATGAGTACCTGCTGGACACGCTCCACAGAAACCATCTCTTTCTCAGTCTCAGCAAAAGAGGTCATCAAATCACTCAGCAGTCCAATGATGGGTGTTGAGTATGACAAGCCAAGACCAACCTGGACAACAAACAAGTCCCACCCAAATCCAACAATCCTCATACCACTGATTCTTAGGAGCTCTATACATCCCTCCAGAAGCATACCCTCCAGAAACCTTTCTGCTTTTTTTTCTTTTTGGTAGAATGGAAGGTAGAAAAGCATTCTGGAATCTTGAGAAACCAACCATTTGAGGAAAGTTTGTGTGTTTACCAAACCAGCAGTTGCTGCAGCAATATGAGACTCTGGGTGTGCATGACCTATAACTGCCATGATGCTTATAAAGCTCACAATAAATGCGGCCATCATCTGCAAATCAATAGTGTCTTATGAAGGAAGCTGGGAACACATTTGGAGAGTCACCGGGGATGCATTCAACATGCTTTACAGAAATCATTTCAATCTGTTACCCAATCTCCTTTTCAAAATGCTTTCTGTGGGTATCCAGGTGTAGTGCAAGTCAAAGGGAGAGCTTAACCTGGAGGCGAAATGTAAGCCAGAGGCTAGCTGACAATTCTGAGTAAGACGCTTCCATGTTGGTAGCAACCATTTTCCAATTCTTGATTACAAATTGTGCCTATACACCACGAAATTCAATCCCTTGAGCAAATGAGTGCTTTGATTCTCAAACCCACCAGCCATTTGAACTGTAGTTATTTCTCTATAGATTGGGATTTCTTCTTGTCAATTGATATAGGGTCGTTTTTCCAAGAGTTATGATCATAGTGTGAGGATTTACTTTCTTTGGGGAAGAAGAAAGTTTGGGGGGAACAGGAGAGAGGGTTTCCACCTGTGCCTTGAAGGCTCGAATAGTGCCACTGCCGTCAAGCACCTCTGTGAAGGTTGTGTAGACATGAGAACGAGACACGCTGTCAAGTCGCCGCAGTTCACGAGATGTTGCCCGGTAGTATCTCTGCATTGCTTGCATTGCCAGTGCAAGTAGATCAGGCCATCGATCATCACACAAAGAGAAACCACGCTCTGTTTGGCAAGAAGGAAAAGGAAGAATTGAAGAAGCCCCACAAGAAGACTCCAACAACAAAGATTGATGAGTTCCCTTTACAAAAATGGAAGTTTGTCAATTACACAAATTTTGAAAAAATAAACCTGTAGAATCAGGAAGAAGTAGAATATAGGCAGCATCACCACTAAAAAAGTCCACTGCAAAGACAAAAAGAAAGGTGATCTTTGTCAGGCCACAAAAAAAAAAAGAAAAAAGCAACATATCTTTCAACTGTAACAAAAGTTCATCAATCCATCCACCATCTGGCATCATATGTGAAATGTAAAAGGAGGTCGGTCATTGCAGTATGGGTGTTTTACCTGGACATAGCAGAGCACAATAGCAATCCCAGACAGCATGAAGACATTGGCAAGCAAGATGTTGGCAATGAATGGAAGGGAGTCATCAATACTGTACTGGTCTGAAGAAAACCTGCAGAGCATTTTCAAACCCATGTCATGACCCATGCAACAGAGCTGTAACCTTGACAATGGAGTCTAGCAACATCTGTGTGTTCTGGGTGGATAGGTACTATAAGCATCCAAACCATATCAGCAAATTTCTAAACCCATTAGTCCTTTATAGAATTGAGAACACTTTCGAAAAATTACCTGTTGAGTATACGACCTCGGGGATTTCGGTCAAAAAAAGTGATAGGAGCGGCAACAACTTTGTGCAGAAGCATTTTGTGAACATAAAATGCAGCACGCAGGCCTCCATACGCAAATGAGAAAGCCCGTGCCATAGTGAAGAGAGAGTTCGCCACAGCCAGGACCAGCATCACTCTCTGCAACAAAAAAAATCAGTGATATTGTAGTAGAAGTTCTCAGTTTCTTCCAGCTCAGATAAAATTCTCTGACACTGAAAACTGCTACCAGAAACCCTAAAACAGACAAGAATGACAGTGCAAATGGGTTTTCAGACTTGTTCAGCAAAACCTAGTCATTTGCTTCTAATACATCAATGCAAATACCAGGTGCCATAGTCAATAGATGAGAACATACCTACAAAACTATAACTCTAAACTACAAAAAAACACATCTTGGAAACAAACACACTGTGCATGCAAACTGCAAGTTTTTTCAGTTCAATCTGATGGGCTTGTAAATGAACCAGATACCCACCAGATAATAGGATACCAGATGTGGACTTGTGCTGCTTGTTGGGTTATCAACCCAGAATGAAAGCCAAAGGTCACCTCCATTTCGTGATGCCTGCATCAGAGCAGTGCTGACTAGAATGATGCCAATGATTTCCCAACCTGCAAATGATGCATAACCCCTGAACCCAAACACCACAGATGATGACAAAAAGCTCTGGTTGGGTTTGTCAAGAACCAATTTTCTTCTTTTCCTAGAGTGTGTCCCTTTTGATTTACCGAGGCAAGAACCCATCTCTACATATCCATGGAACTGCAGAGAAATCTCCCATGACAACAACTTCTTGAAGAAAACATGATGATGAGTGTGTGCAGTCATAACCTTATGAGAACTTTGGCTCACAAAGTGTCAGACCATCACCAAGAACATCATCAGCAGTACATGGCACTTACCAATATATGGCAGTTTTCACACGACCCTCCTTCCGTGCTTCATCTTCGACTAGTGGCACTACTTGTTCCTCCTCACAAGATGCTACCATCTCTTCATCATCTATGTGCAAGAGACCATCATTAGCAGGCTCGTCGTATCCTTCAATCACATCAATTGCACCATCTGTAAACATCAGATGCTCCAACATGTTCACCTCAGCGTATGGCGTCAAGGGTGCCACAGAACTCCTTGGTGCTTCTTCTGCACTCCCAAAAGTATGGTTTAGTTTTGATGTCAATACTTCCTCTGTGTTGACATCATGCCCTTTTTTGTTGGTTTCTTTGTTGTCATGCTTTTGGGTTTGTTTGATTTTCTGTGCCCAGAAAACACATTTTCTCTGATGTGTACTTGACTTCTAGTTCATGAGTCAGAGTTGGTTGTACCTCCAATTTTTTGGCTGTTTTCAAGAGGGACATTGGGCTTGTCCAAGAGTGACTGCTCACATGGCCAACAATCAGATGGTGCAATTTGTGCCTGCCATGTTAACCCTATGCCAAGCAACGAGGAATCCATCCCTGACGGCTTTCCAAAGTACCTTATGTGTCCATTTTCCAGCACCAGCACCAGATTTGCTAATGAGATTGCCTGCAAGCAACAATTTCAATACAACTTCCACCACACATGAGGAGGAGTGCAAGCACTTTGGGCAACAAGCTCATTGATGACACACATGCCAATTGGTTGAGTTCTTGCCAATAAACCAGACACAGACATTACAAAAGACATTGTTCCATTCCATCCAAAATAGATTCCAACCACCAGAATCTATTTTGGTAGGACAAGACAACTAGTGGACCTTAAACTCATCTACCCTATACCAGCTCCAATTAACATTGTCACTGGAATAAATGAAAGGATTAATGAATGGCTCACCTCATTGTTGTAGGTGCAAAGAATTCGGGTTTTGTGACTCAACAACTTTCCACAAATCACATGCTGCAGAAGCCATTTCCCGACATGGGCATCAACAGAACTCAATGGATCATCGAGCAAGTAGATATCTGAGTCCTGGTAAAGAGCCCTGTCCCATTACAGTTCCCATCATTCTTTTGTCAAGTCAGTACTACATAGCAAGGTAACATAGGTACTGCCCCCAAGTCAACACTTTTGAACAATCGTATCTGCTGAGACAAATGGTGAGTACCTGCGCAGTTGGTCTAGTTTTCATTGAAAAG
The DNA here is from genome assembly GCA_963920785.1 of Sphagnum contortum. Lineage (NCBI taxonomy): Eukaryota > Viridiplantae > Streptophyta > Sphagnopsida > Sphagnales > Sphagnaceae > Sphagnum > Sphagnum contortum. Next base: position 5,122,687 of record OY987291.1, on the reverse strand, counting down.
TCTTCTTCTGAGCAGCAATTTTCAGTGAAGAACTTCAGAAAGAAACAGGAAGAAGTTCTCTAAGGTAAGGTACCTTGCTAGTGCAAGACGAGCTCTTTGACCACCAGATAGATTCAAGCCCTGCTCTCCAATCTCTGCCAAGTCGTTCCCCTGCATACCCTGGATATCTACATCCAGTGCACAGGCCTTGATCACCTCCTCATACCTGCATCTCCTCATGAAACCCAAGATATCTCAGTGCAAATTCTTCAGCACTGAAGCTTGGTACAATTGGACACAACACTCCAGACAAAATGACCATATTTACTACGTAAAAGGCAAATTTCTAGACATATGGGATCTGCCATTTGGACAAACCTATCAGTATCATATCAACTTGCAAAGTGCCTGGGATATGTATGTATGTATGTATAGCAAGCTCAATAAGGTAGAGGTCCCTTTTTTCACCTTTGGGCATCGAAACCTGATCCAAAAAGAACATTGTCTCGCAGTGTTGCTGCTTGGATCCATGGGGTCTGAGAAACAAATTGGCCCACATACATATTTATTATGCACAGACGAAAAATACAAAGAAGCAATCAAACAGAAGTCTGTGACAATTCTCCAGATCGTCTTTGTGACAGAGTACAATGCTTGCAGCTCTGAATGAATGCCACATGACTTGCCAGGACTACTAGATAGACTTCATCTTCCAAGTCTTTCTTTATTTGATAGCTAGCAAGGATCAAGTACGCTTGCACTAGTTTGTATCTCAGTCTTTAAATCACTTTTTGTCCAGACCTGTGCAACAAGAGCAAGATCACCATCAATGTGCAATTCTCCATGTAGGCGATGCATCTCACCAAGAAGAGCTCCCAACAGAGATGACTTCCCTGATCCCACCTGATTAACAAACACCCAAAAGTTCTTTAATGTCCTCGTCATTGTTGGGACTTGTCCACATCCCAAACTGAATGCAAAAGGATGATGAAATGAGACAAGGACTACCCAAGATTGCTGATCAAGGATGCAAATCATTTTTCTTCGACTTTAGACTAGGGCATCATTGTCATCATGCAGCTATTATAACCAGAGAAGAAGAAAGATCCAAACAAGCCTTGCCTTCCCGAGTACCACTACCAATGACCCCCTTGGAACAGAAATGGAAATGTCGGTGAGTGTTGGTGTGTCGTTCTTTTCAGGGGTGTTCAACCAGGTGAAGTCAGCACTCTGAACCACAACAGCCATTGGGTGCCTCTGCTGTGTCTTATGTATTATGCAATCTTCATCCACAAAGACACCATCATCTCCATTTGGGATTGTAACATCTAAGGTGGCAGGGACAAGGGTGGTTGCATTGTTGTGAGTTTCAGCTGCGGGAGAAAACAAAGACTTGGTCCAAGTTGGGTCAATTTCAGCACAGGAGAGATATCGACGAAGGCGTTGAGCTGAGACTTGTGCCTGCAGATCAGATAGGCATGTGAAATTATTGAATCTCTATGTGAGACCCACCTTCCGATAAGACAAAAATCCAAATTTCAATTAAGAAACTAGCATTCCGAGCACTAGCTTTGAAAACCAAGAGAGGAAAACGTACATACCTCAAGGATGCCATTGATGACCCATGGAAATGAGTTGAGGGGACCAATGAGTATGTTGAAGAGGGAGAGACTTGTAAACACCTGCAATCAAACAAAGAAAGACAAACACTTAGGGGCAAAGTTTGACATCAAACTTTCGTTCCCTAAAGAATTTCCATAGAGGTGAATTCCTTCCCTTAAGACAAGAGATGACCCAAATGCAACTTCAACTTGATAAAACTACATTTTCGGATAAGGAACTTGTTGTTACCGTTGCTGCATCTAGTGTATGGCCTGTAAGCACAAATAGACCAAAAGTGCACAAAGAGAAGAGTGCAGGGGTGCATGCCCAAAAGTACACACAGAACGCGTCAAGATACTTCCGAATCTGCTCACATTTGCAGACAAACAAAAAAGGGCACCACTTATTTCTCTGTTGCTTGTAGTACAAAACCAGAAGCTTCTTTTCTCACAGACAAAAAAAATCTGACATTGTGAAGAAGGTTCATAATGGCCTTGACTTGCAAAAAAGATAAGTTTGTCAAGTGACAACAAGGCTTACATACAGAAAGTTGCTTCAACTCTTGATTCCTCGATTGTAAGATGCGGCCAACAAAAAAATGCTCCCATGCGTACATCTTGATCGTGCGCATGTACACGAGAAGTTCACCCATTTTTCGAACTCTACACCCCATGCAGTTCATCAGGCTAAACCCCAAAATAAAAAAGAAAAAAGAATTAACAAGTTCACGTAATGGAGAAGAAAGAACAAGCTGGATTTAACACTGAACATAAGGATGGACAGGAAAAAAAAATCATCTCTGAGAGAAGAACCCTGAATCGTCTAAAAGGGTATCATCAATGTCAACATCCAGTCTCATCAGATCAGTCAGGAGAAAACACAAATCGGGGATGTGGGTACCAATGCATACTCTTGCAATCGGAGACAGAGAATCACCTTTCATCTTTCTCCTTCATCATTAAGTCACTTGACGCACTGATTTTCAGTGCAATGACACGATTCACTGCCAAAAATTGCAGTAGCTTTTGTGAGATTCAAACAAAAAAAAAATGGTCACTTCTCACCTGATTATCATGCCAAAGCAATCAATCACAAAACAAAAAATGGATCAACACAGTAGTGGTAGCAGTTCTCATTCATGAAGCAGACCAGGACCTTCCCTCATGCAGGAAAACCGAAGAAATCCAAAACCCATCACTGGAAACACTTTGTCCTGCACTGAGAGAGGGAGAGCAAACCCATCCACCTGGAATAAGAAGGATGATGACAGCAAGGCCTGCAAGGAATGCAAACTTCACTTGCATATACAGCAGTCCCAATGCAACTGCCATCTGTAATGGTAGACTACCCCATGACAACAGTTCGAGCATTCCATACGCACATTTTCCCATATGGTCAGAATTTTGTTTATAGACATCAGGAATATCCTAATATATGTCTTTAGACATTCAATACAGATTGATTGCTCAGTGGCTCAATAAAACCACGTTTTTGCAGAAGTTTTCAGAAGGAGAAGAACTCCCCAGCATAACAGAGCAAAAAATATTTACCTCCAGAGCTCATGAACACTAGCACACAAGTTTACCACTCGGTCACCATCAACAGACATAAGAGTCTGAATCTCCCCACTGGAAAAGCAACTTCGCTCTGCCGTACTCACAGAAACTGTCTGCTCATTGCCAGAACCCAAATGCATGATTCAAACCCAGTTGCATTCATTTTGACCAACACAACCTATGTGATCCTCACATCTCAGGACTCACTTGCGTATGAGAGGATGAGAGGTTTAACCCTGAACCAAAGAATGGGTACCTTCAAGTACACGCTGGTCGTGAGACTTGCCCTCAACTTCATTCTGAGCCTTGCCATCAGATATGAGTAGTGCGTGCCCAACAATGCCCTGCACAACACAGAATATTCAAGGACCTAAGTTTTACATCTTCAAGTGCTCAAAGCTTGTCAATCATAGGTTCTGAGTTCCAACATATGACATCTGACATCCAAGATTGCAACATCCAACATTCTGACATTACACAATGTCATACTTTCACAATGATGCCTTTGGTGGCTCAAAGAAAAAGAGTTGGTTTAAGAATAGAGGACCTGACAGCAGAGACAGCTCCAAATAAAATCGCGTACATATACCCATTCTGGATGCCACCTTGTGAACCTACATTGCCGGCCAATATCATGGCGTCATTTTGGGGAAAATTGATGAAAATACACCAAGCAGAAACTTGGGGACTTCTTTTTTTTGCAACCACTCTTCAACATAATTGAGAAAAAACTGTGTACCAGATTGGAAGAATTTGATGAGGTAATTCAAGAGGATAGGACCCGAAAATCCCAAGGCATCATTGACAATCTGCACAGACAGTGATAAGAGGTGGGTGGTGACAGAGCTTCTTCCTAGCAGCAAGAAGAAGAAGAAATGTAATTTAATATACCACTAGTGAAACCGAAGTTTGCAGAAAAACAGGGAGTTTGCAAAAGAAATAAATTGCACAAGCTCAACGAAGTACCTTCAGAACACCAATCAAAACATATTGTAGTCCATAGGCACAGAAAATTGCACGGAGTAATAAGGGGTTTTGTCTATGTTGGGTGCACTCCTCCTGCCAACATTGCCATAGCTGACCACAACACAATTCAGGGGCAAGGTCTTCTGGCACTGGAAGCAAATCAGACTGTTCAAGCTGTCTTTGAACACCGGTTCTCATCAATGGATCCACCCACCCAAATGTCAAGGAGCTCCACCATGATGTACTACAACTTGCACACTGGCTCACATTGCCTCCCCTTGCTCTTCTCTACACCCACTCATATCCCACATCTTCTTCTTTTTGAGAATGAAGTTTTGACTCCGGATTGATTTTTGTGGTCACTCGTGGATAGATTCACGGAATGATAGATATCAGTAAAACAACAACTGCTACAAAATGGTAATGCCAACTCAAAAGAAAGCACGTACAAAACAAAAAATTCAGTGTTGATTTTACAAATTAGGAGCCAAGCATGAGAGAATCAAAGGCAATTCTAATAATACCTCAGCCTCTTGCTTCCTTGCTGGGGCTGATGATTGAAGAAGAGGCTCACTAAAATGCATGGTATCCCGTCCCCCGTCCCTGCCCTAAAAAATTGAAGTTGCAGCCTCTGGAAAATGGAAAGTAAACACAAAAGCTCAAGACTCAGAGCTCAGAGCTCGGAATCAGCAGTTTCAGGCAGTAATGCTTCAACAACAGATCATGGACATACTTGGGAGATAAAAAAGCCCTAGAAAACCTTCTCTCTATCTCTATCTCCCTCTCTATAGCTTGACAACGTTTCATTACTAATCTCAATCTGGCAACCCCAATGGAAGCTGCTACAAATAGGTGAGAAACTTTGATACAAATCCCCAAAACTCCAGCAAGCAATTGAGAAGATGAAATGCTGAAGGCATGCGCAAATGCGGTGGTGAAGAACTTGATACAAAATCCTCAAAACTTCATCGCCATCATCACTTCATAAAAAAATGCTGAAAAAACTTTTTTATTATGTATGTAACGGAATCCCATTACTACTTACACAGAAAGAAAATCATGGTGATGGTGTGGTTTGATCTCTGCTCCCTGGCTGCTACACAAATTCTTCTTCAGATTTGTAAGTCTCGATAACTCTTACTTCACCATCATCACCCACTGTTAAAGATTGAAGAAGACCAACAAAAAAGCGCAAATTGGGTGTCTTGCGAATTGGCGTCTCTTTGCGAAACTCACAACCTGAGAAGAAAACACAAAACAAAATTTCCAAACAGCAGCAAAACAACACCACTACTCAACATAAATCATCATCTTGGGTACTGTTGCAAATCTGTCACTATGGCCTGAAAAAGCTTTGAATCTTTGTACAACAGAAGGAGAATTTTTGTTGCTGCTGCTGCTCATCATCATCATCAGCATCAGCATCAGCATCATCAAACTGCTGCAATATTCAGTCCACCCAATTCACTGCACAAATTTGAGCAGCTACTTAACTTTTTTACACAATACAGCAGCACTAACAGAAAAGACACCAAATTTCCAAATCAAAAAAAAGACTGCACCACCACCACAACAACAACAGAAAACAGAAGAAGCGACCCCAACTGGGGGCATCATCATCATCATCATCATCCTACCCACAAAACAATCATCACAAGATTCCCAACAAATGCATCAAATCCCATCAAACCCACCACATCCCTCAAACTATAAACATGGAAAATTTCTTGGATCACTCATGAATGAGTCAAACTGCATTTCATGGCCTTCACAATAATGGGTGACCTACAAAATCTGACAGAGTCAAGTAGGTTGGTATTTGATGAGTTTTTTCTTTCCTATTTGTCCCTGGTTGCAAATGCTACCTTGGGTGCATGAGGGGAAGAGGTGGGTGGATGGGTGAGTGGGTGGGTGAGTTCTCTGAGAGAAGCAGAGGTGTGCAACAGATTGATAGAGTCTCAGAAAGGAGGCACAGGGAATATGTACTATGGAATGATCAAGCCCACTGCCCATTATCTTGAGTAATGTGCCTGGCAAAGCCCATTACAACAAGCTTGGCAATGCACCCAACATTAAGAATTTTGCCTCAAGGATGGCTGAATGTAGTTGAAATGTGGATGAATATGTTTAGTGGATATGCTTGGATAGTAGGTTTTGGTGTGCCTCCATTTTTGTTACACTCCTCTCCTCTAAAGGAAATCTCTTTTTTCTTGCATTCATGGCTCATAAGAATATTGCTCACACACCCATGATTGTGCATGTAAACCTTTGATTTTGATACCTAGCTCACATTGCTTTCTATTGTAAGAATAATGTACCTTAACACCATTTTTTTATAATACAATGAACAAAATATCGCACCATATATCAATCTTGACAAGACATCGTTACATATTGTGCTTATGCAAAACATGTCATTCATAAAAATAACATCATCTTGTTAACCTTTACACAATTGTGCACTCAAAAAATGTTCATGAAGTTATTTGCTTAAAACAATTCTTTGTTCCAAAGTTGTCAATAACATCAAACAAGTTCCATTTTCCCTACATGAAGTGCAACCATCCCATGCATGACAAACTTAACATGTTGGAAGAATTTCAGTAAAAAACCAAGAATGCAAACATCATGTTCTTGTTTAAATTTTTTTAATTCAAATCTACATGTGAATTATTTGATCATTTTTTAATTAAAATATTGAGGCTTGAACAAATTGTTGATCTTGGTACCACTTGTGCAAATTCAACGACATTATTAATATACTTTTTGCATTTACACACAAGGATCCAAGGTTAAGTTAAGGAAGCTGACATGGGCATAGGAAAAGCCTTGCATCAATTCTTTTTGGAGGCCCAAAAAACTCAACACATTAATGAAGAAAAAATACAAAACTCAATCCTAACATGTGTGTTGAGAGTGTTTAGGTGAGTGGGTCTTTCAATGGATTAAACTTGTTTAATTTCATTCACATAATTCATACTTAACCAAATTTACCACTAGGAAATGGACTAATATGGAATTTTATTCACCAAAAGTGATTCACCTTAACTTGTAACTACCTTATAGTCTACAATTTGCAACAATGACACTTTAACGTTTTAACCATATACCTTGGACTTGACCAAACATTATGAGTTGATTATAGTGAATCGGGAAGAATATGGTATATGGTGGTTGGACAATTTTTCCTTTTTGATTGAATTGCCATATTGCAAATTACTAATCTCCCTTTTTTTTCTTTGTGAACCTTTTACTACCTACAAGCTCTAATTTTTTAATTTGCAAGTTTACAAGTTAGGTGTTGATGTTCTAAAATGCCTTGACATTATAGTCTATCATTTCATTGTGTTATAATGGACAATTAGTTGCATTTTAAAGTTGTGTACTATCTTTGTGGATGTGCAATATGTGAGGTCATTGTGAAAGTTTTTTCCCTTATCGTCACCAATTGTATTTGATTCAAAGTTGCAAACATTGGCTCGTTAGAGATGCCCTATAATTTGTGGTTTTACACTAGTCAATCATTACATGATGAACTTGCAAGTCAAATTGTGTTTGACATTTTGGGAGTAAATGTTTTTAATGCAAAGTTGGAAGATCCAAATGTTTCATATGAAGTGCTAGGTTTTGTAAATGCTGGATTTGAAAGGGGAAAAATCATATTATCTTGGTTTCAATGTTGGATCCCATATTTAAGAATATATGTCTAGTTGTTAACTATGTGAGATAGGAAAATGCAACAAGATTCTTAGTTTTTTATATGAACAATTATTCAAGTTGTTGTTAGTGTAGTGTTGTAAATCATGAATGCTACATGCAATTGATGAGCCTACCCCCCAAATTGCACGTGTGGATTCTAAAGATCTTTTTTTTACAACTAAAACAAATTATAACACTTTGCATCACTTAGTGTCAAAAGAACTAAATGGGTTCCACCACTATTGAGTTGATGCATATTTCAAGTGTGCTTTAACTTGGTGACACACAAAAAAACACAAATACCTTACCATTTCAAAGTTGGTAAGACACATTCTTGGTATTCTTGCAAGCCATGCAAATTGAAATTTAAAGGATTCTTTATATTAGAAGAATCCTCACAACATTTCACAAATGTTGTTTTTAAATTGATCATCTTGATAAAATTATTTTTGTTAACTAGAATTGGTTAGTTGATTCATGCATTATGTGCTTAAAGTTGATTGATTTAATAAATGCATGTGAAGTGAAGTCAATTTTGACTTGATGTGAAATTTGACGATGAAGTTGAGTGGGAAGAATTTTTTGAACTTTGTGGTTTGTGACTTGTGACATGGTGTATCCAATATTTACCTTTATGTTGAAAAATGAAAATATATTTATGTTAGTGTTGGCATTGACTACTTTCGAGATGATTCAAGAAACAATAGATTCTACCAATGTCTTGTCCCCTGAATACATAATTAATAGATGGCATGTAGTTGTTGTATGTGTGTTGTTCATATAACTATAATTTGTTTTATGATAGTGTCTAAGTGAGTTGACCTCCTAAAAATGATGAAGCCCCAACATGTCAAGTTTTTTGGGCTAAAGTATGGATAATGAGGTTGGAAGGGGTGATGTTGTCTTTATGTTTCAATTATTGCAAAGTGGGGAAAGAAGTGGAATTGTATTGTGTTGAAGTGGGAACACAATGTTAGTGGTAGGATGGGATTTTGTTAAGGTGGGGTTCAATTTTGGGTTTGTTGTGGTTATTGGGACTTTTAAATGTGTTTTTTTGGGATTTCGGCAATCTTATGGGACAACATTTGTGTTTTCAAAAATTTGGGCATATATACAAGGGGTATTTGGTGGAAGATGAAAACATATTTGGCAAAATGCAACAAACAAATTTGATTAGAAAAAATTCCATTTTTTTTTTTCAAAGATAGGCTACGTATGTTTAATACAAGATAATATTTTAGGTTAAGACCAAGGATATAATGTAATTGTGTCAAAACTGACTTGCATAATTTTGTTCACATTTTTATATTTTTATGAACACTTGCATGCACGATGCATACTTAGAATCTATGACACAAAAAATCTTCATGATGACTTGAGTTTCTAATCTTTTCAATTTACCATGTTGAGGTTTTTAGTACATTACATTTGCAAGAATCAACCTAATTTTCCCAATTAGGGTATTTGAAGAAAACCAATTGATACATTTTTATGGGCATTTGTCAAATACCCTAATCATATAACCACCAACCTAATCTAGTTAAAATTTACCCATGGTCCATATGCATCATCTTCAATTTTCAAACAACTCAAATTGGATGGTTTTCTATTTATCCATTTTAAAAATTTACCTTAACCCTCACAATTCTTTAGATTTTGAATTTTGAAAAACTTGAACTTCACTATTATGAAGCAAATCAAATACATGCCCAACACTATTATAGACACAACAACAATTAATAACAAAACCCCCTTGGAAACACTTGGACTATCACAACTTTAACTTGGTTGAATCTAAATTCTTTAATAATGTACCACCTGAATAAGATGTAATCTTGGATGTAGTCTTCAAATGTACTTTATATTTTAATTCCCATGCACAATAATGATAAAAAATTGTCATATTTTGATGTATGATAATGTAGACCAATTTATATTTATAAACATCAATATCATTCACTTTGTTTCCATGTTGATGGTGAAACATGACTAATAAATAATAAAAATCTAAAAAAGTATGGAAAGGTGATATATGATGTGAAAAGATTTTTGGTACACCTTACAAAATTTGCACACAATTGTGTAACCAACTCTTGGGTTTGATAAAAAAAAATTCTATTTAAAAATCAAAGCAAGCCAAAGGCTTCCCTTCTTGTAAAGCTAAATGCAAGTATGAAGTGTGGAATGAACATAATAAAGTGCCATGCATTTCCACACAATCAATTTTCTTGCTTGACTAACCTAGCTTTTAAATCATTAAGAGATTATTTTGCCAAAGGAACAATATCTCACATGATAAAAATAAATCGTCACATCTTGGCAATAAACCAACTTTGATTTTGCTCATTACTTAAAGTTTAATAATGGTTTCTCCTAAATCTTATAATTATTTTTGTACGGCTTTGACAATTTAAAAAAATGTTGAAATGGTGATTGACTCCTTCATAGAACAATGATAGAAGTTCTCATGAATGTATGTAATATTTTCTTCAACCACTTGCTCATGAATCAATTTAACATATTCCACATTTCATAAAAATTTGTTCAACAATGAAAAATTTGTTTCCAATGCCCATTGTCAATTGATTGTTATTTTTATCCTTTCATATTGTATCTTCAACATAATTTGCATGTGTTATATTCACAATTTCCCAAAACTTTTGAGATGAATTGTATGTGTTGTTTCGATAATGGATCTTGATGGTATTTTTTGGCTACCATAAACACAAGTAAAAACTTTAAAATTTGCATGACAACATTTTGGAAGTCAAAATTTACTTTGAGTCAAAATTAATCTTGATCCAATGGTTAAATGAAAAGAATTGGATAAAATTCATGTACATACATTATATAACTTACAATTTTTCAACAGCCATAAGGCGTCATGTTTGTGGTTCATTAAAGATTACTAAATTAAAGAAAATTGAAAAAATAATGCAATGGCCATCTATAAAATCTCCTCCTCTTTGATATGGTAATGGTTTTTTTTCCTAAAAAAGATATCATTATGCATTTATTGTTCAAAAATGCAAAACACACACATTTTCAAAAACTTTAAATCTTTAAATGGTCCTAGATTAATTCATGTGCATCAATATCATACATCATTAAAAAATTCACTCAAGATTTCCACTTATAACCTTAGTTTTGAATTATACATGCAATTTTTTCAAATTCAGTGATAGGTATCATTGTCACAAATATATTCCATACATTTAAGTTTTTATTATTTGTTGAATTTTTAAGAAATAATTGATTAGATTGAGTTTCAAATCCTATATATTAATTCACTTAGTCATGTTTGTCTGTCTGTGACATGGCGTTCTGCTGTAAAAACATTTTCTATATTTCTGTTGCAAAAGCATTTTCTATGTTTTAACACTATGGCAGATTCGGCTTCTAATCTGGGTAACTTCCCCAGATGTAATTGACTCCAAAGAAAAAAGATTTGGTAGACCAAAAAAAAAATATTTAGGCCTAGGACAGCCCATAATTTTTATTTTTATTTTTATTTTTTGACCAAGACTACCCTTTTTTTCTTTTAGCTACTGTCCGTCCCAATTAAGGGGATGGATGAAATGTCCGTCCGGCTGGATGACGGGATGAATTTAGGGGAAGATCAGAAAAAATATATTTAGGCCTAGGACAACCCATAATTTTTATTTTTATTTTTATTTTTTGACCAATACTACTTTTTTTTTCTTTTAACTATTGTTCGTCCCGATTAAGGGGATGGATGAAATGTCCGTTTGGATAGATGATGGGACGAATTTAGGGGAATACCAAAAAAAAATATTTAGGCCTTGGATAGCCCATAATCATTTTTATTTTTATTTTTGTATTGACCAAGACTACCTTTTTTTTCTTTTAGCTATTGTCCGTCTCGATTAAGGGGATGGATGAAATGTTCGTCCGGCTGGATGACGGGACAAATTTAGAGGAAGTTTTTTTTCTTGTAACTACTGTCCATCCTGATTAAAGGGATGGATGAAATGTCCGTCCGACTGGGTGATGGGATGGATTTAAAGGAAGCTTCATTATTCGGCTTCACGAATATGTCTTCACTCTTGAGGGGTCGACGGGGTAAACAACCAGAAATGCGAAGGACCCGAACGGGGGGAGGGGGGGACCAACGGTTGTTTGAAAAGATAAAAGTTTTTTTTAAAAACCAAAAACATGAACCAAATATTGTTGAAGTAACACACCGGTGCATTATGCATAGGGTTCACACTAGTTAATCAAATACACTTAAGACAAACAAAAATAATCAAAGATGTGATGTCCATGCATTACCAAAAAAAATAAATTATAGAAAGATTATATTTGTAACTACACTTTTTGGGGGACTTAGTGTGCTTATGTCCAAAATTAATTATCACTAAATACTATTGCGCTAGTATGAAATCAATATGTTAAATATTTAACCTTCTATTCTATGGCATGTTGTTTGTTAAAGTTGGGTCATGAAGAACTAAATCAAATTATGTAAAAACATGTTTAACAACATTAGTAAAATGCCATGTAACATATTTGGGATGAAATATTTCAATAAAATAGTGAAAATGTTTTTTAGGTCTGCAAAATGTGTAGTTAGATAATGCCATGCAAGGGCGCCTTTAAAAGGAAGTGATTATCATTCATTGGCTAGCCATAATGATTGGCCCCAAGTGGTGAGATTTAAATAGACTTTCACTTTATGTAATCCAATTTTTTAATGTTTTCAAGTGGGGTGGGAGATTGTTTAATATTGCATGTTGGATGTGGTAATTACTTACAAATGCTCAAATTATGGGTGCTATTAGAGAAACTCTAAAAGGCATTAGCCACAACATACACATTTGAATCATTCCATGTGCTAAAGGAGGAACCACACTAGTTCATTTCACACATGTTGCGATCACATGTCTTCACTAGGTGTTATCTTTGTGATTATATTACACCTTCCCCAATATGCATCCATTAATTAACAAAACCTTATAGCTAGAACAAGAAGAAATCCCTAGTCTCTTTGAGGAAATAAGAAATATGAGTGCTTTGCAATCTTAGGCTTATGATTGAGGGGAGCTAGCTAGATCAAGGTCCACCATAGTTCTCTCCTTGATTGTAGTTGTGTGATCCTAACAAGTATTATAACATCCACTTGCAATCCTCAAAATAGTTACCTTGACATCCCTACAAGAGATCCTAACCCACCACAAATGCAAAAGAATACAAAGTAGAAGAGAAAAAGCCAACTATATTTTATGTCAATCATGGTTGGTGAGAGAAGTGTGCGCATTTGTAATCAAAGAAATATCCACTAATTCCTGTATGCACTTGGAAGAATCACATCAACTAGTTGTTGAGCTTATGATACAAAACAATTTTTTGGTTCATTAGGACATCTTAGTGTAAAGAAATTAAGGTTTGATTGGAGATACTAATCTCCTTCAATATCATCAAAGTCGCAGCCCTCTAACAACGATTGCCATTTCAAACACTATCACATTGCACCCACTGATCACTGATTCATTAGGCTACATGTTTATTGTTTTTGTCCTCAATTCTTTTGAGTTAACTAGGTTAAGAGGAATTGAGAGCCAACCCAATAATAAATAAGATCATAGAAAACTAAAATTTGACAATATAGCAGCAACTAGGAAAGAGAGGAAACCCGACTCCTCAATGACACAAGAAACAAAAATAGAAAACAAAACAAATTTGGAGCACTTTGAACCACAATGATAGTCATATGAATGTTTAGAAACATTCAACGGCAAAGTGTATCATGGGTATCGACAAACTATCATAATATCCTCATTGACTTCATCAATTCTTGAGGTCATGGAGGCTAATGTCATACACTAATATAGTGAGATTTTGTGACACAAATTGCAAGTTCACAATATTCACAAAGCTTGGGTTTCCTTCTGTTCAAGCAAGGCCCCAAATATTTGCATGAGATAATAACTAACCCATCCTCTTCATCTCTGAAAGCTAGAAAGACCAATACCTCAATCAAATAGCCATGCCGGTAGAGAAGGATTTGATCCCACAACTACCTTGGTTGTTCCTGTTGATTTGACAAAATCCTAAAGACTTCAACTCCATCAACTTTCTTAGAGTTTCAAGGTCTTTTTTTTTCATTTTTTCAAACCTCTAGATCTCATGAAACATTTCGGCCACTTGCAATGGATTCTACACATCCATGCGTATCTATACAGATTATATTCTAACACATCAAATGCATTTGCAATACTTGTGATTCCTACCTTGGTTGCAAATATGTAGTATAGGAGGCTTGTACAAAACCCCCCTGCTTGTAAGAATTGGAAACAAATCCAAATTAGTAGCAAAGTTTTCCTTCTTTTTTTGTGAAAACCACAACATGGGTACTCCAAATGTGCATGGCCCATGTCCACAAACAACACACAAATTAACTTACTCAAATTCATCTGAGATGAGAACTATGACTTTGAATGCATGAGAGAGAAAAGCAGATTTTTTTGGTCAAATTTCAAAACCCCATTCCTCCTCACTCACATATTGAGATGCAGTAAGACCCACAAGAAAGAGTTTATCAAATCTCAATAAACTCAAAAACTCATTGTAAAATATAATCAGATGATTGCTCAATCTGTTCCAGATAGGGAGGAATTATAGACTTGATCATTAACTAAAGCTGCAATGTGAGATCTTGATGAGCAACATTGCCTAATTTGTTCTTGACTTCCATTTCCCCTTCAATGTGTTAGCCACACGGAAGCAAATCAGCTGGCACCCACATTGTTAGTACCTAATGAAATGGGTCAAGATCTTGTTTGAAGACTAGTTATTATGGATCCATTGATTTCCATGTGCTCACAACTAGACATCCCGATCGAAACATTGTTAGTTGCAACTTTGCAACTCAATTTGGCTCTAGAGCTCCAATTGGAATGAAATGAGCAAATCTTGGAGTGTTTTAAAGAGTGTTTAGTTAGTGGGTTAGAGAATCCAAAAAATTTGGTGCCCACCATTTATCATATTCTTTTACCAACATTTTCACATCAACGTGAAGAGTGTCATCTCACAATCTCAACAACCCACCCTCCTAACCCAAAGTGAAAGAACCATAGCCTAGTGTATAGTCCTTGTGGCAAGGATACTAATTGCTTGCAAGCTATTTATGCCTCTTGTAAAGGGCATTACAAATTCAAATTCCCTACTAGGGCATGTTAAATGTTAACCCATGGTTACCTAACTTGAGTTGAGACTACATGTAAATACTAAAGAGTAGTCATGCGTGTAATTTATGCATCTAGGACATGGGGGTTAAAATTAATAAAGGAGGAAAAAATGAATATGAATAGGCCAAGTACTAATCTCTAAGTATTTTTTGTAATGGGCTTATATTGTATTTATATTTAGTCATTTACTTTACTTTTTTCAAACCCCTTGAAGTGGTTTTTTTGTAGGTGCTTAATCAACAACCACCCTTGATTGATTGAGCTTACAAATATTGAAAAGTAGTAATGTTTCTAATGTATGAAGCATTCTCTTCTTTTGGGAAATTTTTTTTGCATTGTGGTGACAAAATAAAGTTGGGAAAAAAGGTGTAAATTCAAAAAAAAAAAATTGGAAAAATGCACCAAATTTTCAAAACCACAAAATTGAAAAAGAAAAAAGAAAAAAAATTAAGAATAAGGAAAAGAAAAAAAGTGCATTGAATGTATGCATTTGGGACATGGGGATTATGATGAATATGAATGGGGATTGAAACATTAAAAATTGAAAATTGCAAGTTGGAAAGTAAGAGTTAACTCTGAACTGCCATACCTCCTAAGAATGTTGGCCCTGCCCCCACCAATGCATGAATTCAATTCTATTGCAAACTAGCTAGGCCTACAGTGTTGCTCTTCACATGCTTCTTGAGCTTATTCACACTACTAAACTAACATCTTCAATAAGGTGAAGAGGCATGTGTACTAGGCCTAGTCATATGTCCCTTGTCAAAAGACATTGAAGATCAATGAAATAAATATGTTAAACAATGAAAATTTCTAGTCTGATGACAATACCTATACAACATGACTTTCTAAAATAATATTATGTTGTGTTATATATATATATAGCTTTTGATATATGTATTCACCTTAATACTTATGCCAAGAATGTTACATGTTTTGAATTTATGTAAATGCAAATCTATTATGGATTATATGTGACCCAACATCAACACCCGCGATTGCACCATCTATTGGAAACCCATTATGACTCAATCACCAATTAATGGCAACTTGAGTTACCAAACTTATATCTTATAAACCCTTCTACTTCCACTTCATATTAATTAGTTGTCTAGATATGCAATTTGGTAGTACCATAAGGTAAGTAGCTAGGGAATGTAAGTGATTACTATGTACATAAGTAGGTAAGGCACTTGGTGGCTACTAGCTAGGTAATTACTAGTGTTGGGTGGTTTTTTATTTTTAAATAAATATTTAAATAAATATTTGGTTCCGATTCTTCTCTTCATTTAAAAAAATCATTTAAAAAAAATCAGATTTTAGAGAACCATCCAAGGTCAAATTTTCAATGAAATGTATTTCTTCAATCGGTTCTCAAATGGACATTTTTCACTAATTTGATAAATATCGATTTTTTTAGGCAATTCTTTGAACATAATTATCATAAATCATTTTCCAAATGAAAAATAACAACATAATTTTCCACTGCCCTAGAAACTTTAAAATCTTAGAAGATTATTCCAAAGTAGGATCCTACCTATCTCTAGACTAGCCCCAAACCTTAGACCCCTATAACTAAGAATTGTTGTAAGATATCTTTTATTACCTTGGGAAAATTTCAGATTTTTTATTAGAAAAGAAGGACGGTTCTCCAATCCATGTATCACCAATAATGATAGCCTCCAATTTTCATGATGAAAACCAAGCTAAAAGCATTGTCGATTCTCATTTCAATTTTGATAATTGCCAATTTGTTAGAAACCATTGTCTAAATATGGCAATTTCATAAAATTTCCCTCAAAATTTGATGACTTTGGCACATTTTTTCCACAAAAATCCTTTACACCCTATTGCACTAGATTTGATTTTGATCAACACAATGCAAAAATTCACCCCAAAAAAAAAACATTGCAAATGAGTGGTCATATCATTTTAAAGTTTTACCAAATGGTAAATTAATTACCATAATACCTTTACCATTTCAGAATAAATTAAATTATTTTTATTTTTGCCAAAATTTTGAAAAAATATTTATAATTTGTGCCAAATTTTAATAAAATCAAAGTTTCCATTGTTAGGTTTCAACCGTAGAACTTTAAGGATAGTGTTTTAAAAGTAAGGCAATTTAGACATAGTAGACTATTCTATAACACTTAAAATAATTTGTTTATAATTGTATATATCCATTACTTGCTGAAATTTTCAGAATTAAAAAACCAAATGTCAATATTAAGATTTAAGACTTAATTTTATTTGGCAATCTATTGGTGAAATGGTAAAGGTATTATGAAATAGCTTAATTTGACCAAACCCCATCAATTGATTAAAAATGTACAATTTGTAAATTATGCTCATAACATATTGTTATAACTTTCATTCTATGATACAACTTAGTAATTGTATTTCTTTGTTTTTAAACCACCGCATAATATATGCAAAGTAAATCTACTTTTTGCCTTGAATACTTTCAAGATATATTTCAAATGAAGGGTGGTTGAATATTATATTGGTTCAAGTTCATTTTACATAAGTGAAACTTGTTACTTTTATCAAAGTTTTCAACAAACAAAATAATCTAAAAGAACATGTCCCTCAATTTATGTAAGGGGAAAATTTGAGCAAGATATGCCAAGTATGGAAAAGGAAATGCAAGGGAGGGATGTGATGTGTTTATGTGTGTGCACAAAGAAGTTGGGGATATAAAAATGAATTGGTTTGTATAAAAGATTATGTAAAATCAATAAGGAAACAAAACCCTCCAACCTCCCATTAAATTTGCCTACAAGAACTATTCAATTCTCCCTAGCCCTTTTTCAATATAATTTGCCCGAATGTAAACTTTAATGATTAGTCCCAAACCCTACTACATAAACTCATGTGTGTTCTTGCAAAGGAAGCAAATAATTGAAGAATGGAACAAAAGTATATACAACAAGGGCTACGTGATCATCCAACCATGGAATTCACCACAAAATTGAAAAGATGTCAACAAGTCTTTGCATGTACAAAAAGTGGCAATGCACATGTCACAAATGTAAAGAAGCTACATACTACCTCTTTAAAAAAATCATGTCCTTCAAACAACATGCTTGTTACACCTTGAATGTTAATAGTGTCATGCAACTTTCCATTGTTTGATGCACTTCACACAAAGGACATTTTGAATAGTATAAAACCGTTGTGCAATTATGTGGACAACTAAAGGTAGATGGGCATTCAACCATTACAAAGCTTGGATTTCATAAAGGCCAACATAGAAAAACATGTTTTGTCTTCCACACTATTTATTACTTGCCCCATAGTAAACTCAACCAATTTGACATACATAGAAAAATTATAAACTATTATGCAAGATGTTTTCATGGGGCACCACATATTAATTAGATGATTTAGGTTAAAAGGGGTAGTCATACATGCTTTTACATTATATTTCATGGTTAAGAACATTTCATGCAGGCGATTGATGAATGAAATGTCACAATTTAACTAGAGCCAATATTGGGGATACACAACCCCAAGGGCATCCATGATGGCATTGGTTGGAAACCTAGTTTTTAGTTCCATAACAAATGTTTATCTAATTCTTACAAACAATAAAATGGCAAATTAAAATGCATTAAGTAAATTATATTTTTATACATATGTAAATGTTTTCATGCTTGTAACCAAGCCAAGTTTTGAAGGACCAAAAGTTATTTGTAGTAAATTTTGAAATATAATCACAATAGATGACATAGATGTCATGTTGACAAACCTTGATAGTTGCCATAAGTCACACACAAATACATCCCACATTTACGTAAACTTGGTCAACACATCTATAAATTCCAATAGAGGTAAAATGCATGGAAGGCCAAGAAGATTTGCTGCAAGTCCAACAAATGTTCATAGTTCATATTTGTTTATTGATTTGTAGGAATGGCTGATGCCATTTAATTCATTAACAAAATTCTGTATTCTACCATCACTTTTTTGGGTAGGGTCAAAATCAAAATCTAGATTGATTTAATTTTAAGCAATTTTATTCCCTTTGTTTCCATGAGCTTTGCAAGTTTTGTGAGCTCTAAATATTTCTTAGGCATATGTGCAAACTAAACATGCATGTTTTGCAACAAAATCTCCAAGTGCTTCACCAAAGAATGTGTAAATAAGGTTAACACTAACAAATTTATTTAATGGGCCATACAATGGATCCCTATAGATTATGGAACATAGTCATCCTAGATTTGTTTTGTAACACTCAACTTGGTGCCTTGAATACATTCACACCATTAGCCCCAAAATTGATGAGTTTGTTGGCAATTTTTTTCTTGGAAAACTTCTTTCTATCATCATAGCTTTGATAGTTACTTTTGGGACAAATTAATTACCTTTTTGGCATTTCCTTTTGCTATCCCATTCGCTAATTGCATAACAATAATGTTATGATTGTTATTAGCAATTTCAACATGGTTCTTTGCATACTTTTTTATGTAATATGAATCCCCTTTATTCACATCCTTTTTAGCTTTCTTGCTCCATGCATACTTGCAAATGAACTTCGCTTAAAAACAAGTAAATTTTCCTTCCTTTCACATGTGTAAAATTTTGCACCTAATAATGTGTAAGCAACCAACTTTGCCCATGGTATCTTATGTTTCTTGAAACTTCCTCCTCCTTTCATAATTCTTCTCAAACATTACATTAGGTACATTAGGTGGGGTGGGCAAGTTTGGTCCAAGGGGTGGAAGCTAATTCAAGCACAAAAATCATAATCATCTTTAGGATTTGGAATGTCATAGGTGATTGAAAAGGTGTAAAATGAAATGAGGAGACAAAATTTTGATTATGGCATAACAAGAAGCCTAGTGACAATAAGGTTCCTACTAGACACTTAAACATGTAAGATGGTGTGAGTTGGGGTGCCATAATCAAAATGTGAAAAAGGACAAGAACCTCTATTTGAACCTCTACCTTCTTCACAAGTTTCTAGTGACAAGCATAAAATATGAAGAATTTAGTTGCTAAATATAAAATGCACATGTTTATATAATCAAAACATTCAACAAAACACACACAATTGTAGAACCAAAAGATGAAAAAAATGTTCACTTCAACATGTTTAGCTTGATTTGGGGATTTACAACCACTTGAATGTGGCTATGTGATGACACCCTAGCTACATTCTTGAATCTAGGTGGTTATGAAAGTAACGTGCATAGAAGCAAATCAAACACCTTCACATCTTTGGTGGTTGCTTTTTGATAAAAAAAACCTTATTTTTTTCCTTGGTTTTGCTTTGTACAATATTCCTGAAATTTTGTAAAGTTGAAAAATGGCGATAATTCACTACAAAAAGACATTGTTACATAATCAAACCCCAAATCCTAACTTGAAACATTTAATTAAAGTCTAAATCTTTTTTCCCTCAAAAATTTAATGTGTTATATGTGAAGAAAGTAAATGCTCCCAACAATGCAACAAATGTTTGTAGTATGTACCTCCTACCTATTCATCAAACTTGTTTATAACATAAAAAATTTCTTAATTTTGTTGTGTTGTACCTAGAGGGCATGTTATGGTGCATAATTACTATAGTTGAACCCCAAGTTCATTTTATTTATTTATTTATTTATTTTTGAAGATTCCTTTGTGATAGATACAATAGTTTCAAATATATTCCAAATGAAGCTTCATTTTCCTTCACAAAAAACTCTCTTTGAGGTAAGAAAAAAAAACATTTTGAAAATTTTAACATGACTAAAAAACAATTTGTCAAAAAAAAAAAAAAAACTTGCTATTCAACTAGAGTTAGTAGTCATTCACATTGCAATTGGGCGTTTTGTTTTCGCAATGAAAGAGTGTTACGAAAGATGTAAAGCGCGTGCTTTTGATTCAATTGCATTTGTAAACATCATAAATCTTATGCCACATAAAGCCACCCCGTATGGCGACGAGAGAGCATTACCGAAATTGGGCTTGCACTCAAGCTCTTTGCCTTAGAGACCCTTATTATTTGGGGAAATGGGCCTTTGCCCTTGGCATTTATTATCCTACTACACTTGTATCACCAAAGGAGTGCACAATGGTAAGAAGAAGAAGAAGCAAGTAAGCAAGTAAGCAAGTTAGGGTTAGTTGTTACCGGGATCACAGGTCAAGCAGTCACCACATGATTGCACCTAAGTACTGTGTGAAGCTAGTTCTGTCCCCACTGCCGGTTACCACAAGAGGGCAGTTACACTGCAATGACAGGCTGTAGCCGTTACTCTCCCCCCCCCCTCAGGACCCCGTTTCCTACTACGTTCTACCCCATGGTAAAGGTAATTATTTTTTTTCCCCCCATTCTAAATGGGCTAGCCTAGTTTCCTATTTTCTACCCCATGGTAAAAGGTAAATATAGTTTTTGCCAATTTTTTTTTTTTTTTTTCAATGGGCTAGCCTAGTTTTCTATTTTCTACCCCATGGTTTATGTTTATTTATTTAAAATTTAAAATTATTTTAAAATAGGCTAGCCTAGTTTCCTCTTTTCTACCCCAGGGTAAAGGTTATTATTATTATTATTTATTATTATTTTTTCCAAATTTTTTTTCAATGGGCTAGCCTAGTTTTCTATTTTCTACCATGTGGTAAAGAGAATTTTTTTTCAATTAAAAAAAGAAAAGGGCTAGCCTAGTTTCCTATTTTCTTACCCCAATGTAAAGGTAATTTTGTTTTTTCAAATTAAAAAAAAATGGGGCTCGCCTAATTTCCTACTTTCTACCCCATGGTAAAGTTAATGTTTTTTTTTTCAATTTGTTTTTCAATGGGCTAGCCTAGTTTCCTACTTTCTACCCCGTGGTAAAGGCAATTTTTTTTTTGTCAATTTTTTTTTTCACTAGGCTACCCTTAGTTTCCTACTCTTTCTACCCCATGGTAAAGGTAATTTTGTTTTCAACAAATGTTTTTTTTCAATGGGCTAGCTTAGTTTTCCTACTTTCCTACCCCATGGTAAATGTAAAAAAAAATTATCAAAATTTTTCTTTTCAATGGGCTAACCTAGTGTCCTACTTTCTACCCCATAGTAAAAGGTAAAAGTTTTTTTTCAAATTCTTTTTCAATGGGCTAGCCTAGAGGCTAGTTGTACAAATACATATATTACTTTTAGTTTTTTCTTCTCCTAAAAAAAAGAGTGATAACCTACTTCCCTAAGGATTTGGGGTATTGGGAATAGCAAATTGATGAGCTGATTTTGGCACAAATTTCCAAGTGCCTTTTTGTTTTCCACGTCAACTTGATGTTTTAATGAAAACTCACCAAGGCAAAAAATTTGTAACCCTATTAATATTTTAGCCTCATTTGGAGGGATTTTATATACAAAAAATACCCTCATAATAGACCATCTTTTTACATTAGTATTACTTTTGGGAGTTTGGAGTTTAAATTTTTTTGGATCCTATCTCTCTATTTTCTCTTTCAATATTAATAAGTTTTTAATGTAAAATTTTTGGACAGAATTTTGGGGACTTGTGATGATGGGTGGGGGGGGAGGGGGGGGGGGGTGTGCTTGGAACTTGGAAGTTGGAACGGAATTTCGTTGACCACTTTTACCACCACCCTTGTGCTCCTCCATTAATCAATCCCATGGGGATTTTGCAATTTTTGGGGGGTTGGTTACAATTTTGTCATATGCTCTATGGTTTTGTTGTTAGGCTTTGATGGATGGGAACAAAGTTCCATCAAATTCTAGCTTGCAAAAACCTTAGGATGCTTGAAATTAATAAACAATAACTACTACTACTACTAAATGCCCCAACAACATTTTAGCATTACCAAAAAAAAGAGTCAAATGGTGTACCTAATTCACTTTCTTGGGATTAGTTTTTCCTTTTCTCTTTGCATTTATGCTTAAAGAGAGTTTCTTTGGTTAAAGAAATAAAATCACAATTTTGTCTTATGTCATGGTTTTATGGATGGAAAATTTTCCATCAAGATCTAGTTTGCAAAATCCTAGGGTGCTTAAATTAAGCAACAACTACAAGCCCTAAGAAGTTTTTATTTAGCATAAAAATATTTTTATTAACCTAATTCTCTTCCTTGGGTTCAATTTTCCTAACTCTTTTATACTTAAAGAGAGTCCTTGGGTAAAAGAAATAGAATCATGATTTTGTCTTATGTTAAGGTTTTGATTTTAGGATTTTAGGATTGCTTGGAAAAAGATTCATCAAGATCTAGCTTGCCAAATCTTAGGATGCTTGAGTAACAACAATTTTTTAGCATTGGAAAAAAGTCAAACAAAAATATATACCTAATTAAATTCCTTTGGGTTTGAATTTTTCCTATTTTTTATGCTTAAAGAAAAGTCCTTGGATAAAAAGTCTTTAAGAATAGCCTCCATTTGTTTGTCTCCTCTATACCCAAAGTCCACTTGTTCCCAACAAAATTAAAAACAAAATATTGGGAATTGAAGTACAATGTGTGTATTTAGTGCATTGGACTCATTTAATGCATTAAGTCATTTGTTGGGTGATGGGAACTTGGAAGAGACACACACATTGGCAATTGCACAATGCATAACTTATATCCCCACTAAGTAAGAGAGGGGGGGGGGAGGAGAGGGAAGAGGGAGGGGTGGCACTAAATTTGAGTCTAGATTCCTTAAGTTTGAATAATATTGTGAGTGGCTTGAATATGGGATGATCTGTTTTAATTAAGTTTGCCTTCATAATAACACATGATGAGTTTGTGGATTTAAAGATGTTCAATTAAAAAAGAGGTATCAATTGTAAAGTGTCCAAAAGGGCTCCAAAAGGGCCCCAAATTCTCATATCTAATATTCTCATATCCAAGGCCATTACTAAAGCTAGCTAGCTTGTTTGTTTGTTTGTTTCATACTTAATGAAAGCATTGCTTGATTAGCAGAGTTTTGTGATTATTAACATAGTTGCAAATTTCACCATCAATTATGCAAAGGAGGGCTAACATTAGTACTAATCACAAGGGTGGGTGTCATTGGGTATGTATGTATGTATGTATTAGTGGACTCATTTGTAGTTGGATGCGCTTATTTAGTACCACCTAGTGGTTTGATTGTTGACCTGAGTTTAAATGGAGAGATGAGAGCACGGACTTGCTAAGGATCTTCTTTGTTTTTTTTTTGGGGTTTGGTTTGGTTGGGTGCATGAGAAATCACAAGGGAGAATTCTAGTTTAACAATATAGATCTCCCGACAATGTTGGCAGCTTAAGGATTGCTAATGAAAAGTTGCAAACTTTCAATGATGATGGACAAACACTACTAGGCACTTCAAGCATTGAGTGAGAGGGTTGGATGAGCCTGGTATTTTCCTTGTACCGATTGTGTGATGTAGCCAAAGTGGCTATTAATTATCCAGGGGAAAAAAAAAAAAAACCCCAAATATAACACACACTAATATGATTAAAAAAATAAAAATCTCCTTACTTCTATACTCTTGGCTACCTAATTGGAACTTATTATAAAAATCTGGTAAAATTTGAGCCTTTTTTTTTTTTTTTCCCTCCCACTGAAAAACCCTTTTGTATAGGTTGAAATCATAATTTTTTGTAGGTCAAAATTTGGCAAAAATTTGCGATCATGAGCCTTGTTACCTTCTCCATCTTGGGAGATTTGTTGGCAAATTTGCCACTAGGTTGGTGCATTACATGTTAGGTTTGAAATTCCAACTTCCTTGACTTGACCCTCTCATATCCATCATAAGTTAGGTTGACTATAAAATATTGGAGAGATTATGTATTGGCATGCATGCAATGCATGTTAGCAAACTACATTTTTCCAGTCCCCTCCTCTCCCCCCCCCCCCCCAAACAAATGCCAATTATGACCTGAAACCCAACTTTTGTTGCCAGACTCCCCAGGTGTTGTCTCTGCAGTATTCAATTCCAGTTTAGTTGGGTGGTCATAGTAGGGATGACCAATTTATAATTTTAAATAAATAAATAAAAATAATTTTCCATATAAATTCTATAAATAAATCAATAAATAATGAAATCAAATTTTTATTGCAATTTCTTTTTATGAGGAGAGATAACAAGTCCTTACTACAAAGAGGACTGCAAATTGGATCACTGAAACCCATCACCCTGTGTCTTAAAAATAAATTAAAAGAAAAGAAAACCCATCACCTAGTGTGTCAAAAAATAAATTCAAAAAATTGAAAAAAAAAAAAAAAACACTCCCCACCATCTTGTTGGTATAATACAAGAAAAATGGGTCCCAAAATTTTTTAATTTTTATTTTGAAGTCCCCCCCCCCCTCAAGGCTTTAACCTAAGAGTTGGGCAAAAAATTTAACATTTGTGAAAACTTCAAACACAAACTATGGTTTAAGGTTTAGGGTACAAACCTACTTACTTACTTACTTACATACACACACACACTCAATCATTCATTGAGGCTCTCATGTTGATTTTGATTACTAAACTTTGGTTTGATGCATCTTCAAAGGTTGAAAAAGATTCAACAAAGGATACACAAAGCTGATTTGCAATTTTTTAAAAAATAGAATTAAAAATAAAAAAATAAAAAATCAGTATATATATGATACTACTACCATATAAAATGTTTTAAGATAAATTTATTGTCAGATAAAAATTAGTAAGGCTGAACATAATGGGTGGTGGTGTGAAATTTGTTTTTTGAATATTTTGAATATTTGAATATTTGAG
>OY987291.1:4820717-5096818 GCA_963920785.1 Sphagnum contortum | reverse complement strand
CAACTATAAATCCCCACCCAACACCACTCAGACTCCAGATTTTCAATTACTCAAGTCAAATTGCAACAGTAGGTAAAAAAGGATTCCACATCCCAAAGCCAAGTATGTTTTGTATTTTCATAAATATGCATCAGCAAAAAAAAAGAAAGAAGAAGAAACCCCCTTCCCCCCCCCCCCAAAAACAAAAAAAAAAAAAAAACCTCTTCATTGGAAGTTGGAATAAAAAGGTATTCAAGTCTTGGTGAATTTCCATTGAAAGATATGGGTTTGAAAAAAGAAAAAAAACCTCATCTCTAAGTGTTTAGGGTATTTATGAGACTCTCGCTTAAAGAATAGTGATTTTTATTTATTTTTGGTTTGCATGCCTCTTTTTCTTCTCTGTTTTAGTGTTTTCCATTTGAACTCATAAAAGCTAAGTTACCATGCTCTCTCCCTAAACCCTACTTCCAACCCAAACTAAACTTACATGTGCACTTGATTGGAATTTTTTAGCATTCCAAACAGTTGATGGATGGTACTCCAACAATTGGGATTGTGTTCATTCCGTAGTAATGAATCAATCACTATCCCTAATCTCACCGATTTTCACCAATGAACCCAATGTGGTCGACTTTTAGACAAAGGCGAGTAGTAGCTTTAATAATATATACTCTGAAAGATCTCAAAAGTGGTCAAGTTTTGTACATCGATGTTTTTTTGGATTTTTTATCTGTAGCCAAAGTGGCAACCATCCGTAGGAATATGTAGAAAAAGTGGGTATCATCCTTAAGAAGATTTAGCCAAATCTAGCTATAAATCAAATATGAAGTTCAAATCTTTAACCATCGTTCTATGTTTTTGGCCATGCATTGAAACCACTTACAGAAATTTGGCTATTTTCATTTTAAAAATGAAATTTGGCAAAAATTCAAAGAGTCTTAGACCTTAACTTTGGTGCCTATTGCATGGACTTTACATCCATGAGAATGAAGTTCCTGGACAGAAAAATAAAAGATGTTATATCTTATTGTTGGGCATGTGAAGAAGAAGTTATGGCTTTTGAATCACTTGTGAAATGTGCTAGCAAACTTTGGAGTAATTTTTGTGGACATCAACAAACACCCAAAAACTAAGACATTTACCAAAAAACTCCTTGAAAGGCAATCTCAAAATCAATACTCTATAGATGGTCGGTCCATGGCTTCTTAGTTCAAAACCTTGAGAGTTGCATGCAAAGACACTCAGTTGCATGAAGCATTTGCTTGAGTAAGTAGCGAGTTCATTTCTCTAAAAACAATTGGAACTAAGATGGTGGTTGTCACAATTGCATGGGTTTTAAGGTAGAAAAGCTATTCAAGAAATTCTTGCACTAAAAGCATAAAATCAAGCTAGCTCAATCAATTGTGACGAATAGTTAGGGGTTTAGGGTTAAATGACAAACATACGATATCATTTAATCAACAATTGATGAAAATAGAAAACAAAATCCATGAAAAAATTGTTGTTATGGGTTTGTAAAACTCATCTCAACCTAAGAAAAGGGTACCTACTAATCCTCTTTTTTTGGGATGCTTGGGAGGTAACAATTATTGAGCAAATTGGTCATGTGTTCCAAGAAGAGAATACTTACTCAAAGAATGCAAAGGGGATACCTTTGCGAGTTTGGACGTAACATATACACACATATCATATATACATATGAAAAGTCAAATTATCTCATTGGGAAATGAAAATTTGTTAGGGTACTATTTCATCTTGACAAAAGTCTCACAAAAATTCAAGAGCAAAAAAGTTTTGTGACTTTAAAAATAAATAAATCAAGGTCTCAATTTAAAAACCTAGGAGGAAGAAAGCTTGAGATTCAATTTAGTTTTTTGACTATCATTTGCATACCCAAATCATCGGATTCCAACAACATTGGTGCATACCCAAAATTGAACCTCCTAATTTTAATTTAAAATACGGTTGGAAATTCCAATCCAAATCAATCCCTCCTGAGTCCCCGACCCTCCTTGCCCCAACCACCCCACCAACCCTTTTGCAACACTTGGTTTTTGTTCAATCCTTTTGCCTCAATGTTATTCCACCCATTTTCACAATTCCACCAAATTAAGGAAGCAAATTAGGGCACTTAAAATTTCCAGCTCTTTGTTCAGACAACAAGAACTTGTTAGCGAAATAAAATAATAAAAATAATAAAAATAATAAAATTAAATGATTAAATAATTAAAAAAAATCAACTAAGGACAACAACTCACTTACTTGCTAGTGAGAAAAAAATTGGACATACACACACTTGGCTTTGTCATAAATAATTAAATACTTACTTACCTTACACTGTAGGAGGGTAGGTGAAAAGGCCAACCACTAGTAAAAGTACATTAGGAGTTAGGAGCGGAGTAAAAGTAAGTCCTAAACACAGTCCTAAAAAAGGGGAGTTAAAAAACAAGAAAGAAAGGTCTCTCTGGTCAGCTCCCTCCACTCATGAGACAACGAGGGGTTGCCAACTTAACCGCAGTTATCTTTAATGAGACCTTGTTTGTGACCGTGCTTAACAGCTGCAGTTATAACGTCCCATATACGGGTCGGGCCATGGCATATAATTAACCAGTTGGATGGATGATGGTCGTTGCCATGTTGAGTTTGACATGGAAGTTAACCCTGGTTAGTTAACAAGAGTTAGCTCCCATGCCCTAAACCCCCCCTTTCATCTGAATGATACACTAGTAAGAGTGGGAGTGACCTTTGGGCTTGATTGTGTGATCTAGGGTTAAGGTTTAAGGATGGGACTTAAAATCGGTAGAAAGAATTGAATCAAATTCACATCAAGAGGTCCCTCCTTACTTACCCTATGGGACACAACCCCAAGATGCGGAAGCTCACACTTAAGGTGCCTTCCTTGGATGAATGAATGGATGGATGGATGGATGGATGGCTGGCCCAAGACAATTTTATTCATATCGGGTACATTCATTTTGGCTGGACAAATCATGTGGAACATCCGATATACATACCACATGATGATCAATATACCTTCTCTTGAAACCCATAGGGTCGTGGTAGTGGTGGTGCTTGTCCAGTTGTGTTGTCTTACAACCTTCTTACAAAGTACCAATGTTAAAACGGTGTCCGTCAACATTTGGGAACCCCCTTCCCCCCCCTTTCCCATGTATGGAAACAAGAGGACGGGTACGACGGGGTGCCTTAAGGGTACCCTATTACTACTACTCTTACGATGCAAGATATTTGCCGACACTCGGAAACATGTTATTTAAGCATGCGGTTTCTTAGAGGGAATCCCAAGTACTAAAACAATATTGCCATGAACCGCCTTTCTTCCTTCCTAATACACACACACATATGTAAAGTGGCGGGGGGTCACAAGAAACAAAAAAGTCCAACTACGAAATGCCTCCGTAGTCGTGGTTGTTATCGTATTAGTCACACTAAAGCTAGCGATTATAGATACTTTGATTATTTTCCGCAATGATTTTGAGTCCGATTGGGTATATATGTATTTTGTTGAAAAGTCCAATAATTTGGATTGGACCCAATTTGTGAGAATGAAGCCAATGGTAAAAAAAGGCCATATAGAAAGACGATTCCGGCCAATTGTCCTAGACCAGCCATCCATCAATTCATCCATCCATCCATCCATCCATCAATTACTATTGGTGTGTCAAGGAGAAAACCTAGGGACAAAGTTGGGTAACTTTGATGCATGGAGAGAGAGAGAGAGAGAGAGAGAGAGAAAATTTACAACATTTTACCCACATGAATTTCTCTCTTGTGTTGTTGTTGTTGGTGTTGTTCTTTTCACACATGAACTTATTATTATTATTAAATTTAGGGTTTGAGGAGTGATATCATTAAGAGGAGACTTAGCCAACTGTAGGCTAGTGAGAGCCCACCCCTAAAATTATTTATTAAAAAATAAAAATTAAAAAAAAAGAAGAAAAAGAAAACCCAACCCTAACCCTATGTACTTGCCATCTTTCTACTCATGTTCACTCAAACCACTTAGCATTTTCCTTTTGTAATCAAGAGCAAGAGATCATTCAGGCATGTGCCTCATTGCACTAACTCAACTTACTTCAATCTTCATGTAACCAAGCTCTTCCTCTAGTCAACTCATACTATTTTTGGGGGGGGGGGGGGGGGGGGAGAGGGGTTTGTGTAGCAATTTTTTTTTGTGTAGCCACACAAAAAATAAAATAAAATAAAAAAATAAAAATTCTACATGTGAAAATTTAATTAGGAATTAGACAATCAATTCCTTGATCTTAGAACCCCAGAATCTAACTTAACTTTAACTCAGTTGTTCATAGATAGATGTCACAAACAACAAAGCCATGATATCTGCCCAAAAGCATCCCATACTAAATGCATGCCATTTATTTAGTTTTGATATTAATTAAGAACTAGTCTGCATGGTCATTACTAATAAGCTTAAGTCTTGGATTGGGTTTTTTATTATATATATATATAAACAAAAGAATATGAAGGAAATATGTTGAATATGAAAATTCAGAAAAACTCATGCTTCTCAAATTTAGTGTACTCCACAAAATACTAATAGTAGTAATAGTAATAATAATAATAATAATTTTGGGTCAATTTTTACAAGGTTTTTGCACCCTTCATTGTTATATTTCTTTTAGAACACTAATACTTGGCCCCAAGATTGTAGGTTTTTTGGGGGGATTTTTTCAACCCAAAAAGAATTGGGAAATTTTCTAGTGAGAATTTGACCTCTTTTAATTTTTAAAAAAAATTGATATAAAAATTTATTGAATTTTTTTTGTGGGGTAGCCTACTCTTGGAAGTTGGCTTGTGCTATGAAGGAAAATTGTGGGGGGCAAGGGAAGGGGGGGGGGTGCTGCAACTAGTAGTACTGTAACTAGTTAAGGCCCGGGTATGCTCAAGAATGTTTGTTGACTATCAATGTTCATAGTGGGTCTTGGATCCGTGTACAATCAAGCAAGATTTCGACACACATTTATCACATCATAAGTCCCACACATCTTTATGGACCCATAGTAGCATATGATAAGTAAAGTGGGGGTGAAGTGTTGATTGTTGATGCAATGACAACAACAACAAGAGGGGAAAAAATTATAAATTAAAATAAATTAAAATAAATTTAAAAAGTATATATTGGATATAAAATAAATAAATAAATAAATAAATAAGTATTTATTCAACAAGATATTAAAATGAAAGGGTGCACCTAATAAGCCTGACATTCAAAAGGCGAGAGAGATGGGAAGGGAGTAATAATAAGAATAATAATAATAAGCAATAGTAGTAGTAGTAGTAGCATCAGAATGGTCACCTTGACTATCGACCTTTAAATGTCGGCATTAACATTTATAACAATCTTTTGTATGTACGTATGTACACCTCACTTGACTCCTTTGGAGCCATACTCGATATGAGTAGCAACTCATCAGCGTTCAAACACAACTACGACCGCCCATCCATCCATCCATCCATCTGCTCCCCCCCCGCCCTCCATAACGGGGTTATAATAGTACTTACTATTACATGGTAGAATGGACTGGCCTGAATCGAGGCTGTGCCCTTTGACCCTTTCCTGAAAATAAATAATGAAGAAAGATGGATGACCTTGTAGGATGGATGTTGTGTGGACATGAATTATTTTTTCATTGTATTATAGCCAACTAACCATAGTGGTTAGCTTTGTACTAACCATTCACATTCACCTACCTACTTACCTAGCATTGCTTTTAAAAAAAAAAAAGGAATTTTTGTTTGTAGCCAAAGTGGCAATCATCCGTTGGAAGATGTAGTAAAAGTGGTCATCATCTTTAGAAAGATTTAGCCAACTCTCACCAGAAATAAAATATTTGATCATCTTTCTATATTTTTGGCTACATGATGAAAACCAAAGATACAACAAACACAACTACCTATGTAGTAGCCACCAAGGGCCTTATCTACTTACATAATAACCACACTTAACATTGCTTACCTGGGTATGTACCCTCTTACATACAAGGGTTGACAAGATAGGTTACCAAGGTGAACCCTTAGTAACTGGGTCATCCATGGTTCATAGGGCTTCTTAGGGTTGTGGTTCATCCACAACTGAGAATCATAACGGGTTTCCAATGGATGATGGTGCAACATAATCCATCCTTAATTGTTGTTGTTGTTGTTGTATTCCCAACTTTTTCATTGGAAAATCTGAAAATTAGTTGCAATTTTTTGGGTCTGCAAGTCTGTGTAGACTTCTTCCTTGGTTAGCCAACTTTGGTTTCAGACTTCATTCATTCAGGTGGTGAAAAAATTCATTGAGTTGCAGATTTTTCTGTCAGCTGGAGCCCCAGTGTTTTGTCAGCTCAGTTTTAGGCTCCCCAAAAACCTCATGATGGGTTTTAGGTTTTTCATGGCTTTCTAGGTTGCCTGAACTGTTTTCCTTTTCCTCCCTCACACATTCAATTCAAATGGACACACCCTCCAGGGAATATTTTTTTTCCCTCGGTTTTCGGAAACTCCGTCCACAGACAAAATTATTTACTGAGACTCTCTCGCACACAACTTATTTATGCACGGAACCAGTCTGAATTATTGAAAAGGCTGAGCCGAACCGGAGAATTCTTGTTCCAAAATTCAGAGCCGAACCGGAGAATTCTTGTTCCGAAATTCAGAGCCTCAAATAGACAATCTCGATATTGATCCCACCCAACTAAGCAAAGTTTTATGTCTGAGAGAAAGCTATAAGCTTGATTGGAAAGTTTGATTTTTCCGTGCAAATTTCTCTTCTGAAAGAGCTTTCTGAGAGGCAAGAAAGCGAGGTGGATTTTAGGTTAGGCGAACCGTGATGATGGTGGGTGGTGTTGCCAGTGCATTGGTGCATTTGTCATTGCTCCAATGTGCTAGCCCTATTGTGGTTGCTGATTGCCCCGAGAGGGGGAGATATGATTGATTTGCTTTGCTCTTGTGCGGCTTTTTTGGGCGTGGTTGTTCGATTAACTGACCTTTTTTTCTTTTTTTTCGTTATTTGTTTTCGGTAGAGAGATACTTAACGGTTTGAAAAGGCAAAGGCGAAAGGAAGCTATTGATTGGACCCTACATGCATATACTCTTCTGACTAGACCGGACCGGATGGATATGTGCAACATCCTTTAGATGGACGGCCGGGCTTCTCCTCCTTCTCCTCAGTCTCGTTGTCCTTGAAACAAGGTCCTTAGGCAACTGGTCCTAAATGCCTCGGTAGGTAGGACAATTGTGAGAGAAAACGACATTTACCCACAACAACAAGCACACCGCAAGTATAGAAAGCAACACTTGGAATCCATTTCCGGGTAACCTTCTTCTATTCTTCGGTCTAGTCCAATTGGAGTACCATTCAATACCCCCAAAATCCAAAAGAGACCCACCCAAAAAGCTTTTAAAGGAAGAAAGGAATTTGAAGTTATATGAGCAAGTTACAAATCATAGTGTAAGTAAGCAATCAATTGAATTTTATATGCAAAAACAACTTGTCCCATACACTAACTACTAAGAGCATAGTTTTTCAGCTCATATTGTAACGGGAAAAACTCGAGTTTTAGTCACTGAAAAACCCACAAAGAACCAAACCATATACAAAAGACTAAAAAATGACAAACGGAATTTTTTTTTATACATACCAAAATTAATCTACCCAAATGGTGTTAAAAAATGTGCAAAGGGCAAAAGGATCCACTATTAGCAAAAAGGCCTAACTATTGCATATTAAAAAACCACCACCACCACCACCACCTATAAATAATAATAATAAATAAAATTGTAAAAAAAAAGCAATTGTTTACTAAGTAGTTGGAACTTGGTACCCTTGTGAGTTTTCCAATGCAGAGAGAGAAAAGAAAGAAATTGGTTTGCTTATTGTTGTTGGACATCACGGAGTAGGTTGGGTCTCTTCTTCCCAACAGGAGGAGGAGGAGGAGGAGGAGAGAGAGAAGGGGGGGGGAGAGTAAAAAACAAGCTTTGAAATGGTTAAGTAGTTGGGGAAGGGGGGGAGAAATGAAGGGAATTGGGGGCAGTTGGGAGTGTACAAAGAGAAAAAAGAAAGCATTACTTAATTAAGAAGTTATAGATAATTAAAATAAAGAAAAGAAAATTAATTAAGAAGTGATATAATAATAAGAATAAGAAATTAAAAACAAAGAAAAACTGGGTACATACATACCTTTAAAAAAATGAAATAATGGTGGTAAATGGTAACATGCCAAGACAACAACAAACAGTAGGCAGTGAGAGCAAGAAGAGAAGAGGAGGGGGGGAGGACCTGTGGTGCTTAAAATATGCGTGCCTGACACATGAGATCTGCCATTTATGATCCCATCTTTTCCTCAATTCCTCTCCCTCTTCTCTCATCTGTTGCTCACTGCTCTCTGCTGCTGCTGCTGCTCTTGTTTCTGTCACTACTTACTTACTTACTTACTTACTTACTCCCTCACTGCAAACACCTCCACTCTCTCTCTCTCTCTCTCTCTCTCTCTCCTTTCTTTACTTACTTTGGCTGCTGCTTTCTCTGGCTTTTTACCCCACCCAGCTTGTTGGTTTGTTGTTGTTGTTGTTGTTGGGGGTGGTGGTCGTACCCCCTGCCTGGTCCCACACAATACAACAAACAAACAAACAACAAGCTCAAACTCCTTTCCATCTTCTTCCTTTAGACTCCCATCTCATTCAGTTTGCTGAGTGAGTGACTGAGTGAGTGAGTATAGTGCAATTTTTATTTTTTCTCCGAGAGTTTTTGGTTTTTTGTTTTTGTTGTTGTTGTTGTGGTGGGTTTCTAGTTCAGTTTCTTCTTCAGCTTGGAGCTTAGCTGGGATTGGAGCTTTTTGGGAATTTTTGGTGGGGGTTCTGGGTTGAGCCAGGAACCTTGAGTTGTGTTGGGATTTTTGAAGAAGCCTTGGGGGAAATTTTGGTTTCTTGTTGTGGCTTGGAAGCTTGAGGAGCTGGGAACTGCTCTGCTTGGCTTCCACATTTCACTAAATTTAGTCTTGGATTTTTGGTTTTTTTTCTGGAGCTTGTGGACTGCTCTGATTGCCACCTTCTTCCTGTCATCAGTCAGCTCTTTCACTTGCTGGAGTTGGGTTTTGCATTTGTTGTGTGCAAGGAGGGAGAGATACTAGAAAAAGTGTTGCTCATGAGACCATGAGCTCAGTCAGTGAGGAGGAGCTCCAGTTGTGAGATTTGTGTCTTGTTTTGGAGTTTGTTGTGTTTTTGTAGGGGTGTGGTTGTGTGTGCGTGTGTTTTTTTTTATTACAGTGTTTGGGTTTTGTTGTTGTTGAGTTGTGTAGTAGCTATGGTGTGAGTGAGAGGAGCATTGCATTGCAGGAGACTGATGCAGCAGCAGGGAGAGGCCAATAATCAAGGGGAGGAAGAAGAAGAAGAGGCAGCAGCAGACAACACAAGCAGCAGCAACAACAGTGGCAGCAGGAGAAAAAGCAGCATGGCAAAGCTAAGTGCTAGTGAGAAGGAGAAAACCAAGCTTAGAGAGCGTCAAAGACGAGCGATCACTACCAAAATCTTCGCAGGCCTTCGCAAATACGGCGGCTACAATTTGCCCCCCCGAGCTGACATCAACGATGTCCTCAAGGCCTTGGCAGCTGAAGCCGGCTGGACTGTTGAAGCTGATGGCAATACCTTCCGCACCCAGGTACCCAAATCCCCTTCTCCTTGCTTGCATGCCTTTCTCTTTGATGGGTAGTAGAGAAAATCAGCTCACGGTTCCTTCTACAACACATTCTTGTATGCAAAACTCAAAGACCCAAACACTGGCAGTGGACATTGGATCTGGTTTCTATGTGTTTTTTCCCATTCTGATTCTTGCAGTGACCCATTTGTTGTTACAGGGAGCAGTGACAAGAAGAGCAGAAGCAGCAGCACAGACTCGAGGTTCTGATATGTGGCAGGGTATTCTACAGCAGCAGCCATCATCAAGTAGCCACCAGCAGCAGCTGTCTCTGCGACAGCAAGGGCCATCAAGGCTGACTTTACCCCCACAAAGTGGCAGCCTAAACAACAATACCTTCAACTGCACCTTAGCGGGGTTGGTGACAGATATTGGTAGTGATCTGCGGGAAGGGAATTGTTCCACCACAGCATCACCTCGCCATCATCATCATGCCATGAGCACATCATCCATGTCTCTTCTCCACCCAACTTCTGCTTGCATTTCCAATTCCCCTTTTGCCTCTCCTGCCTCAAGTGAGGGGGGAGCTCCGAGTGTGCGTCTCACTGGTGGTGGAAACAACCCTTATAATCTTGGGGGTGGCTTTCCTAGTGGGTTCTTGCCATGTGCTGCTGCTGCTCAGGCGGTGCCTTCAGATGGAAGAGATAGAGACTCATCGGGTATAAAGGAGGAATATACAACAACAGGAGCAGCCTATTTCAGTGCTGATACACTTGATGCAAGAGAGTTTACCCAAGATTTTTATGCCAGTGGGAGATCAGGTCTGGATCCCCTGGATTTTGGACGAGTGCCTCCTCAATTAGTAGACACACCTGATTTCTCAGGAGGAGTTGGGCAGCAGCATGGGTCATCAACATTGAACCAGATGTGTAACTCTCTCTTCTTCAATGCTTCACAACAGAATCTCAATAGGTTTGGACAGCCACAGCAGCGAGGAGTGCCACTTCCTTCTCTCATGATGCTTTCAGCTGGTCATCCCTTCTTGCAGGAGCAACGTGCATCCAATGAGAACACTCCACTTGGATCACCCCATATACATGATGGCTCTGGCTGAAGAAAAAGACAAATGCTAGCTAGCAAGCAAGCAAGCATTGACGATGGTATGGTTTCTTGATGCTTGCTTGCCCTCAGTTTGTATCTCTCTCTTGTACCACCACAAAACAAACTCATCCCATGGATTTCACAATGTACTGATTTGCCCTAATTGAAGATATGAAAACTCCAGATGGATCTGTGGCAGTTAGTGCAATGGCTTTTCTGGATTCTGCATGTGATTTGAAATTTGTGAATGTGTTTTTAGCAATCATGTTCCTTGTATGCATGATGAGCTCAGAAGTTGACTTCAATCTCAGTAGAAGCAGAAGAGAAAAACACAAGTACCAAGCAATGCAATATCTTTGAGGCTTATTATATACTTTGATGTTGAATTTGTAGATTCTCTATTCTCATGATTGATTTTGTTTTTCAGTTCATGCAAATGGGATGTACCTAACTAGCTGTTTGAATGAATGACAGGATTGTGTAAATGATTTTCAGCCTACCAATGGAAGGCCCACAATTTTGGTGGCAATCCGCCACGTTTTGCTGTTTGGAATCTGGAGAGGCTTTTCACAAAACCTCAGGCTCTTTTTTCCTCTATGCCGCCTATTAGCCCCTTTTCAGTTTCTGAAAAAGTAGGCTAAGGGTGCAAAGGTTAGTGGTGGCATTTAGTTCAAGAGAGCTTGGGGGGACAGGGGTTAAACAAAGTGAACAATGAATGAGTTACCGAGTCTTGTCAACAGCAGTTTGTCCATCTCCATCATCTTTCCTTTTTCCACTCTCTTTGAAAATCTCTTGCACCATTTGCTTCTCAAAAGCGGGTGCTCAAAATCATCACCATTTTGCCATCTGAAGAAGAAGGCTAATTTTGGGTGGGACTCATGAAGGATTAGATGAACAGTAGGTCAGTCAAGTCAAGCTCTCATTAGGCTCAAAACGTTTTGCAAGCTGCTTTTGTGGATGGAATTCTGTTTCTACAAGTAAAAGACACTGGAAAAAAAAAACCCATTGACATTTGCAAATCTTCTCATAAATTCTCACAATTGTATTTTCAAGGGATTTTTCCCGACCAACAGTCTGCATGTGTGCCTTACAATTTCACCAACAATTTAGTTTCACCCAAAAAAACTCTATGAAGAAAGCAAGAATGCAACAACACAATAAGAGGGTTTTATTCTATGCCTGCTCTTGAGGGAAGTTCTCGTGTCATTTGGTTCAAACACTCATGTTGTGTTGTTGTTTTTGTTGCTTGTGTTCAAAGGTTAAATGTTTTGAAAATAAATTGAGAAAATCATATGGGTTGGAAGTTAAAGCAAACAATGAACCTTTCCTCTTCGTGAAATTGTCAAGAAAACACATTTTAATTTTAGAATCACCAAATATCTCATGAAGGGATGCCTAAGATTGTCTATTTTCATGTTTTGAATATCACCAAATTTGGCTAAATATACTTATGCACAATCACCACTTGAGTAAGAGAAGACAAATTATTTCATTTATTTCAAAATTCTATTCTAATTAGTTTGTTTGGTATTCCATTTTGTTTCCTTCTTTTGCAGTTTCTGGCTGAAATCAATTTAAATTTTTTTTGAATGTAATATAATTTGTGGACAGTCATGCATTCTAAAATAATTTAATCTAATGTGCAAGAATACTTTAAAAACTAAATAAAAATAACACAATTATCATCCACAGGATCAAAAAACAAAAAGAGTACATGCAAGGGGAAAAGATGGACTATACCTCACATGTTAACAGAATGCATCCTTGTAAAACCAAGGAAATCAAGACCGGGTCAAATTATCCTTATTGGTTTTGTGGAATTTAATAAAGCTTTTGACTCGATCTCATATTCAAAAAATTGATGAACTTTTTGCAGCCCAAAATGTTCCTCCACACATTTTCAAAGTCATCAGAATTATTATGTCCAATTATTTTGTCATAACATCAATATGAACTCATGTGCAAAATGACTTTGACATAGGTGTCTTCTATAACCAATCAAGACTCCTTGTATACACCTTGCATATATGGCATTGGTTAAACAAAGTGAGGAAAATAGGTGTAAAAAACATCAAGACTTTAAAGCCCTAGGATGGGGAGATTTCCTAACTAATGGCCTGGTAGGATGTGGCAATAGCCTAGTCCAGCCCTGGATTTTCGAAGGAATCTCCCGCACCCATGGGGGCTTGACCCATCATCATAAAGCACAAGGTGAAGGTTATCATGAGCCTAAACATACATAGATCACAAGGGTTAGGAAGGGGAGGATTCTTACACCTACTCCTTAAGGGGCATGGACCTTACGCCTACTATAGCATAAGATCACTCAGAATCACTCTTCAATTGCACCCAATTTCTTTTCTATTGGATTGCAACAGCAGACCAGACAGCAGACCTGACTGACAAGCTGTTGGCAGTACCCAATTTCAGTTGCACCCAATTTGAAGGAGGAAAAATCAATTGTTGCAGCAGCATCAATCCAGAAATGATTCAATGAACTTGAAATCAATAGTACAAGTACACAAAGCGAAACAACAGATTCAAATAACAAAAAATAAGCGAAACTGAGCTCCGGGTTTGTATCTGAGGGAGCTGAGGGGAAGAGGATGGATGATTTTTGCCCATACATAAAACAGGAAATGCAGAAAGAAATATCAATGCTGTTGTCGAGCAGAGACATAGTCATTGAGCTCATCCAGAACAGCCTCATAGCAGAACCGATATTGTTTCTGTGTGGGTCAATGCAAAGAAAATTATCAGTGCTGTGGATTTCACATTTTTTCAAGCAAAAAAGATTTGAGATCAAGGACAGGAAACACTGAAAGTTCTTAAAATGTGGTATTGGATCAGCAATAAAATAAATAAATAAATAAATACCTGGGTTTGCACCATGCCATCTCGTTGCAGTCTGAACTGCCGCACTGTGTTTTCAATATTGATGGCAGTCAAGTCTCCAGCTAAAATTCGACGTAAGGTGTGGTCAATGGTACAAAAGGTGCCAGTTCTACCAATGCCGGCACTGGATAAAGAAAGTGCAGAGGATTCTCAGGAAACCCCCAAAAAAGAAGGGGGGACAAAAAAAACACTTTGTTGTACTAGAAAATCACATGACTTTAAGGCCATCACTGTAAGTAATAAATTTGGTGGTGACAAGAAGAATATTGTATGAGGTTTGTTTGGAGAGAGAAAATCAGACCTGCAGTGAACAACAAATGGTCCTGCTTGTGGTGGAATGGAATACAAAGCTCTTACAAGCTCCCGGACTGCACGAGTGGAGGGAGGTGTGGAGTAGTCAGGCCAATCCAAGTACTCGTAATGCACCACTGTAATAGGGGGTTCAGCTGACTGCATCATAGGTTCTTCATCCCCGCATCAGAGCTAAAGATTCATATCATTGAGAAAAGAAATAGATAAAGAGAACACAAAATCAACATAATAGTATAGGTGGTGTTCTGCCTAACAAAGCATGTTGTATCCCAACCAGAGTACTGCACATTCAGGGTACTAACTACCAACCCTAATTCTTCTTTCTCTTTGAACCACATACCATAATCATGTGAAAAATGCCTGTTTTCAGGAGCAGCTCTGAGTCACTTGTTACAAGATTCTACTCCTAGTGATTCTGCGCTTTGGGAAACCTTGACATGATTAAAACCCATCTTTTTTTCTCCTTCAGTGATAGCAAAGCCTGAGTGGCCTTCACAACACAAATGATTGGTCTATCATAGTAGGAAATGGAAATAAATGTACACAGGCTGGAGAAAAATACCTTGATATCTTGAACTTCAAGTACGCGCCTGGCTATTGAACACTGATTCATGGTGGTGCTTTTATTGGTCACCGAAATGTGTCCATAAGCCTGAGTTTGTTCTGTGTCCGGTGGAAAGTAGTGGGCACACTTTTTCTGTCATAAAAACTCCATCCACTCAATTGCAGGTAGTCTACTCATTAGGAAAAGTTTGTCTCTAGTGACAGGAATCAAATCCACATACATGTATACAATTTGACACATGCATCCAGATGTAGGTATGGTGTGGATTTGACAAGATGTGAACTAGGTAGAGTTGACTCATTGTGTCTAGTGTCTAGAGTCAAATCCAGATAGATGTGTAGAATCTAAACCCTAACCCTAAACCATTCATGCTTTGTCACATGATCCACCCTGGTGGATCGAGTTGCCAAGCCAGGCCAATTGCATGGGTAAAAAACTTTGGAAATTTTTTAGAGGAAAAACAATGTACCTGGTTACCAACGACAATACAGGTGAGCATGACAATGACTGGGCATTGCTGTTGGAGAACCATACTCCACAGATCCTTCACTGTGCTTGGGAGTGGCCCTTGTGTGGCTATGTACTTGGGCAGATCTGCATTCCCACTGCCCTGCACTCCCCCCACAAAACAATATTATGCAATTTTGGTGGTGAGCTCTGAGTTTATAGCAGCAAAATTTGTGAGTCCAGAGCATGAGCAACAAGTTTGTGCTCATCAGTATGTATGTACAGGCAAAAGTCAGATGTAAAGCACTGGGTTCAGGGAAAAAGGAAGATGGTTACCTGGATGAAGCTTGCATTGATGTAGTCTGAAGATCCAGGCTCCATGCTCTGGGTATCCAGCACCACTCTTGTGTTATCATCTGCCCATTTTTGTCAAGACTCACATCCAGTTTACATGAAAGAGAACATCCTCAACACAAGTCATTATCCCATGTAACAGCAACTTCAACCTGAAGATCCAATTCAACAGAGCTAAATCTGTACCAAAGTGGATTCATCTCAGTTGTTGGTTACCACTTGCACAACAGCTTGTGAACTCTTTTGGAAACCTCACATCATTGTTCTCCAACTATCAACTTGGAATCAGTCAAATTCTAAAATGAGAAAAAAAATGCCATAACTCCTTCAATGAAAGAAGTCCCTCCTGTGAAGAAAGCTTTGAGGATACAAGCCAAAACATCTGTGTACCGATTCTTGGACTTATTAACACCAGAAAGTGCTGCTGTTGGCAAGTGCCTATTTCTGTAGTTTGTGTATTCAGACTGCATCACCCAAAACAACCCTAACCCTTTATAGACTGCACAAACCTGCAAGTAAAAATACTTTAGCAGTTTCATCAGGTTTTTAGCCCAAATCCCACTTTCCTCATGATATAAAGCATTGGGAAGGGTGATCCAACACAAACAGCAGCATGAATGATTTCCAAAGGACAGTGTTATTGTACCTGTAATCTATCGAACTCCAAACTGATTGGGCTTCGAGCTCCACTGATCTTTATTTTCTGGGTGATCTGTTTGAGAGCTTCTTCACAGAATCTGACTTGAGAAGCAGTCAATGAGGGCACAGAATTCCCATTCTGCATGCTCCTGTCTTGCTGTCTAATTGCTGCCTGAAGATCAAGAGTGACTCTTGGACCTTGCACAAGGCCCAATTTTGGTGCCATGGTTTGGGGTGTGGGTGTGACTGGAGAATCCGACATCGCTGGTATTGTCTTTTGTAGAGGTAGCCCTCCTACCTCTTCTGCTCTTTGCCCTGTTTGGCCCAGACTCTTCTTAGACCTAAATGCTTTGCCTGATACATTCCCCGTGTTGCTTGAAGTCCCAGAAAGCCCTGTGATCCAGTATGCATCATAAAAGCAGAGGTCAAACAATGCGATTGCTTCAAGCAAACATAGCCATAAAAATGAAACCAAAGAAATGCTCAATATAACTGACAGGACCAACAGAGCTGAAGAACAAGAAGGTTAGAAAATGTGCCTCAGAAAAGGCAATGTGATGCAAGTTACTCTACAAGCATTCTCTGACAACTTTAAAGGTGTCGATCTTTAGAAACAATTGTGCAAGGAAAGACTGCAAAGATACTCATGGGTACACACAGCAAGGAGACAACTCAAAAAGAACAGAACAGCAAAAAACATATCAAGCAGAAGCAGCCTCAAAGTATCAATCTTGTGTGCATAAAGCAATCAAAATAGATGCACTAGCTGCAATATTGGATTCCATAAACCCTAATTGCATGCATGCATACAGAGGAAGGAGTCAAGATGATAACATTGAAAAGACTCTAAACAGATCAATCTTGTGTGAAAC
Organism: Sphagnum contortum; assembly: GCA_963920785.1. Taxonomy (NCBI): domain Eukaryota; kingdom Viridiplantae; phylum Streptophyta; class Sphagnopsida; order Sphagnales; family Sphagnaceae; genus Sphagnum; species Sphagnum contortum. The sequence goes on along the minus strand of OY987291.1, from coordinate 5,080,005 downwards.
ACTTTGGCACTATAAGGGATGAGAGAGAAACCAGAAGACCGCCACAGTTTTGTGTAGTGATGTATTATTGTCTTAAATTTAACAAAAGAGCCAACCCTTTGGCAAAATCTCTTGTGACAATCCAATCAAATCCAATTCTGATCCGATCTCTTCTCCCTTGAAGCTGGCAGGACTGCACTGATGTGAAGCACAGACCCATTCAGAAAACAGAAGCATTTGACAACCCACTACTACAAAACTAGTATCAACCCTGAAAACATAGTCTCCTGTGCAGATAGTTCAACACAAAATCCTCAACACAAAGCTTGCACCCAGGGAGGGCTGTCTGTGTGTCTCATGATCTAGAGCTTCAAACCCTAAATCCCATTTGTTTATTTGCAGAACCTTTCTTCTGCCAATACAAGAAACACTCAGAGCAGTTTCATAAGGACTGCTGTGGAAATCTCCATCACCTCTCATCATTCTCAGAACTTTTGCAACAAGAAATGACATCGTAAACACACACAAAAAATCCTTGAAAAAAAACTAGAAACTTACAAGAATCCAATTTTTTATTTTTTATTTTTTCCTTACCCCCAAGAAGAAGACGACTTGGGTCAGCACATGCAGATTTAACAACCCAAAAGCTTTAATGATCGATCCAACAGAAAGCAGTAGGAAGAAGATGGAGAAATAGGTCTAGGGTTTCTCTTCACACCTGTGGTTAGAGAGTATTCTTTTGCAGGATGTTTACAGCAGCAGCTCTGGATTTGCTCCTTGAGGAAGAGAAGTAGTGGATAAGAGGAGACGAGGGAACAAACTCTTGGTCGTTGCCGGTGGTGGTAGTCTGCGTTTCCTCCTGCTCCTTCTGACCGTTTCCTCGTCCACAACAAGAAAAAAACTTTCGAGAGATTCACATCGGAAGTATATTCTATTCATCCATGGGCCTTGTAGATTCCTTGCAGATGCCGGGAAAACCCAGAGACAGGATTTCTGCTGGTAGTCTTTCTTCTCTCTCTCTCTCTCTCTCTCTCTCTCTCTTTGTGGCGACAGGATTTGCTGCAGCTCCACATCGAACCCTAATCAAACCCTAATTCAGTCTCCCAGTAGAAAATGAGCTCTTGTTGTTGCTGGGAAAAGATGCCATCCTCACAGCTATGGTCAGCAGCTGTGGTGCAGTAGGAGGCCCTTTTATGTCATGTGGTCATTTTCCTGGGGGAAAAAGCAATACTACAATGAAGGGAGGAAGAGACTCACAAAAATTCTCATGTTTATTTTCAATTGCTGCAAGAAAAAATCCTTTCAGGTGAGTTTGTTTTGTTCCCTTGTTAAGATCCCAACTCTTCATTTCTCATGCCATATCTGGAGTGCAAATACTATATGAAGGACCTAGCAAAATTGAACTGCTTCTTTTAGCCCTGGATGAATCTGGTGCACAACAAGCAAAGTTTAGAACTAAATCAATCCATTATTGTATATACTTGAAACTCAAAGAAGATCCACATGCAACAGGAATCATATGCAGATTCTTGAGCTGCTCACCAACTGTCACATGTTTTGTCTATCATTCATGAGCAGCAGCATGCAAGTATCAATTTTGTTCAATCCTCATTTTGTATCCAAGTGTGTATCTGGGACTCATGTATGTGAGCATTGTAGAGATTCATCTTGTCAGGTCTTTGCTATTGGTTTCCAGGGTGTATGGTGTCAGGTCAGGTGCTTAACTCTTTTGATTCTGATTATGATGTGTGCAATTTACACAACTTGCTCTTTGCACCACCAGTGGTTGCGTTCTTTTGTTGCCTCCACTTCTTCTCTCTGTTGTAGCAAGGATAACTATGCCTCAGGGTTGGTGGGAGAATCTTGTTGGGTTCAACCCTTTGCCTGCAGACCTTTCCTTCAGTTCAAAAGTGCCAAGTGAAAGATGTCCCTGATTATTCAGCAGTTGGGGGTAGCACTTGAACTCCAACAAACCTGCAACAACAAACCCTTGTGGAGTTTGTGGAGCTTGCAGAAATGCTTGCAAATTGCAAGGGGCACATACTTGGGGGGGATAGATACACCACCTGAACATTTTGGATTTACAGGTACACTGGGTTTGGCCCTTGTTGCTGCTGAGCATCCAACCTCAGGTAACCCTAAAACCTTCTGCCAAAATTGGATCAAACAAAAGCTACTTGTTCATACATTTTCCACTTTGGAAATGATGGCAGATTCTATTCATTCGCAGACAAGCCAGACAGAAGTGCACCCTATACTATGCAGACCAAGGAGTTGAGAAGCATGGTACTCAGGAATAGCCACTTGCTAAGATGAGTATCATATCAGATGTCCACCTGATTTTTCATCAGGTCTATGTCAAACAGAAGAGTGCATGCATGGAGATGCAGTCCAAACTATTGCAGGAAAGAGCTTTAAGGCCACAACAGCCCAGAACCTGATCAGATTACATGCACCAATTGACCATCCCAGCTGCATAACATATAGGTTTGCATATCTTGCATTTATGTGCCATCTTATGATGTAGAGATATGGGTTGTTGATCCTCACATGCCTTCACTGTAGCTCTAAGTATATCAGTTGAGGAGTGTCATCTAGATCATTAGATATTCCCATGTACCAAAGTGGTGTGCGTAGTTTACATCACATAGCAAAGTATCCACAATTCCACAATATGTTGTTCGTACCAATTAGAAAAACCTTAAGATGCAGTTGAGCAATTGAACACAACAGAATCATGATGCCCCAGTGGGGTGTCCAAAGAGTTCAACGTCAAAACTGTGTACAGACTTCACTCTGCAAACTAAGAAGTGCCAAAACAACAAAAGGCCCTTTTCGTGAGCATTTAACAACAGCAACTGTGCAATTGAGTTGCATCTGAAGAAAGTTTTACTGAGCTTTTGTCTTCACAGGTGGCTTCTTCCGTATCTGGCGATAGGACGAGTTCTTCATTCCCAAGAAAAATAGGAGAGCGCCAAAGAGTGACAAATTCTGCACCCAGAAAAAGCAATGAAGAATAAAGAGTAGACAACAGAAGATGTAGGTGTCATAAAGCACAAAAGGCAAAGGTTACCACCATAAGGCCATGAGAGGATGATGTATGAGATCTTGTCAAAGTACAGCCTTTACCTTCAAGAATTGGCTGAATTGGAAGAGATATTCTGGATTCGTGAGATCAAAATTGTAGAAATCATGCATGATTGGTGTTACTGCAGCCAAGAAGATAAGCTGCACCCAGCATTCAGATCACACCAACAATCAAGACCATGAGCTAAATGTTTGGACAACTCACTGAACCAAAAATCAGGCCCCTCAAAAAATTACCAACAGCATGTTCTACTGTATTGATTTGTTGATGGGCCCTGAACCAAAGACAACCCAATTGCTTCAAAATGCAACAAAGGAAGAGGGCTACTACATACCAGCAAATAGGCACCCAAGCTGCTACCGAATGTGAAGAGCAAGCCACCGAGACCCTCCAAGCCAATCGCCACCATCAATAAATACTTTATCTGTTGCCAGGTTTCAAACAGTCCATGTGTCAAATTGAATTCGACATATCTTCATGCAAAATGGCAAAACCCATAAAAGACATATGCTTGGAGGGCTGATTGCACCAGAACAAATGCTTTAATGTTCAGCATATGCATATTGTGTGCTAAACTCTTCTAATCCGCTCAGATGCAAATATGAGTGCACTGAATTCTGCAACACTCTAAGCTCTCAAGCAAATGAAGAATCTGTCCGACGAGCAGAAGGTTTCTCAGATAGTGTGTGTACCTCAACAACTGGTAGTGAGAAGTGTAGTGTCTCCTGTACATGCTGTCGAAACAGCTCGATCTTTGGCTCCATAGATTTCAGGGCTCCACCTCCATCTACTCCAAAATCCTGAATCCTGCATACAAAAGTGTATTCATGTCTATCATTCTTTCAAGCTTCAGCTGATCAGGACTGGTGCAAACTGGCACAGGTATTGCATTAAAACTAGCACAACATAGACACCTGAATATTCGTCCCTAAATCTGGAAGAAAGAAAGCAGCATGGCTCATCAGTGTAGAACACTAACAGCAGCTTTGACTATGAGACACTTACAGATCAACTAACCAAGGACGATCTGATGCAAGAATTCTTAACTGAGGAGTGGTGTATATAAGCAGTTCCTTGAATTCCAACAACAAAATTATATACTGAAATGTGACTGAATACTCTGGCTACATGATACACTTACTTCTGCCATGCAGCCAGGATAAAGATGGCTGAAAACAGCACGCGCCCGATGAAGGAGACGAAACCCATAGTTTTTTTAAGCTCTCGTTTCTCTCTGCCTCTTGCAGATTCTCTGTTCTTCTCAGGAAGTGGCAAGAAAAAATGAATGGCAGCCAAAACCTACCTTCTTCAACCCACCAAAAAATCTGCAAACACCCAGATGTCTTTTTGAGCTGGAATTAAGAAAGAAAGACACAAAAGACCACAGATGGAAATCAAGCCAAGGTTGTTGTGATCATCACAAGTGAGATATTCAGAGTCTGTCTCTAGAGAAACACGTTCAGAATGTGGGTACTCGGTACTGGGTACCCTTGCACAAATCCAAAAACTTGGACAAACCAAAAGTAGAAGTGACAGACAGAGAGAGGTATTACAGCTCTCAACAAATCCAAACAATCTCCAGGAATAGGAATACTCAGAAACAAAAATAATGCCCAAGGAGAATGAAGAGGTTTTGACAAAGATCTCAGCTCACAGAAATCTTTGCAAAAGTACTAGATACAGGTTTGCACACTGTAGAAAACCCAAACACACAATCTCACAGAAAAGCACTTGGGCATCAAATGAACCCACTCCTCAAATAGCTGATAATGGACATGATCAAACAGAGAAGAAAAAACAACAAGAAGCAAAAAACCTTAGTTGCACCATACATACTCTCAGAGCCATTAAAACTCTGAGTTTTGAGACAATCTGAGAGCTTCACAAAAAGCAGCAAGTTTGAAGGACCACCACCCAAGGTTCGAATTTTATCCTCCTCTTCCCCCAAAAAACGCCACTAGGTACTACTAATCGTTTCAGAGAAACTTTTGAAAACCTTTGGTGTGTTTGTGTGTGTTTTGTTGCAAAGTGGCGAATCTAGTGCGAGAAAAACCCCACCTGTTTCCAAGCGCTTTGCAAAAAAAGCTTTCTAGAAACTGGGCCCGATCCTGCAAGAGAAGAATAGTACCCACGCAGAGCAAATGCGCCGCCCGGAAGCACTCCACCTCCACAACACAACAACACGGCGACAAACAAAACCCACTAGGGAGGGGAGGCGAGGGGAGTGGAGAGGAGGGGACGCAAAGCACCGCAACCGCACCGCACCGCACAGCACTGCGCAGCACCCGCGCAGGCAGGGGGGAGGAGGAGGACGACGACGACGACGACGACGACCGGGAGTAACCGGTCACCGGAGCTGGGGTAGCCTGGACTCCAACCCAAACCCTAAAATGGATGGACTTTTTTTTTAAAGGTACCTACCAGTTTGTTTTTGGTCAATTTTTGTGATGTAGCCAAAATGGCGATGATGATCCACAGATAGATTTAGCCAACCTTGAAATATGAAAGAATTTTGAGAAAAAAAAACACTTCTTTGTTTCTTTTTGGCTATCTACTTGAACCAATTATAGAAATGTGGCGATTCAAACAAAAGTTTTGGTTGAATTATGGCTATTGAAACTCCCTAAACAAACACTTCAATTTAGCACTTTTAATTTTTAATATAGCTAAAATTATTAAGCATCTTTTCACATTTTTGGGCTACATCCTGGAGAAATATGGCCATTTTTAAAGAATTTTTAATAAAAATTTCAAATTTTAGGTGACTAGAAAAAAAAAAACATATATATTTTAGCCACTTTGAAAAAGAATTTAGCCAATTGGCTAAATCTAACCACAAAAACAAAATCCTGCCACGTACGGGTTCTGTCGTTCAACTGGTATTCCTACCCGACTGGTTGACCACTTTGAGGGCGTGGACCAGTTGTACGAAACTGGTGGTTGCCATGTGGGTGCAATGTTTTTTTTGGGGTCAATTTTGTGATGTAGCCAAGTGGCAATCAGAGCTGCAGGAAGATTTAGCCAGATTTGGCTAAAAGAGAAATATGAAAGTAAAATCTTTTAAACAACCTCTTTCCATATTTCTGGCTACATACTTGACCAATGTATAGAAATCTGGAGAATTTTTCTTAAATTTTTTTAAAAATTATGGAAATTGAAATTATGTAGGCAAAAAAATTTATTTTAACACTTTTGGTTTTAATTTCTCTTTTTGGCTATATACAACCAGCAAATAAAAGGCCGTGTGGGTGTGTGCGCTGTGTGGTTTGTTTACAGCGTTGCGCCGGTTGATTCCCGGGTGTACCAGTACATCAGAATGGGGTTCCGGTTCGCGTTACGTTCACAGCCCGGTCCGGTTTGGTTCCAGTACAGGAGTGATGAGGCAGCTTTGGATCCAGTATAAGTGTCGTTGATCAGTATCCGGTTGGACCTGGTTAGGAGACAGGTGTACCACCAACTTCTGGTTTAGTTATGGTGTCCTCGACCCAGTTAAATCCGGGGTCGGGTTTCAGTCCAGTTAGGGGACGGTTAGCCCAGTTCCAGTTCTTGTTGATGCCAAACAGGGGAACTGGAGTTCCATTGCAGTTTTTTGGTTACTGCAAAATTTTCACATTTCCAATTATGAAACCAAATTCCAATACTTTCATGTTTTCACATAAGCAAGGGCAAGGTATAATAATAATAATAATAACAGTAATAATAAAAATAATAATAACCCTGGCAGCTTCAACACTAATAATTATATTATTTTCAGAAATATTGGAATTTACAACCTTTTTTTTTTTTTTCCACCAAAGAACAAAATTATGTGAAGGAAAGTATTGAATCTTCAAGAATATTCTATATGTTTGAAATGAAGAATTCAAAATTAATTAATTCATTCATTCATTATTTGACCGACATGTGTCAAAGTTGCCAAGATGCCATGCAACATTCCAATGTGCACAGTTTGGTGATGACTATTACAAACAAGTGTATGATTCATCACTGGCAGATTACGTCATATAATGTGGTCAAGAAAATGACATAATCTGCCACCCCAGACCTAAATGGAAGAATGGTACATCCATCCATGGACCTTCCTTGTAGATTGGTAGGAGCTTGATTTTGATTAGCAACTTGACTTCATTTTCACAAACTTTCACCATTGCCCATTGAAAAAATCCTCACAATTTTGCCGCAAATACTTGTGATATTTTGCCACAAAATATTTGTGATTTATGTGCCTTGCGCATTTTGCATCTCATCATTCCACTCAACTCGACACTATGGTGCCACCATTTTTGAATTGGGAATGTAAACACCTCGTTGCATAGTTCATCTAGTTTGCATTGGGTTGTGGGTCAATTTTTGTCCAATAAACAAAAGGAGGTTGCGAAAAAGATTATCCACATACCTCATCCCCTTCCTTCCCTTTGGACATGAATGCCTTCCAAAGTGTCATAAAATGGCATGAACATCCTTGATTAATTGGACCATCACATGGTACAACTTACTAACTAAACTAAAAGAGTTTGATGGAATGCAACAAATAAGGTGTCATGTCAATTCATTTATAATATACTAGGAAAATGTTGAACACATATAGGAGTGAAATAAGTTGATCTTTTTTCATGTTCCAAAAACATGTTTGAATTGAAAGTGAAGATGTTAAGTAGTAAAAAGTCTCATCCACTAGATGAATGGACATCTTAAAAGATTAATAAGTTGCAAACTTCAATATGCTCATGGAAAGTATTGATGAAGGACTATATGTGTATATTACACATGAACAAAAGGGGGAATCAATAATCCATTTTCTTTCAAATTTTGATTCAATACATGATTTCATAAAGTTAGAGTGTATTTTGTGTAATGGGATAAACGTACACCTATAAGATGTTAGAAATTAGAACAATTGTAAGTTCAAAAGTGAAATTTTTGTGGAGTTCATGAGAAAGCATGTAATGAAGTCTTTAAGTGTGTGTGATGGGTTCCTTTCAAGTGTGGCCTAGATGAAACCTAAGCATTAAACATGGGAATGATCTTAACATAATAAACACATAAAAATGTGACATGCATATTGAGTGTGCATAATGTTGGGTTTTTATCTTTGATGCCTTGCCTTTGTGTTAAAAATATTTCCTGTGAAAAATAACCTTCATGGGTTCAAACTCCAGTACGATGTTGAGTAGGTATATCAATGGAACTCATATAGAGAGTGATATGAATATTGTTGTCACCAAACTGACCAAACTGGTGTAGCTTTGTTGAAATACTCTTATGACATCCTTATTGTCTCTCTCATATGGTGATCCAATGATATCCTTCTTATACCCAATATGCTTGATACGTGATTTTGGAAGACATAGGTTGAGAGTTGAAATGAGTACGACACTTTCTTATCAAGGGTGTTGCTTAATATTTATAAAGAACTTATTGTTTCAAAATTAATGTTTCATTTTTTTAATATAGCTTCTAGGTATTTAATGGATAAGTTGATTGGAAAGCTAGCCAAAGCTCATGAGTTTCATGGATCCAAACCTAGGTCAAGAATTGAACCTAGTAATAGTTATACATGGACCCAAGTGTGGCTCTAGAACTAGAATCAAAGGGTTTCATGGATCCAGATTTGGCCAAGAATTGAAACCCAATAAGCCTTAAGGGATTTTTACAAGGTATTAGTTCTTAGGGTTACATAGGGGCTAGGTCTTAGGTTTAGATAATGTTTAAGAATTTTAGGTTTTAGAGTCCTATGTCTAGGTTCTAAGATTTTAGGGTCACAAGTCTAAGGCCTTAAGCTTTTTAAATATATATAACAACATCTTCAATGATAGCATTCAAATGACTCTTACATGAATGAATATGTTGTGATGTTTAAAGGTTGTTCCCTATGTTAGACAAAGGCCCAAATAGCACCCATGTGGGTGGATGCATTGTTGACTAACTTTTCCTCTTGGGAACATGTCATGGAACATTTTGGGAACTCATTGAGAACTTTTACAAACATCATGGGAACCTTTTGTGAACGTGATGGGAACATCAAAATTCCAAAAAAACCAAAATTGCTTAGAAATCAGCTTTCAAACCACTCCCAAAATAAGTTAGAATTGGCTCTAAGCTAAAATCGGAATTGGAGATTCTTGTGAGGGTTGGACCCATCATCGGACCCTTGGGGTCAAGGAAATCTGATCCAACCCCAAAATCAACGAGTTTTCATTTTTGAAAATATTTTCTAGACCTAAAACTAATGGATCTTCCGTTTTTTTTAAAAAAAAACTCTAGACCCAGCAGACTAGACAATTCTTGTAAAAATCAAGAACTAGCCAACTCTGGTCCAAACTCCCAATGGGTTCCCACTATGTTCCCAATGGGTTCCCCTTATGTTCCCCAAGTTCCCATTGTGTTCCCTAACATGCTCTCTAGAGCACCTCACTTTTATCCCATATGCTTTGGCAAATGTTGTCCTCCTTTCACCTCTATACTTGGGCCAAAGGGGAGGAACTTCAAAATAGAATCTTCTATTATGGGTAGCCTCCATGGATTGATTATTTTTTGAGTGATAAACCAATCAAATTGGCTCATTGCCCCCAGAAAGAAAAAAAACAAAAAAAATTGAACTTGGGAGTCCCCTCATCTAATTTGGTAGGATAGGTATAATAATATGAAAATGAAATGGGTGTTTTAACTAGGTATGTCTGCTGAATAATTAATAATTGATTTGAAGATTTCATTTATTAAAATATTTATAGTGATAGTTATATTTATTTAGTTATTTCGCATAATCCAAAAGATTATTCAAACTTCACCCAAATTTGTTCATTGAGAAAAGTAGTTTCTGAAATTTTCAGCAGTTGTAAAAATAATACAAATGAAAAAAGAAAAAAGAAAAAAGGAAAAAAACACTGCTGTATAAATCAGATCACCAGACCTTGGCTGCTCACAAATGCCAATAACAGAGTTCAAAATACTGAAACGCAACTTCCCCTTTTGAATGCTGTTTGTGAGAGGAGTGGAGAGGAGAGGAGATGTCGACTGCATGGTGCTCCCCAAGTGCACGTCCAAGGACACACAAGAGCAGCAACAAGGAGGAGGAGGAAGATGACGACGACGCGGCAGTGCAGCAGCTTCACGACTGTGCTGTTCTCTACAAAAGCTTGGAGGTGTTTACCAAACCCTAAAATCCCGAACCTCCTTACCTCACTCTCCCACTCGTTTGTTTGTTTGTCTGTTGTTGTTAAGGTGTCATTGAATGTTTTTCTTCTGTTGGAGGATGACAAGAGCAAGCTTTTTGTCCAGTTCTCGGGTTTGTAACTTCATGTATAGCTTTTTGCAGTTGGTACCCTCAGTTTTCTTCGCATTTAGATACCTAATCCACCATCACCTGGGTTTGTTGTTTTTGAGAACACACCTGCATGCAGCAAAAAGGATCCAAACTTGCCACCTCTTCTTCCCAAGGCAGCAATGTGCCCTAATCCATTCCACTTTGCCCGGGTTTTTTCCTGACGGATTATTAGGTTTGAGGATGCATCTGATCTGAGCTAATGATGGGTGGGTGCAGGATTGCTTGGTAAACACTGATAGGAACTGGAAAGCTTGCCAAGTAGGTGGGTTATATGTCAACCATCATCCCTTCTTTCCTTTTTCCTGCAAACATATGTGCACAGTCCTTGACTAAGAAGAATATGGGCTAACTCCTTACCATAAGGGATGACCACTTATCAGAACTCAACATGAACCAAGATGAACATTGAAGGCCTGGAGATGTTGTAGGTGTGGAGGACAAAATCCAGTTTCCTAAAAGACCTCGACCCCATGGAATTGGGATGTTTTCCTTGTCTGCAACCAACTGATTTTGGAGTTAAAAGTAATGTATAACACACCAGGGGCTGATGGATGATTTATGTGTGTTGGGGTTAGCAGAAGTGAAAGCATTGAAGGCATGTTATCAAGCCCAGGCTGCCCAGAAGCAACTCCTACCACAGACCAAGAGATGAACCATAAGATACATGCACTGGACAATGTACTCAATGATTTCCATTAGGGTATTATTCCATTGAGAATTTTCCAGTAGCAAGCAGCAGATAACAAAACACCTGAATCACTGGGGGATGCAAAACCTGAAGCCCTTTTATGTCTTGGATATGATTGACTTCAGCAATAGTTCTTGCTTCTCAATGAGCAGGAAATTTCTACCCAGTAGTCAGTGGTGGGTTTAGGCCAGGAATCCAGTGAGTGACCTTGAGGGCAAACCCTATAAAGCCTGCTCTAAGTAGCTATTGAGATACTTGCTCTCATGGTGGAGGGAGATATCAAACATTGGGAAAACTTCACTAGTAATAGCATAGCAAAACCCAGAACCCTTCAGAAATGAATTTAACAACAGAAATCCTTCAGAAGAAGGATAGGTGTGTTGGACGACCTAGATTATACTAAAGGCTTTTCTCAAACAAGAAGCTTCAATTTGGAAGTTGACAATATGATGAGCTTCTCAAGAGGATTTTGTAGATCAGGCCAATGAAATAACAAAAGAAAACAGTTGACTCTAAGGTCACTGGTGCAAGCATGACCATGATTATGAACCTCTTCCCTTGGAACCACCAAGGGTACTATTCACCTTCTTATTTAAGCAGGCTTTCTGTACCTCTTTGTGAGGCTGTTATGTTTGCAGCTTGCCCCTCCCAGGAATAGTTTTCATCCTATGATGCATAGTTTCAGAGTTCACATAAAATGTAATGTTTCCATCCTGGCATTAGGTGGCACACAGAATTGGACCTTTTGGGAGATATGAGAATAGTCTGGTTCCTCCAGAACCCAAAGAATTCACAGCAGTATCTCTACTGTTACATGTTATTGTACCTGTGGGTGGGCATGATTTGGAGAATGCTGGATGCTGTATGATAATAGTCTGGTTTGTACAGAACCCAAAAACCAAAAAAAGATTAGAATGAAAATTAAAAAAATTACCCACCTCACATATCTTGTCATCATCCATTTGAAGGTGATAGATTGTCAAAATGTTAATTTACCACATACTATGGTCATAACCCCCAAAAACACCCATTTGTGATATGATACTTATCAAACTCTTCACATGGTTCATAAACTTATTCCAATCATATGGAATCACAATGTTTAATAAATATGACAAATTTCATAAAGACTAAAAATCATTTCAATCATTTTTTGAGTATGCATATGTTAGTGCATAGTGACGTACAATGTTTTGCCACAAATATACTTTGGAACTTCACACTATAAGTTAGAAAAATGTATTTTCTTTGTGATTGAATTCTTTGTGTTATAATTTACCATATTATGTAATTTTTTTGAAAAGACATGCTCCAATATTACCATGGTTGAAGTTCAAAACATGGACACCACTGGAAAACAATATAATGTGATAACATTTTTGACCCCCTTGTAGTGTGCTTTCACCTTGCCATTCAACATTGGAAAAGGATTGAGGAAGAATATTCTTGTAGTGTTCATTGACGGTTCCTCTCCTTAGACTTCCTTTCTTGCAGTCCATGTCAATCCCTGTGGCTGAGATCACTGCCTCCGGAAAAATGCCCAGCATCACTCATTCTAGGTGTCAAAATAAGCTGATTTACTGTTACATGTTATTGTAAATGTGGGCAGGCGCATGATTTGGAGAATGCTGGATGCTGTATGATAATAGTCTGGTTCATACAGAACCCAAAGATTTTATAGCATGATCTTTACTTTTGAGTATGGGATGATTGCAGGTAGCTGTCCATGTGTGTATGTGACTTCCAAATAATGGCAACCTTGTCAGCATTCTGGGCATTCTGTTTTCAACTTCCATTCAGAAAGTCTACTTGCACTCCACAATTGCAATATCAACAAAGGAGTGCACAAGTAGACATTTATCATGGGTATCACTGAGATCAGCATTCTATGTGAATTGCCCCGCAATATAGGCAATCCTTTGAGCACATATCCAGGTTCATTAAGAATCAGACCGCCAGACATGAAATGCCAGATCAATGAGGTGATCAGTGATCTTGAAATAGTACTACACACTCCACAATCAGATCACACACTCATGGAGTCCATGAAGCTAGTGAGGCTGCTCATGACCAACATTCCAAACCTCTTTGTCAGCATTCTTAGACTCAAGAAAGACCTAGGCTAGCAACATAATTACATTAACCCTGTGTGTCTACTGCTCTCAAAACAACACAACTCCTCAGATGATGGATGCACTTTTCTTTCAGTCAATTACCCTTCAAATTGAATTTGAGAGAATCCTTTCTTTGTTTGTGTTTTTTGTAGGATATTGTTGCAGCAAGGCATCAAGTTCCTGAAGTCTTCAGTTTTGGTTTTGTTTCTGTATTGTTCATGCTGGTCATCTCAGGCCAAGAGCTGTCAGACTTGTATTCCAGAACCCATCAGTTCAGTCTCAGGGTAGAATCTCTAAAACCACTGACAGTTTCTTCTTCTGCAGAGAAGAATGCTTCTTTGTGCTGTTGTTTGGAGAATTTATCTGGGGATGTTATAGGAGCTGAATATGCTGTGGACGGAAAGTTTGCAAGAATGGATGATTGAAATAAACAGAGGTTCGTGAGATATATGTGATGTTGAAGTGCTTATGATTTGATGTGTGTCCTCTGGTGTCCTCTGTGCTCTGGTACTTGAACTTCAATATTCTTCTTTTCCTCTATCCATTTTAAGTTGAAGAAGAGAGCTCCGATTTTCACATGCCTTGATGTTTCAAGTGATGCAAGGTGCATCAAGGTGCATCAAGGCATGTGTAACATCAAAGGTGCATAAGCCAGATGAGCAACGCTTTTATGCTGCTGCTGGTTTTCAGGAGGATTTTTGTGCAGTCAAAGCAAAGCTATCACTTGACCAATGTGAAGAAGCAATATGGATTACAATAAACAAAGGAGCAACTCTCGACAATGCAAAGGTGCATCAAGGTGCATGCAACATCAAAGGTGCAGAAGCCAAACAAGATTTTGCTTTTATGCTGCTGGAGGATTTTGCACAGTCAAAGCAAAGCTATTGCTTGACCGATGTGAAGAAGCATAATAGATTGCAACAAACAAAGGAGCTCAATTCTTGCCAACATTATGAGCTTCTGCTTCAGGAAAGATTGATAATGCATGATGACTTCTGAGGTTTGGTTCACAGAAAGAAATTGCTTAGCTACCTCTTGATCAATCTGTAGTGTCTCAAACCTTTTCCATGCTGCTCCCCTCTTTCACTGCAGAAAGAACTCCACACAAATCACAACTTCCACAGTTCTATACTCAGGTACCCAGATGCTTGATATGTCTGACCAGGAAGGACCAATGGAAGCTGAGGCATCTGGTTGCAAACCCTTGGACAACAGAACAACAAACTCTTGGAAAACACTTCACACAGACTCACTTCGTGCAGGTTTGGAAGAAGAGACAGGAGGAAAAGAGGCTGCTTGAGGATTTGGCTCCCACTCATTGGTGGCTGGATTCCCCCCCCTCCTCTTTTGGTGGATTCCTGCTGCTTCTCCTGCTGCTGACTCTTGCTGATCCTCAGAAGACAGATGGAATGGAGGTGTTTCTGGTGGATCTAATGGGATGAAGCCTGTGCCAGTGGTGTGATGCAATTTCTCCTCAGAAGCAGCAAAATTATTGTAGTATTTGGTCTCCACGTATTCCTCTTCCACCACAATCACCGAAGATCCATCTACTGGCAGTTTCACAGATGCTGAGTCTTGCAGACCCTGGAATCGTAGATACTCAGGTGAATGCAAGGAGGGGGGATTTTCAGACTCTTGGACAGCAGCAGCTAACTGTTGGGCTTCACTACGTGCTGGCTTCAATGGTCTCTTAGGCAAGAGAGCTTCCAGCTTTTGGCGCGCTGCTTCTGTTCTGTTCTCTTGCTCTTCTGCTGACATATCTAGCTGCTTCTCACTCCTGCTCGGCTTTTCTAAGACCCTTGCTCCTCCGACTGATGAATCTGCCATCCTGGGAACCAACGCACCACCCTCACCCACACCCAAATCCAATCCAGAACCCAACTCTCTTTCCCTTCTCTATGCTCCCGCAAACTTTTATACTGAAATCTTTGCGACCCAAAACCGGAAGCTTGACTAAAACTCGGAGAATCTCAGACACCTACAAATCCTTCATAGGAATTAGCAACAACAAGAAATTTCTCCGTGAAATCCTGGCAAGAATCTCCTTTTTTTTGTTGGTAAAACGAAGAAACTAGATTGCTCTTCTAAGCAAAAAAGATCATCACAGACTTCAAAAGCGCCTCAGAAGAAGCCTCAATGATCAAGAACCAACCCAGCAGGTGTTGGAGAAACCAGGAAACAAAACAAAAAAAAGTCCCGTGTTTGTTCCTGAAGACACGTACCCTATCTAGCAACGAAGAAGATCCCCACGAATACAGGATGTTAGAGCAGAAGAAGAGTACACGTGTGGAGGGAGGGAGGGCATTCGGAGATGCACTCATCTTTGATTAGGGTTTAGGGTTTTGTGTGTTGCGCTTGCTGTAAGTAGCTATGTTCAACAATGGCAGGGAGAAGGAAGAAAGACAAGGCAGTGCTGCCGGCATTGTCTCCTCACCAGGAGCAGCAGCAACCATCTGAGAAGGTTAACCATCAGAGCCAGGGAGGAGAGACCAAGAAAGCAAATCCTTTTCTGCGATCATGGGTATGGAAGAGAGAACAAAGGTAGGTAGTAGCTGCACTTCCCATCTCTTCCCAGACTAGGTAGTAGGTACCCTCCTCCCTTGTGGTTCCAGTGGGTTGATTTTTTTCTTCCTCCTCCCAAACCCTAAGCTGTAAAACCTACATAAAAATGAGGTTTCTATCAATTTCCCATCCATCTCCTGGTTTTTTTTTGAGTACCTGAACCCTAAACCCTGAGCTCTCTCTCACATGCATGCTGGAGAAACCTACCCACCTATCCTTGATTTTCAGGATATCAATAGGTACTCATCTAGTTGCATTCAGTTTCTACATTCAAAGAATCTAACCCTTATGGCTCTCTAGATTATACAAAAGCAAATGTGATAGGTACTTTGTGCACCCATGAAGTATGGGCAAGTGGAATTCAATGCTTCTAACTGTGTATTGAGTTGAGGGAGCTTTCAGATATACAAACATCATCATCAGTTTATCCAGAGGATTTGGCTAGATTAAGCCCTTCCCCTTGGCTTGCTTGTTAAATAAACACCTTTGAGCTTTAGTAGGAATGTTATCATTCAACAAAGAATGAAGCTTTGTTGTGTCAATTGCTTTCAGACAAAACTGATTATTGATGAATATTGCATCTTGGTTTTATTTCTGAGCAGGCCAGCTGTGGATCGTTTCAAAAAACCATACCTTCATAATATTACTACTGCAGGAGGCAGCCCTAGGACTTTAGTGATTCACCAAGCTCCTTTCTCAACAGCTGGATTTGCTTCAACAGGCAGGTGACTATCAAATAAGCCGTTTCGAATACATACACAGTTTCAGACTGTTTGTTTGCAGTCTAATAGGATGTGTTTGTTTCATGTAAAACCCTTTTGTTGACCAACCCATGTTGCATTTTGAGTGAGACTTGTTGGGTGTTACAGTATGGGACAGTGCCATAGTGTTAGCCAAGTATATGGAGCGTTGGCCTGAAAAGGTGGTGGGGAAGAGGTGCATTGAGCTAGGATCAGGCTGTGGTTTGGCAGGTGGGCAGTAACAATATCACCCATACCAGTAAATAGACACATTTTTCAAGCAAAAAAGATGGGATTTCTGATTTTCCTCAGTGCGCCAATTTCTTCCCAAAATGAGCTATGAACTTTGACTACTAAGAATAGGTCCCCTTAAAGATCCTGAAGGTCATGACCTGAATTCTTTAAGGGTTAGATTCAGGTCCTGAAGGGGTTGGAATTCTCAACTATTGTACTGACCAGTATTTTCAGAGAATGCTGCTGTTAGAACACAGTAAAATTGTTTCTCTTAGCTGTTGGAAGTGACACCAGACCAACAACAGAATGTTCTTTGCAGTGTAGGTTCACACCCTAAAGAAGGAATTCTATTTGCAGGAATTACAGCAGCCTGCCTTGGTGCAGAGAAGGTTTTCCTCACTGACTTCATGGAGAATCTCCCTCTTCTTGAGCAGAACTGTGTGGCGAACAGGGTTATGGAGGTGGCAACCACCATGCCCTTGGTCTGGGGCAGGGAGATGCCATCAGAGATAGGTGATATTGATGTCATTCTGGCTACTGATATTATGTACTATGATGATGCTGTGAAGCCACTTTTAGCCACATTGCATGCTCTTTCAGGACACAACCCCCACATTTTGTTTGCTTATGGGCAGAACCGACAAGCAGAAGAAACCTTCATGAGAGCTTTGGAAAGATCAAACTTCTGTATGAAGCGGATCGCGGAGGAAGAACTGGATGATGTTTACCAATGTGTTGACGTTGATGTCTTTGAGCTCCGACTCATGGAACACCACTAGCACACCACATCAAGGTTCTGTTCACTTGTGAGAGCTCCAAAACATCCATCTTTCATTTTGAAGATAATTAGTGCACACTTGCCAATCTTTCCATTCTTTTACTCCCAC
This sequence comes from Sphagnum contortum, assembly GCA_963920785.1. Lineage (NCBI taxonomy): Eukaryota > Viridiplantae > Streptophyta > Sphagnopsida > Sphagnales > Sphagnaceae > Sphagnum > Sphagnum contortum. Next base: position 5,062,389 of record OY987291.1, on the reverse strand, counting down.
CTTGTAGATGTTGACACCCTTCCCATCTGTTGTGGGAAACTTAAACCTTAAGCCCACCATGGTCACTTGCATATCTCTTGAGGACACGAAGCCCTAGGTTTCAACAGCTATGTATGCCTGGTTGAGCTGCAAGTCATGCCCATGGTTGGGTTGGCTATTATAAGGAAAATCTAACAAGCATCAGGTGGGGGATTTGAACTTATACAACCCCTTGCAAGGTGCCCATGAACTTATGTGATATACTTGACACTGGTTCTGGAAGAACTCAAGTAGTAAGAGTTGGCTTACTGGAACTGCTTTGGAAATCCGATGTCCTTGCAAAGGATTAGCATTCATAGGTAAAGGTAGAATGAAATGAAGCTTATGCCCAAACGATTGTTGCAGTTTGAATGATGATGCTAATGGACTTTTTTGATCATCTATGTCTCTTGCTTGCCAGCTGACATCATGAATGTCTTTCTGTTACTTCTGGAAATAAAAGAAAACCTGAACTTGATTACATTTGTATCATTTATTATTATGCTCGGTTTTGAGCAAATCGTACTCATGTGTATAACTGTTGTGAGCTAATGAATTTGGCGCAGAGTACTGGTAGCCACTCACAACTGTTCATAAGGAAGGTGCTGGTTTGATGCTTTGTGAGTGCCACCAATGTAGAGTGACAAGGAGGGATGTAAATTCGTTACTGCACAGAGGCTGTTTAGCAACACCCAATTCTAAAGCTTTTCTCAAGGTTAAGAGTTAAGACAGCACTCATTCTTGTCAGTGGTTTCACGTTCTACCACAATGGCTATATTCAGAGTGTTTTTATGGAGTTTTTTTCTGGCAATGCCCGTATTGGGTCCAACAGGGCAATCTCCCAATAGCTAGTTAAGGGGAGAGGGTTTACAGTTTAGGGTTTTGTGTTCTACCACAACGGGCTACATTCAGAGTGTTTTTGTGGAGTTTTCTTTGGTAATGTCCATAAAAAGGGTCCAACAGGACAATCTTTGCAATAGCTAGTTAAGGGGAGAAGTTCAATGTAGAGAAATGGTCACAACAGATTACCTTGTACAAGCACCAAATTTCTTTGAGCAAATTCTATAGCCCAACTCTGAATTTCAGCCCAAACTATTTATATTAGCATCTGAACAAGACAGTTTTGGGGAAACAAAATCATAACATAAATACATGAAAATATATTTAAAAAAAATTGGAAGTTTTATTAAGAAATCATTGTGCCTTTCATTGAGTTTATGGTAAGTTAAGTACAAAGTTTAAAAAATTAAAAATAAACAAAAGTAAGTCACAAGTATGTTTTAAACTAGTTGTTGAAGATTGTGTACAAACATGTTAAATTATATTAACACTTTGATAAATTATGATTATATATTAAGGAAGGCATTTTGTTTGTTTTGTCACATTGAGATCTACCAAATCATGGGGTTCCCATATGTATTATTAGTACCATTGGAAAGTCTTTGATGAGTAGGTATACACAAGGTAATTTGCAATGCAAGAGTGATTAAGTTCAGACTATTTTCATCACTAAATTTCAATCAAACTAAAAATTAAAAATCTAATAAAATTGCCCCAATTCACTGTCAAAAAGTCATTGATGAGCAAAAGTAATTGAATTTCAAGTATTTTCATCACTAAAAAATCAATTAAAATCACATCCTACTATTTAGGAAGGTTGTTTGTTTGTTTTTTTCACATTAAGATCTCCAAAAAAACCACATGGCCTTTGGTTTTGTTCTTGGTAACATTGGAAAGCACTTGATAAGTAGGGGTGCATTAGGGTGATTTTGTGATTTTTAAACCTACAACATGGGAATTCCTAAAATTATGGGAATGTTCAAATCACTAAAAATTCAATAAAATAAAATTTAAAGAAAAAGAAAACCGGAGTGTGTGCTTGGTATTATTGGAAAATTCTCAATGAGCATGAGTACCAGGCTTGTTTCATAATTTTAACCTATGGTGTGAGAATTGTTGTATTTTGATTAATTTTATTATTTAAAGTTGAATCCTAAGAAAATTGGATTTCACAGAAATGTATATACACCGTAAAACTGCATTACAATATGTGTGAATAATAGTGCATGCCACACTAATTATGATCGTATTATGTTAAAAGTGCATACTTTAGGGCTAATATGTTTTAGGGCTCTATCACCTTCAAAGTACTTTAAATCCAATTAAAATTGCATTTTGATATACTTCAAACCTATTTTGCAAGATTAAAACTTCATTTTTAAAATCTAGAAACATTTGTTTCCTCAATATAATTATAATAAAATACAAGAAAATCCTAATACTAATAATTGGAATTTGGACTAAATAATATTTCTAAGATATATATTGTTAAGGCGTACTTTTATGATCAATTTCCATTGATCGTGACAAGGATCAAAATCTATATCTACTTTACCTTGCCTTCACCTAGGCCTAAAAATATTCTTACAAAATCATAACTTTATTTATCTAATAGGTTTTCATTGTTGGAGAGAAATTGTGAACACCTTCCATCACAAGTCAAACCATGGTATAAGAGGGCCTCCACCCAACTTCCCCCAACATTTTAGTTCGCCCAAGACCCCCTACCTATGTGCAATAGATTGGGTATTAATAGAATAATCAAGACTTAGGTATTTTTATCTTTGTCATAACCCTATATGAATTTATGTATAAGTATGCCCCAAATCTAGGGAAGATGCAAAGGGTACAAAAAAAAAAGGACTAGAGTCCAAGCAAGTTGATTAGTAGCTAGGGGTTTGAAATTCAAGCAAAGGTAGGAGGGTCCTTAACTCATCTACTAATTGCCCATAACAAGTTGATAGTGGGGGTGGGGATGGGTTTTGAAGTCGGGGAAGTCAATAGTAGTTAAGCCTACCACTATCACTCAATTTAAAACGAAAAATGCTTGCATCTTTTGGAATGTTATGAACATCCTTTGGCAAAAATAAGTAACAAGACGGAAAGGAAAGGGTTGTTTGGCTCTCTTTCACTTCAAACAATATTGACACAATCATGTAGGAAAACATTTGTTTGGTTTTTTAACTAGCCAAAGACTTCAATTGTCGCACGGAGGAATTGATCAAGGGTGCTAGTCATAAGAGGCAAGTTATCATATGAACTTAAACCTTGGACCCAAAGCCAAAACTTAGGATGATAAAATGTTTTTTTTTTGTTATACACATGCAAATAAAACCCAAAAAATTAACCACAAAATGAATGTAATAACTATCACATTATAAAACAAACTAAGTTTCAAAATTATTGGTCTATTTCCCAATTGGCCAAGTTGAGTGATAATAATGTCCAACCTTCCAAGTATTTGCACCTTGCAACAATTTTCTTCCAATAAAAACACCAATTAGTATGACAAATCTAGTAAGTGATTCACAAGCTTTCTAATGGATCCAAACCATAAATTAGACATGAAAAATTACAAAAAACTCAAAAGACTACATAAATACATGTCCTATAAATACAGTCATGCAGTTGATCACTAGCTTTTTTTTTACATGCCATCAAGAGTTACAACTATTATGACCTTGCTTGGAATTTTTCTACCACATTGTTATGATAGGATTCACTTTATTTTACTACAAAATCTAATTTCAATACTTTAAAAAATTAATAATTCCTACATATACAATACACATTGAGATGGAATATTTTTAGAAAAAATTTAGATACCATTAAGGGAAATGTCTAGTTTGACATCAACATAGTTACATATTGTTGGAGTCAATGTTAAACAAAATCAATATTAAAGAAGTTGAACTTGACAAGTAAGTGCATGGTATTCTTTTGGATACGCACAACAACCTTCCCAAAATGATTCCAACCCAATTTAACATTTTGGCATTGATGTGAAAAGCTTTGAAATAACTCCAAGTTCGTGATTGATGTCTTCTCTTTCACTCAACTTGAATTATGATGCTTGGCTTCCATGGGAAAATTTTGGAGCTATTCCAACTTTGTGATTGGTGTTTTAATGTCATCATGTCTATTGATTTACATGCATGTTCTTATTGTGTGTGATTTAGTTAGTTTCAATAGTATTTAGGCCTCAATCTAATAGAACACGATATTGGACTTCAAATATTTGATTTTTGTGGGGATAAGATTATGTTCATTTTGAATTTTGTTATTTAATCAAAGTGGTGATCATCCATAAGAAGACTTAACCAAATTTTATTTTAAGAAATATGAAAGGAAAAAATAAAATTCCTTCTATATTGGTCATGACCTATTGGAACTTAATGTTGCATCTATTCGTTAATATAACAATTGTTGTGGATTCTTTTTTGGAATTTTATGATTAACAAACCCAAAAATTACATAAGAATGGAATGTCTTGTGAAGACCTAACACAATGGACCTTAACACAGGGTAGGTCCACGAAGTGAAGTTGCGTAGAAGTAAGCAAAACTCCTAACTTTCAACTTGGTATGGGACAAGGGCCTATCTTTAGACCCTTTCTAGGACCTGAAATATTCATCACTAGGGTTGATAGGTGTAGGAGAAGGCTTGCTTTAGATCATTCGGGAGGGCCTTGCCTTATTTAATGGTGGTAGGTTGACGGTGTAGGCTTGAAAATTAGGGGAGACCCAGAGGAGAAGCCCCAAGGCAAAGCATGAGCAATTTTCTATTTCAAATGGTTAAAGGTCTGCATGTGATTACCAAAGGGGTCCTTCAATTGAGGGATGAATTTTTTGAAGTGGTCCTTCAATAGGAGGATGAATTAATTGATGGATGAATTTCTTGAATGAGTCCTTCAATTTGAACTTTTTGTGTAGGGAAGGAGCGTGTAAATACAAGGGGAAAAAAGCCTTGGAATGTTTTATGTGTAGGGTAAGGCACCCATGTGAGTGGGGCAGTAGCCCTAATGACCAGGGGCAAAAACCTATGAAAGACATTTAACCTAGAAAAATTCAAAGTTCAAAGAAATTTGTCACTTTCAACATTAAACAATAAAGAGTAGTTTTTTTAGAATTAAGTTGCAAAGAAAGAAAGAACACATAGTGTATGTAAATGGTGGTCGTGTAATGGCCGCTGTGAGCATTTAGAAATCTTATTTGACTATGGAGGAAACTTTTCTTAACAAAGGAAATCTAGAAAAACTAAAAAGAAAAAGGAAGGGCTTGGCCTTTTATATAGCCACCAAGAAGTTGAAACCCTAAACACCTAATAAAGTACAGTCACCTAAAAATGTTCATTAACCCTACAAGCATGCATTAACCCTAAAATGCATGATGGGCATGCTCGTAACCGGTCGTCATGTATGAGGCCATGTATGGGCATGATAGGTGTTGTGATGTGTAACACTACTAGAAATTTTGGGTTTGGCAACTATTGTTTACATTTTAAATTCAATTACATGCGACACATGCAACTGCAAATTTGTGTAGTTACTTAAGACAAGTTGCATAGGACATTCAGTTGCATGCAACACTACGTATACAACATGTATATATGGTGTTAATATACATGCTCATCCATACATACCAATATAAATGTAGTTGCACCTTATGTGCAACTCTCCTTGCAACTACAATGTAACCAATAAAAATATGACATGTGGCACACCATGGAACATTCATTAACCATTTGACACATGTCCTTTTTAAACACCAATTATATGATGACATGTGGTAATTAAAGGCCCACCTATTTTTTAATTTTAAAATAGTAATTAATGAAATTAAGTTGTTCAATTTTTGGCCAATAAGATGTTAACACGTGTTGCCTAGGTAGGTAGGTAATTATTAAAACCTATTAGGTAAGTAGGTTTATTTAAATATGTAAGTAGGTTGAACATAGCTAGGATTAGGCTATATAAATAAGCTTAAAATAGTACAATTTTGTTTTTAAGATTAACCATTTCATATAGGTAAAACTTTGTTTATGTACTCATCCCCAATGGCACATGGTGAATAGTTATAACAAAGTTATTGTTCCTACTTATATACTGAACCAAATAGAATTGAAAGCCAAAGGATATGGGATAAAAAATTCCATTACAAACTTCATGAACCAACTTAGTTGCACACAAGATGCAACTATTGTATTAAAGTATGGCAGCCAAAGGAGGGCATTTTTGCTTATGGTGTCCAAACAAAACTTGAAGCCCTCCTCTTGGTGCATCTAACACACTAAAAATCGTTGAAAAAATATTAGAAATGAAAAAATTATGGGCCCCCAAAGTAAAGGCAGTCAAAAACTAAAAAAAAAACCATTTAACACTACAAAGGCCGATTCTTAAACACCCAGAAAGTTCCTTTTATGTTTTTTTTTTGGCTACCAAAGTTTCAACATGATTTGTAGAACTTCAAATGGCGCTCCTATAGCATTTTACATCGTTTAAAATGAATAAGAAATAAGAAAGTTATGAGGTTTGAAAGTAGGAAGGTCCAAAGAAAAGAAAAGAAAAACGTTTTGTAACTTGGAAAACTTATTTTTCTTCTTCTTAATTTTTCATTACTCTTTTTCTTTTGCACTTCAAAGAAGATGTAGAATATTTTTAATAATTATGATTACTAAATGAAAATATGATTTTAAAATTATTATATAGCTTAAACTAATAATTAGCTTAAGATGTTTGTGTACTTGTAGGTTAATTTGTGTAGCCTATTTACATTAATATTTTAACATAAATAATAAAATTTAAATATAATATACCTATATATATATCATAATAATAATAATAATAATAATAATAATAATTGATAATTATGAATATTTATAATAAAATTTAATATTATCATATTAATTAATCTTGAATAATGTTTTTGTTTAATCAAATTTACATTTTCTGAAAAAGATTCCAAGTAAAATAAAATCAATAAGTTTTACTTGCCAAAACAAATATTTAAATATATTTGACAAATAAAATTTAAAAACTTGTAATATATATTTTAGCCATAAATAATTTTGCATAACTTAAATTTAACCATAATTAGTTTGGCCTAACTTAATTTAGCCATAATTAATTTTTTAAATTTATTTTAGCCAAATTTAATTTAGCCATAGTTAATTTAACATAATTTAGTTAGCCATAATTAATTTAGCCAAATAAATTTAACCATGGTTAGTTTTAGCCTGATTTAATTTAGCTATGGTTAAATTAATTTTAGTTTATTTAACCTATGTTAATTTAGTCATAGTTATTTTAGCTTAAGTTAGTGTAGGTTAGCCTAAGTTAACATGGGATTAACCTTAGTACTAAAGGCACATAATATTATTATACATAGCCTATGTAGATCTATTAAGTATAAAATTTAAATATGTATAAGTTTATGCCATCATTTTTATGACATGTGTCCATGTTGTACACATTTAGTTGCATGTTAGTTGCACACACAACCATATGCCTGAAAAATTATACAATACCAAATTTATAGTTACAAACATGACCAAGATAGTTGTAAACAACAACTAGTTACATGTCAGTTGCATGGTGACTGGTTGCAAATGATGGGATTTCTAGTAATGTGATGTCGTGACATACGGTGTCGTAAGGGTGTAAATCCATAGGAAACTCTACTAAACAAAAAGATTAAAACTAGTCAAAAGTAGAAACTAATCAACCAAAAATATATGCACGAACATAATTATATATGCACAAGAGGAGGCTAAGATGAAATTTTCATGTATCCCCCCCCAAACCTGAACCAGGAAACGCGTGGCATGGTGTGAATAGAAATCAAGGTATCGTAAAAAAACATGATGAACAATACCAAATGCTAGCGGGAACTTGAGTGAGCTTTGGCTTGAAGCAGAAGAGATAGTATCCACCATTACAATTATCACAAAGTAGCATATGATCAGCATCATTTGTCTTCTCACATATTTGACATGGGTAATCAAGTGGAGGAATCTAAGTCAACATGATGATGGTAGGATCCAAGTTTGGCAAGTGGCAGGGCGCATAAATTTTGGAGTGATCTTGAATTATGCGTCCATTAGCTCCTTGCAACTCCAACACACCTAAAGGCTTGATCGCCTTAATCCTCAAGATAGTGCGACTAGAAGAAATGTCTAGAATATCATTAGGTTGCTGTTGGAGATACACAAAGTCACCAACATCAAATTGTCTCACCTTAGGTTTGTAACTACCACCTCGTGTGTGTGTATACCGTAAGGTGTCTCAATGATGTGCAATGGACAAATTCTTCATGGCCATGGACATAACCCTCTTGAATAGAGCAGCCTTCTTTGCGATGACCTAACCCAAGTGTTTGGAGAGTCCAAGTCCACAACCTAGTCCATTTGAGTAACAATGGAAGAGGGTGGAATGGGATGTCTCCCAAAAAGTAGAAAGTAAGGAGAGAAATTAGACAAAGAGGTGTGTTTAGACATCCTGTAATCCATGGTGATGTAAGGGAAGGCTAGGTCCCTATCCTTTTTGTTCTTTGTGAGGCAAATCTTCTGAAATCCCTTCATACATGTTTGAACTATCCTCTCTACAAGGCCAACTTGGGGATGATCCTTTGAAGTCCGGCGATGGTGAATGAGAGCATGGTCAAATAGGTCTTGGAATTCTCCTCTGAATTTTGATCCTTGATCAATAAGGCACTCAGCACAAGCCCCAAACCTACTTAGGACATGTTGTAAAAAAACCTTGCTAGTGCTATGTGATGACTTGTCCGATAGCGCAACAAGTTCGATCCACTTTGAAAAATGTTCAATCATAATCATGATGTAGACATTACCCCTGGAGGTTTTTGGTTACTCTCTAATTAAATCACATGACCAGCGATTGAACATGCCCTAAATAGGGAGTGTAGAAAGTGTGAATTGTCGAGAAGAGAAAGAAGTTTTCACTCTATCACATTGTTCACACCTAGCAATGATGTTTCAGACTTGAGCATACATACCTCTCCAATGGTAATGAGGAATGAGAAGGCTATAAGTATGCTTAACTCCAAAATGTCCAAGTTTCGAATGTACCTTCTAAATAAGACCAGGCCGTTCATGTGGTGGAGGAACCACTATGTTACCTTGTGGTAAGCATCAACCGAGGTGATTGTCCCTCCATGAGTAGCATTTTGACCATTGTTGTATGTGATCCTGATGATTTGATGTAATTTGGGGACGGTATTCCCCATCTTAAGAAAACCTCAGAGTGTCCAAGTCCTCCCATATATCCACAATGGGATGTTCAACCAGGTTACATTACAATAGTGCAAGATAACTAAATGCATAAGATACATGTATTGTTGGAATCTGGTCAAAGTCTTGCTTAGTATTTGAGAAATTTTTAGAGGTAGTGAGGGGTCTGCGCAACATGGTATCCACATTCTAATGTGCAATACCAGGTCGGTGAATAACCTTGAACTTAGATTCTTGAAGTATAAGCGCCCAACGATCTAACTTACTACTAAGCTTATCGTTGATCATAAACCAATTAATAGGCTATTGGTCGATATACAAAGTGAAATTAATGAGGCGCTCCCAAGCTCCTTGAAGACCCAAGATGGGTCTAAGGTAATAAATAGTGGAATTGTTAAGAGTTCGAGGCACGCTCCCAACTCTTAGCACTAAAAGGGGGTAGAGGGGCGTGCTGAAGCTTCGGGATGTGACTGGGAATAATGACAAGCTTCTCGTTACTCATTCGAATTTGCATTAAACCAACCAACAAGTTGGTTAGTTCATTTTCTAGAGCACCTTTAGGGCTAAGATAAGCCACGGGCGACTTTGGATTCGCAAGACTCACCACGGCCTGGACTCCGAAGAAGCCACCACCTTCCCCCATATAGTATTCTCTGTGCCTCTCCACGGCACCTACATTTGAATGGTTTTTTGTTTCGGGACTCCCAAAGAAGAGTCCCGAAATTGTCTCGATTTGAATTCTCACAACTTTGTGGGACTATAACTCTTTACTCAGACCTCCGACTGGGACGAGGTCTAAAGAAATTTGTAGCTTTTGTCGAGAGCTTTCCAACGGTGTGTTGCACTCCATCTGTACGCACCAGGGTCAGATTGATTCCCGACTTTTAGTGGTTGAGAGTCAAATTACCAATTTGACTCCCGGCCTTTCTTTTTGCCATAACTTGTGCTGCAGATGTCCAAATGGCTCATGCGAGCCCATTTTCGACATCTACACTTCGATAGTTTTCCAATGATATAAAAAACGCCTCAATGCAAGGTGTTTTGATCCCTTCCATCGAACTTTAAAGTTTTCGGAGTCCTGGTGGACTCCCAAGTCCCCATTTTGGGAGTGTGAATCTCATCCTCACATTCTTTCGAAGTAGGGTTGCAATAATTGGTGCCATAAAGATACGACCTGAAATGTATGATAGCCCATGCAACAACAAGACATTCCCCCTCATATGAAGATTATTTTCTCTTAGCCTTGTTGTTGCTTCAGGATGCGTACACGATAACATATTACTTGTTTTCCTCATAAGTTGGCCAAATATAGCACCAATACCAAGAGCATTCCAGTCAGTGTGTAGAATGAAGACCCTTCTGAAATCAGGTCTTCTTAGAATGGGGAACTCTGAAAGCTTCTTAAGCCTCATCATTCCATGTCCAAGCAACATCTTTCTTTAATAATGCATAGTGAGGATGAGCAATAATACTGAAGTCTTGGACATAATCCTATAATAATTACGTAGTTCGATTAAGCTCTTCAAAATGTGAACATCAATAGGATTGGGCATCTCTAAAATGGATATCACTTTGGCCCAATGAACCATAATACCATTTGGCAAAATTCTGTGTCCAAGGTAGACTACTAAGGTGACAACAAACTCACACTTTTTAGGATGGATCTTCATATTGACTTCGTGGAGCCTCTTGAATAACTCCTCAAGATGAACCAAGTGTTGCAGGAATCCCTTGCTATGCATTAGGACGTCATCTATGTAACACTCGAGGAAATTTACCCCTTCGAGAACCTGGTCCATGACTCGCTAAAAGAAGACATGTGCATTTTTCAATCCAAAAGGCATCACAAGCCATTCTCATAACTTGTTGTTTCCATGGAACGTTGTTTTTTTGTTATCCTTCGCAGTGAGCACAATTTGGTTGAAGTTTTGCCTCAAATCCACAATTATGAAGATGTTTGAGTTTCCAATGCTATCAAACAGTTATTCAGGGATGGGGATGGGGTATTTGTCCTGGGGTGTAACCAAGTTCAAAGGCCTATAATCCCCACACATCCTCTTCTCAATCAACAATCCAGCTGAATCCTTTTTTGTTGGCATTATTGTAATGGCCGCAAAATCAAAACTTGATGGTTGAATGAGACCAGCTTCATGGAGCTCTTTGCATCTTTCATCTATTAGTTCCCACTCATGCTTACTCAACCTATGTTTCTCCGATAGATGGGTGTTTCATATGTAAGGCCTACAGAGAACTGCATGGTCTTACACCTACCTAAGTTTTTCATTGAGAATGTGAACACATTCTCATACTTAATTAGCAAATTTGTGACTTGGTCTCTCTCCTTCTTGGTGAGCTAGTTCCCCATAATGAAAGGGTAGTTGGAAACACATGGAATGGAGTTAGAAAATGTGTTTGAAGAACCTGGTGTATTGGGTTCTCCACTATCCAACTATGTAGATTCGTAAAAGGTTGTAATTGTTTATCTAGAAGTTAATGTACCTCTAGGTGTATTAGAACCAACTTGAGTCAAATTACGTGGTACCTCCTCCCCCCAAACACTAAAAATGAAGTGTAAAGTGTTGAAGATAGGTAAGTGTACTTGGTCGGGGTGCCATGTAGTCACATTGCCATAACTACAAGCTGATTGAATCAATGTTAATGTTGTGTAAATTTGAAAGAGTACACAGGTTAACAACAACCATGTAAGGGAATTCAGGTCCATGCCTCTCCCCAATAGAGCATTACGCTTTAATTTCGTCACTTTAGTGTGACTAATAGTGCCAGTTTGGAACCCCATAGCCCTTTCTCTTTCTTTTGGGCTTGGTTCGTCCCAAGCGGGGTGAACATGACAATACACTAGGTCCATCTCCTTGAAAGGTGTGTGCTCCTGGGAAGGAGACAAAGGTGGGCCAAGCACCTTTTAATTTTCCTATTGTGTTTAGAAACCAACAAGGTTTTTTTTGCTTTATAACTGTCACAACCCTAGCCTTGGGCTCGCGACCAAGGCAAAGGGCTTGCAAGGTTGTGGGCCAAGAGGGAAGCCCGGGAGTCACACCGCATGCTCCTAAGAGTGTAGGAAAGTGTGAGGGAATGAACCCTCACACTCCCAAGGCAACTCTCACTTTGGGCGATAGAATCCCAGTGGACTCCCGAATATTTAAAGGGCGATTGCAGGGGGCCAAATTCAATGGATTGAAGAGTTGCTTATATCATTGGAAATCTCTTACAACTTAGATGTCTAAAATGGGGTCGCATGACCCATTCAGACATCTAAAACACAATTATGGCCAAAAGAAAGGCCATGAGTCAAATTGATTAGTTGACTCTTGACCACTAAAAGTCAAGAATCTACCCGATTTTGTTATGTGAAAGTGACGTGCTACATACCGTTAGAAAGCTCTTGATGAAGGCTATAATTTTGATTTAGACCTCATCTCAACCAGAGGTTTGGATGCAAAGTTATGGGGCCCCAAAGTCGTAGGAGTCCCAACTTTGGTAATTTCGAGACTCCCACTTGGGAGTCCTGGGACAAAATGCCATTTGGATGTGGGCCTTGTGGAGAGGCACATAGTATACTATAAAGGGGAAGGTGGTGGCTTCCCCCAAGTCCGGGCCGTGGTGAATCTTGTGAATCCAAGTTGCCCATAGTTCGTCCTAGCACCAAAAATGTTCCAACTATGCATTAACCACCTTATGTTTGGTTTTGTGTAGGCCCATGTGAGTAGTTGATACTTTTCACTCTTCCTAATTGCATCCCGGAGCTCCAGCACGCCCCTCTACCCCCTTTCAAAAATGTTACGAGCTAAAGAATGTGCCTCGACTCATTACTCTTCCGTTGTTTTCAGTTTAGACTCACATTTGAGTCTATCTAGGAGCTTAGGGGTGTGTTAATAACTAGTTGGCAAGAACTCTGATCATCCATATGTGAGAAACCTTCAGGTTGGGGTCTCTTATGGTGTATCTCAGAACCAATTGTAGAATTGAAAGTGGTGCAAGGTTGGTCCACCAATTGCATAGTATGTGCACATAGGAACCACATTGTGCTGCATCGAGTAGGAGCGGCTTTCCAAGGTAATGCTTGACCAACGTGTAATGCTCCTAAATTTTCTCCTTTTAGTCAAACTGAGAAGGGGTGTTTTCAATTACATAACTAAGCATAGGAGAAATGGATTGAGCCTAGGTGGTCAATCGTACCATGTCCGTGAAGAGACCAGATCTTGTGTCAATCAAGCCTTTTCCAAATCCAACCCCTGAAAATCCTTGACATTCCCAACCTAAAATGATGAGGTCCACGAGGCCAAATAATTCCATATGCTTCTTCTGAATTAGTTGTATGTTGGAGGGCAAGAAAGTGAAACTAGCCTTCCATGTAGTGGTTGCAAATTATTGTGGAAATTTGGATGTGAGCTCCATCATTCTCGATGCCACCACTTGCTTTGCAATAAGATCAATGTTTACATATAAATACTTCTAAACTGACATCCCTGACTGTAGTAGGGTTTTGAGACCTATAGCAATACCACCAAAGAGTTCTAGTAATGTAATCCCCTCCTTAGGTAGTGCCAGGGTGATTAGCTGACAAAATACTAGCTTAATTAGTTTGCCATGGCTCTCCATGTTTTCGAAACTAAACAGAATTTTAACCAAGGGCTAGTGGGCTGCTTTGAACCTCTATAAAACCTTTGGTCTGTGTATAATATCAATAGGAACTACCCTCAAGCTTTTAGTAGCTTGGGTGTAAGTTGTCTCCTCTTCATCTCCTTCTATCCACTTGTGGCTAGCTTGCTGGATGTGGGAAATAGTGTGTGTTTCCTTGAGCATACAATGGTGAACCATGGGACTATGGTTCCTATGTAAATCAAGGGTGTTGGCCCAATCCAAGGGTGGTATCCCAGGTGGTGGCCATCAATCTCCAATCCACTCGGTAGTACGCATGTTCAAACTAATTGTCAGTTGTGAATCCTAGTGGAAATAGGGTCTCTTGCCCAATAAGCACATCGTAACTAGTGGCATTAGTGATTAGACATTTGACATGTAGGTAAAGCTCCTGATCTGTACTTTCATTGAAGTTATGTGTAATCAAATTCGAACTCTCCCCAAATACTTCCTCTACGCTCCCATTAGCGGTGCGAATTTGCCACATAGATTTCCGTAGTTTAAAGTCAAACGTGCCCATCTTGCGAATTGAACTCCAAGAATCATTGGTTGGGCACCTGTATCAAGAAGTATTATTCTGGGTGTATGTCCTCCCACCTGGATTGTTGATTTAATATTGTCGACAATGGCAACTCCAATGGCGATGGAAGTTCTTTCACTAGGCACCACCTTTGAAAATGAGTGAGAGACTTTGTGGAGAGAATGGCTATGCACAACACCTTTGCTGAGTAACAAATCTACAAGTGAGGTGTTATTAATTCCTTTCTGATATGTGAATGTAAAATCAAAGGTAGGAGAGCCCACTAGTTTAGCCATGTTAGAACTAGTGACCAGATCACGAACGCCATTTACAACACGTGAGCCAATCGAGTGTCTCTCCAAGGTGTTGGATGGGACCCCTGTAACATGTGGATCAGGGATTAGTGGAAGACCTAATGTAATATTTAGGTTATCCTTTAGTACTACAATTATGTCCTGGTGCTTAGCTTCAAATCTTAAAAACAAAACAACGATGTACTTATGTACAAATCATAAGCTTTTGCGCCACTTCACGCATTTGGAATTAGCATTCCATAAGTTGATCAGTGGAAAATTGTGGGTTTTTTTATGTACATGTATTCATGGGACATGAGAATTTGTTGCCTTGGCAGCTTGTGGTGTAATAGTTTCCTCCCCCTCACCAACAAGGTGCGTTCTTCTTCCTTATTTAGAAGATGAAAAGATTGTGGCATGACTGCTCGAGCTCCTCTAGCCCGGGTAATAAGACTTGAACCAGATGCAAGTCCATTAGTCTAAATTACTTGCCTAGTGGCGAAAACTTTGGGTTCCACATTAGTCTTTTGTGCTACAACGTAAGAAGGGTAAAAAAAAAGTAGCAAATTC
This sequence comes from Sphagnum contortum, assembly GCA_963920785.1. NCBI lineage: Eukaryota > Viridiplantae > Streptophyta > Sphagnopsida > Sphagnales > Sphagnaceae > Sphagnum > Sphagnum contortum. The sequence goes on along the minus strand of OY987291.1, from coordinate 5,047,245 downwards.
TGGTGTGAAACTAAAATTGTGTGCATTGGAAAAAATATACTCCCCAACCATGGCATCATGTGAGAGGCCCTAGAATGACCTAAGAGGTCTCCCGTGATCTTGAACCTTATATTGGTTGGGAAGATTTGCTTTTTAGATTAGCAAGTTGGGCCCTCAATGATTTGAGTTCATTTTATAGAGTTTGAACTTGAATGGCATGGGCTTGAAACACCTCCCTCTTGTCTGCATTATGCTCCTTCTTCTTAACATTCTTATTGGAATTACCCTTGGTGGGGAAAGCATGAGTGGAAGGTTGAGGTGCCTTGGCTTTTGGTCGAGGGGCAAGAGAAGATGTTGGCAAATTTTGCCATGGTAATCAAAGTTGCTTCCGTTCCAAGAACTTGGCAAAACAAACTGTTTCTTGATGTTCGTTTTTCCCACAATAATCACAAAAGAGATCCTCGAAAAGAATATTGCACTCATTAACTTTATGGGCAGGATTGCCACAATAGTTGCAAGAAAGTAGGATGGGTGTAGCCAAGTGCACTGTTTTAGCCCTTAAAGAAGAATGTGATGACCGGGTTGGCACAGCTAGTGGAAGTTGACGCCTTAAACGTGATGGAGGTCTCATAGTATTGGCCTCATAATGTGCATGAACCAGTTCCATCTTTTTGGAAATGTTGTACACATCCAACAAAGTGTATGGGTCTCCAAATTCTACAAAAACTCGTTACAAAACCTGCGCATGGAGTGTTAGACTACCTTCTAAGGAACAAGATACCGATGGGCAACTTCCAGGTCTATGATGCTCTGAGTATCCTTTTTGAACTAGAGAAACCTCTTGTAGAGCATCTTGAAGGTTTCATCCTTTTGTTGAGAGAAGGTGGCGAGCTATAGAATTGTTTTAGAACTTTTGATCAAAAATTCCAACTCAAGAACTCAAAAGAATTCCCCCATTGGATCAGCAAAAGTTGGCACATCAATGGTGGGAGGATTGTTTGCGGTAACAATAATGACTTGTTGAGAAGAAAGGTTTACTAAAGTGGGTACCAGATTTAGATTATTGGGCACAATCCCATGATGTGCAATGGTAATGTGACTTGCTAGGTGGTGGCAATGGCTGTGGCATAAGCTAGATTGGGAATCTAAATTATGCTCGAAATCCTTGGAGAATGTTGCTCGTGGACATCCAATGCCTCATAGTGCACATAATGGGCCAATTGTTTGAATGTAAACACATCAGTGTAATTAGCGCCATACTTGAGCTCTAATTCACAAACCACAATCGAGAAAGTTGCCTTGAACTCCCTCAAAGAAATAATACCTAGACTTTTGCTAAATTTTTCAATTCTTTCAGAGGAACTACTGACCTCCATGGTGTATATAGGTGTAGAGGTAACAGTTTGTAGTGGAATATACGGTGATGGTGTGAAAGTAGGTGCAACAATAGACGTACCCCACTGATTAACCCCTCCAAATGGACTCTGATGTACTGTTGATGTAATGTAACTTGAACCTGAATTCCTAGTAGGAATTGTATTAAATGACGATGGCCTTGTAGACACTTGATGGTAATGTTGTGAAAATCGTGAGCTTAAAGAAATCGGCTCAAAGGATTGTGTGTTATTTCATAGATGATACATGGGCTCTGGTTGAGAGGTAATGCTTTCATTGTGTTGTCCCATGCCCAAAATTCTCTAATAATACATAACACTAATTATAAAGTTCTAACACAACATACAATTTGAAGAATACGACACGATGATAGACGTTGAACGGAACGGCAACGAACATCAAACGACATGATGACATAATCGAACGGAATGGTGACAAAGTCAAATATAACAAAATTGTCGTCGAATGGAATGGAATTGTTGTCTAACAAAACGGAACTCTCGTCGGATGGAACGAAACAAACGAAAGTCGAATGGATGTCAACAAAAGTCCAATGGATGTCAATAATGACATCAACTAGACATTGACTGCACCGGTTAGCAACGCGACGTCCGCGGCGACCGACAACGTGATAGACTTGTTGTTGTGGCGATCGGTGACATGGTGTTGGAAGTTGCTGCGGTGGTTGGTGACGCGGTGCTGTAAGTCATAGCGTTGCAACGATGGTGAACGTGGTGTTGCAATTCACGACAATTTGTGGCACTGCACCTCTTAACGTCATAACGCCACAAAGCACCTGTGAATTTGGCGGCATTGCAGCTCGCGGTGTTGTAGCTTATGACACTACAAATCACTCGTGAGCTTAATGATGCTACAACTTGCGATGTTATAGATCACATGTGGCATTGTAGAGCGCCCATGAGTTCGACATTTTTTTTTTCTTTCGTTCAAGGCTCCTCATGTGTCTATATGTGTGATATATATATGAAACCTAATTTGTTCTAGGATACGTCATTACCCCATTTGGTTTCGCTTTTCGCAGCTCCTTTAATCTTAACTTTGTTGGTTGGGAGAGGTGTAATAACATAAGCTCCCTCCAACAGTAACAACAACAATACCAGCAGTAACACTAGAGTAGTAACACCAACAAAAGGAATTCAAGAATTCAAAATTAAAAGAAATTTGTCGCTTTCAACATTAAACAATAGATAATAGTTTTTTTAGAATTAAGTTGCAAAGAACATGTATTGTATGTAAACGGTGGGCGTGTAATGGTCGTCGTGAGCATCTAAAAATCATGTCTGACTTTGGAGGAAATTCTTCTTGACAAAGGAAATCTATAAAAACTAAAAGGAAAAGGGAAGGGCTTGGCATTTTATATAACCACAGATAAGTTGAAACCCTAAGCATCTAATAGAATATAATCACCTAAGAACGTTCATTAACCCTACAAGCATACATTAACCCTAAAAGGCATGATCGACATGCTCGTAACTGACTGTCATGTATGAGGCCATGTACGACGGGCATGACAAATTTTCTCTTGTTTGCTACATACTTTAGATATGGGTTTCTTCTTCTTGGGGGGGGGGGTTGGAAGTGGGTAGTAGTAAAATTAGAAATGCTTAGTATTACTATTATTTTGCAAGCAGATGATTTGTTCATGTGGTGTTTGGTTATATGCAAGTTTAAACAATGATTTTTTCAAAGGATTTTTAAATTTTTTTTGGCAACCAAAGTGGCTATCATCCAATTAAAGTGTCAATAATACTTGGGAAAATTTAGCCAAATCTTTAATCATCCTTGTATGTTTTGGTTACATGCTGAAAACCAAGTATAGAAATCTGGCAATTTTTACTCTTATTTTCTCTCATTTCTACCTATTGAAAACCTCCAACATCACTTTATTTCTGAATTCTAAATCACATTTTTTGATGAAGTTTCGCCAATAAAATGGGCTAAGTTACACTAGCACTTTTTTAATGTCGATTTTTTTGGCCAAATTTTGACCCGGAAAAAATGATTTCAATGTGTTCTATTGATTTTTCATGGGAAAAATGACCCAAATTCATCAACTTTTGAGGAACTTATGAAAAATGATAACTCTACTAGGTAGTCAAGAATAAAGAAAGATTCTAATTTTTAAACTTTCATTTAAAGTATCTAACCAAATTATTTTTTAGATTATCACTAGCTTGGCTACATCACAAAATAAATAAATAAATAAATAAACAGTGGGGTATAATGTTTGTTTTTGGTCAATTTTCTGATGTAGCCAAAGTGGCAATTATTCACAAGAAGATCAACACAAGGGGGCTCAAATGTGGAGGTCCACTACTATGCACCTTTTTTTTCTTGTTGTTTATGAATGAAAAGAAAGGTATTGAATGGGAGGGAGCACTGTCTCCATACTCTGCACTTCTGCAAACAACTCAAGAGTCTAAAGGAGTTGTAAATTGTGAAGGAATGAAACGAGCAGGCAAGAAGTTATGGCATGTGACACTGGTGGTTCATTCTTCTCGTAAGCTGGCATAGAGAAACAACAAGGAGCGTCAATGCAAACATGTTGGTTGGTAGTTCTATGTGCTGACCATGTTGCATTACTCTCCCTCCAAGCTATAGATGCCCAAGCTTGAACATCTATAGCTTGGAGGGTCCATATAGAGTGATGTTCAAAATGTTGTTGTAGATGTCCATTCCTTGAAGATAAAAATCTAGTCTCACTCTCTTCTCTGCGAACCTTTTTTCTTCTAGACATGCAACATAAGTCATTGGAACTGGCTTTTCATTTGACACATGTAAATGCCTTTGGTAGCTAATTATTGCATTATGCCTCATGATCATTGTGTTTACATCTTTCAAGTGAGAATCCCTTCAAAAATTTTACTAGAGCATTTTTGGGTATAGATCAATTACAATTGCCCAATCTATGGCTAAGGTCATTCATATTTGCCCCCGAAAAATGGTGTAGACTAATTCCAATCACCCATGAACATGGCTTGGGTCATTTCCCGTGACCCATGGGTGGCTAAGATTAATGTAGGTCAACCCAAAATTTTTGATAAGAAGAATTAATCATCATGTCACCTAGGAACATCCTACATCATTTCCAGTCATTTGAATTGACAATAACTATAATAGCAATAATAATCGAGCTGATAAATTTTAGTTGCCCATAGGTGGTCAAGATTATTTCCAATTGCCCACGAATGATGATGATCGTAATGTGATTTAATTTTGTAAGTTTTTATCATTTCTAGCTCCCCCTCCCTTCCCAAAATGGTGTTTATCTTTTTCGATGCATGTATTGATGAGTAGCTAAGATCATTGTTGATTTCCCATGGATGATTGAAATAGTTTTTGATGGCCTCTCCTCTCCAAAGTGGTTTGGATCATTTTCAGTAATGAAAAGCTTTTGTGGAAAGAATTTACATGGGTAAAATTTTGTACTAGGTCTAAAGGCGAAATTGATGCATCTAGGAGGATCCTAACATGATAAATAATATGGATTTGACACATCACATTAGTTTTGACAAGGCTATAATTATAAGGTACAAAGTTTCTTTATACATCATGTAGATTATACCCCACTTGTACATGACAAAGTACTTAAATTTGAAACTTAGACATATTCAAAAATTCAAAATAGAAATAAAAATAAAAATATATTTTTCAATGATTTGTTTTGTGATCATGATTAATAGTTTCTTAATGCCCAAAAACTTTCCACCATCAGCAATTAGTATTTATATGCAATTAAGCAAATCTTGATTGCAAAAGGGGCATAATTTAGTCCAACAATTACTTATTTCAAAATATCAAAACTTATACCAAAAAACTCAAATTAGATATAATGACTTTTCAAAAAAATTAATATGTTAACATTCATATTACTCAAGTTTCACCATATTTGCAATGATAATGATTTACTACATATGCATACCCTTTTTTTGTAATTTTCACTAGGATTTTATTACTTTTTGGTTCCATTGGTTGTGAATGCGCCCTTAGACATGAAAAAGTTGGACATGATGTTAAAGAAAATATTGTCAACATATTGAAAGCAATGTGAAATTTGAGAAATAAACAATGAAATAATATGACATACCATCCATTAAGATGGGTTACCTTAAAAAATATTTCAATTTTTAGTCCATTGTGATGCTATGCAAACAATTCTACCATGTCATCACCATTTCAACGTCATATTGTTGCCATGTCATAGACAAATCCATCCATACACCCTAAGTGATCAAACTTGGGTGTGTTCACATTATTTTTTCCGTTGAAATACACTACAAACAACCTATTTTATTTGAACATTACCTGATTATGTACCCCCCCAAGTAGCCAAACTCCTATTTTGACATGGTGTATGAACTAACCGAATTTCAAATATGACATTTATGCATAACTTGTAAGACTATGGAATGCCATTGTACATGCAATTAATGTACATAATGAAGGATGGTCTTTAGTGGTTGGGGGTTGTTGATAAACCTCATTTTGTCAACCTCCAACACTCATCAATGAACCTCTTTTATACATAAGGAAAGTCATTGGGAACTTTGATTTATTTTCTCAAATTCCCAATGAAATATCAACAAAAGTTCACCATGCTTGAAGCTCATCATTAAGGACTTTGAGCATACCATTTGGGAAAATGAATTTCAAAAGCTCATTTTTGTGTACATTTGTGCATGTGTAATGAAATTTTTCGAAGATATTATTGGGAACACCTTTGAAAAACATCAAATGTTAAATTGGGGACATTGCCATGAATAAAATTGGAAACATGTTTGAAACATTTAAGGGGAAAGACAAAGGACATTGTGGGCATCATTATGGTTCATCATACATGGAAGCATTTGCAATTTAGTACAAAATGAATTCCATTCATGACAACATCAAGAATTTTGCCAATAATGTAAACAATTTTTTGGGGGTTGTTGTGAGAATATGTGAAGATGTTATAAAGACTTCGACAATGGGAACTTTGGAAACTTACCAATGACAATTAGTTAAAGAGCTTCCATGATTAACAAAATCAACCTTTAAAAAAAATTGTTATATATAAAATACCTATTGTATGAGAAATCACCATTTTAAACTCCTACTAGATGATCACTATAAGTTATTTCAACATGTTTCACAAAACAAAATCCCCAAACCAACCACATTAAGAAAATAAATAATGCATCCAAATGGATTCCAAGTAATTGTTTGACAAAACTATATATGATCCCATTGTTTTATAATATATTTTTGCATTGTTACTTATTTATATTTCACAAAAGCCATGAGATTGGCTAATATTCAATTTGTATGTTCATCAATATATATAATTGGTTAAAAAAGGAAAAGGGGTGTGAATTGTGAACATAGTAATACAAGTCATTAAACAAGTGAAAACATATTACATAAATGTTTAATACATGTTTTAAGTGGTACACATAAATGGTTTTAACATATTATAGTTGTAGCATTTGGATGGAGTTAGAATGCATCCAAACAATAACCAAAAGTTTTAAAGAAGTTATCTAATCTTATATATAAAGGCAATAGTGGTGGTGTCTATCTGTTACAGGGTTGTCTGTTCTGCACAACCCTGTCACAGTTTCTATGGTAGAACCGGCTATTAAAGGAAGAAAGTAACTGCCTACTAGCAGGGGTGGGGGGGGGGGAGTGGGGCGGGCCAAAGGGGGGGGGGCAACAAGGGGGGGGGGACGGGCGGGGAAGGGGAGGGGGGGGGGGCAATTTTTTTTAAAAATTATTTTCGACCACAAATTTGATTAATTACTCTCATTATAGAACATTTTTAAAAAATTAGAATCTTTTTGAAAATGTTCTTGGGGGACTTCACAGTGTCTGAAAGGCACAAACACCCACTAGTCAATTTTAAAAACATTGTGACCAATGACGAATTGTAAACAATTTCAATTTACCAATCCCAGTATGCAACCTCAATATTAAGCACTAGACTAATGACTACCTAAGTGGGCACATGTAGGTTGTGATATTGTGTTTAGATCCAAATAGGACATTTCCTAACTAAGTAAGATTGAAGGGTATTTGCAAGCTAGGATGAATGAATTTTGGTGGATTTGGAACTCATCAACAATTATTTTTAAAGTAGCGTATTGGGTCAATGTTTGATACATAGATCCATTGTATGCCCATGCTCACAATTTAAAAAAAAATTCAAATAGTAATTTATGACCCCTCATTAATAAATTTAATGATATAATGTTTGAAGGTGAACAAAGTTACGAAAAAGTCTTCAAAGTCAGTTCATAACAAACTTTACCATTCTAATTTTATTTTTGGTGATGTTTAAAAGCCTTTAAAAATTACATACCATGTGGAAATTATAGTTTAAAAGCCCTTCTATTCAAATGATGACGACAATATTTATCCATTTAAAGAAAAGATGTTATTTCCAAACTATGATTATAATGAATTTACAAGGTTTCTACTTGTGCTATGACATTGGAGGTTGTGTACATATAAAAGTCCCATGTTAGGATTAAACTCTAGTTTTGAAATATTAAATAACAATTGGACATAAGTAAATTACATAAGAATTAGATATGTGACCCCTCTTTCATGAAATTCAATTTGGGACACATGATAATTCACAAGGGTGTAAAACTTGCTACATTCCATCATTCCCTCAGAACATTAAGTTCAATGTACTTACTTCCAAATGGATATGAGTATGTCGAACTTGACGATCTGTCATTGCTTGAGATTCCTTCAAGCCATGGTTGATCATCCTTGGCCTTGAAGTCTTCTGAAACAGTTGCAAGACTTTTGGAGGATTGTTTCAATTTTCCATATGACCTATTCAATTCATCAAGTCTTGGATTTTCCATGGGTAATACTTCAATTTCCATTTCCCCTTTGAGCATTCCCACCACATGAGACATGGATGGTCGTTTCTCTGCTTCAACTTGCAAACACAAAAGGGCTATGTTGACCACTTGTGTTATTTCTGCCAATTCAAGCTCATTATGTATTTGAAGTTCTTTATCCACAATATTTTCAATCATGGTTCTTTTGTAGAACCATCGCCAAGCCTGTACACAAAGAAAAACTCATTCATTATTACAATAAGATGAGCATTCATGAGATGTGATATATTTGAACAATTGTTCAACTTGTTAACATCAAATTTGAATTTGAATAACATTCAAAATTAATATGAATTTCATTTGGACTTTTTTCATGAATTGTTGTTGAACCTTTGTGATAAAATTTCATATGCCCACCCAAATCATTATGAGAAATTTGAAATTAAATCAAACTAAATGATATTTAAATGTACTTAATTATAACCAACCCAACAATGATGGGTTTCAACTTTTTAGAAACCAGACAAGATGGGTGATGTACTAACATAATAACATTAATTAAAAGACATGTAAATCCACTTTTGAAAAAAAGAAGGAATAGCTATCAAGTGAATAAATTTGGTTTTGCCAACTATGAATAACATCCCCCCTTTACCAAAAGAGGGGGGGGGGGTTCACATTAGATGCATTAGAATTTTTAAATGTATGACCTTAAACAAATCTACATAAAAGGAACAGAACTCATGTAAAAGAGATGGTGGGCTCACATTGTCCAAAAGATACACATCGTCTTCAGGCAAGGTGTAGTCGATGTTTTTTCTTCCACTTACAACTTCGAGTGCAACAACCCCAAAACTAAAAACATCAACCTTGTCGGTGAGTTGGCCACGTGTTGCATACTCGGGTGCTAAGTACCCTCTGCACATGCAATATAATAAATAAAATTATGTCAACATAATCAACAATGCAAAAACGTTTTACATTTAATGACGACTAATTTATATTAATAATATGATTTCAACCCTTCCAACATATGACATGGTATGGATTTTTTTTTAAAAACAAGATGATATAACTTTCAAATGTAAAAAACATTTCCCTGATGATATCCCTTAACTTCCATTGTACAATTGCCATATATTATGCAACAATATAATATACAAGTTTTTAGTTTGTTGTTGCAAGCATATGCCATGGACATTACATGAATTATGTTTCTTCAGGTGGAAGATTGCAACTTGTGTCATGACATAAAAATCCACATCACATCAAGAAAAAAACCATATATTATGTCAAAAATTTCATACTCACTTTGTACCAGCAATTTCAACCATGGACATGTGGGTTTTATCATCTGGGAGAAAAAAGGCCAAGCCAAAATCTGCAATTTTTGCAGAAAATTTCTTGTCAAGCAAAATATTGCTTGCTTTGATATCTCGATGTATAATTCGTGGTTCATTCTCATGAAGGTATCGCAAACCACATGCCACTCCAACAATAATATTGAATCGCATTGGCCATGTCAAAATATGATTTCCTTTGTGCTCTACAAAAACAAAATCCAAATACGATCAATTGGAATACATGTAACATTTATAAATGAAAATTTAATAGTCATGCCCCACTTGATTCATTCACACATTCTTAAACTTGGGTCAAGTCATAGTTCATGTGGAATATATGTTTTTGGCGCAAAGATTTAAAAGGATAAGAAAACACACAAAATAGAATTTCCATGTTACATAAAATATATACACATATTTGTGTCATTTGAATTTTACATTAGGAAATCTACTTTCAAATGGCATGAAAACTTAAGTTGAATTTTTGAAACTCACCAAGTAATGTTTGAGCTAGATCATTGTTTTCAACATATTCGTACACCAAAAGCCTTTTGCTTGATGTTGTAATGCAACAACCTTTTAATTTAACAAGGTTTGGATGTTTCACTCCACTAATAGTAATGACTTCATTAATGAAATCATCAATGTTTTGTTGGGTTTTTTTGAACAATACTTTCACAGCCACTTCATTGCCTCGAAATGTTCCCTGCAAAACACAAACATTAAGTTTTTAACCAAAACAACATTGGAACTTGCAGGACATGACTTTAAGACTTTGTGCACTATTTCATGTATACATTCAAATATAACCAAATTTGAATGTGCATATATAGAGTCTTTATATTTATTGACGAGGCACACACACATATTAATGTTATACATTACAAAATTTCAAATTTTTAGTATCAATTTATCATTGAATTTAAAAATTAAAAACTCACATATGTTCATGAAGGATTATAAAATTTACATACACTTTTAAAGTATATGTATCAAAATTTTAATACTAATAATTTTGGTAATATCATGGGAGGCATGGTAATATGTGAAGTATGGTATGATAAAGGTTAATACCTTGTAAACAGCACCAAAAGCCCCTTCACCTAATTTTTGATCTGGATGAAAATCTCTTGTGGCAACTTTGAGCTCATTATAAGCAAAGATGGTAGGTTGAACCTCAAATTCAGCAAATTCTGTTGAAATTCACAACAATTTAATGTTTGGAGTAAATATTTAAATCAACTTTTGATGCAAATGAGTTTTAATACAAAAGTAAATTCATTTTGTAGCTAAACTATAATCAGTATAATGTGCAAAAGATTCTTAAAAATGTACAACCTAATAATAATGGGAAAAAAAATTCAAATTGGAATTGATGAAAATTTCACGTCCATTGAGATTGTATCTATGACTTACTTTGTTGAATTTGAATAAGTTCGTAACGATTCTTTTGCTTATTTTTCCAAAATATCCAACCACCAATGGCAATCACAAGTGACAGAATAACAACACAAATTGTCGTTGAAATTATAATCACTTGTTGAATGTTTCGTCCTGAATTATCTATTCATTGAAATAACAATTTTCACATAAGTAAATGTTAGGAATTGTACAACATGGATGTGTCATATTTTAGATGGAAATGTATGAATTACGATTAAAGTTTTTAATCTACTAATATATTTCATCATCAATTTTGTATATATCTTTTGCTTGCATTTTATACTTCAATTGGGAAAAAGGTCAGAGGCATAGTTTTACATATTTTGTGACTTAACTTCAAAGACAAAAATAATTTAAAGACAAATTTGTGACCATGTTTACAATGAAAACATGTGATGCCATTTCACTTAAAGAGTCTAAGAATCATTGCCATTCATCTAGTAAAAGTTAAAAATGAATCAATATTAGTCTAGGTTATATTGGGTTTTGAAGGATTCCTTGAAACCATTGTAGTTCCATGCTTATTGACAACAAATCCCAAATGCAAGAAAACTTAATTAACCTCAGTTGACTTATATTTCATTCAATCAAAGTGTTTGTACTCACCACTTAATAGGAGACAAATTTGATTGCAATAACATCTTTGTCCATTACTTTGCTTATTTGAAGTACAGTAGGGGTTTCCTTGGAGCCTGGAAATGGAAATAGAAACTTTGAGTAGGGTTTTTTAATTGTAGAAATTAACAAGAAAATTGTCCTTAATTAAAACATGATTACCATATGTTAGTTTAAATAAAATGGCTTAGGATAAATATATACCAATCCATATCAAAACACAAATAAGATATTAAATGGCATAAAATAAATTGGCATGTAGAAATTACTTACATGAAAACAGTGGTAATGTTTGTGATATTCTCAAGGGAGTAGCCATCAACATTGATTATATTGTTGAATTGGATGCTCAAAATTTGTAGATGGCTAGTCGTACTACCATTTGATAGTGTATTACCTAAACGTCCAATGTTGTTGATATCCAGGGTTCCATCGAAAGTATTGTTATCGAGTTGTCTACAAATACAAGTAAAACATAAATCATATGATGGCAAGAGCTCAACAAGACGAAAATAACATTCCATTAGGTTGAGTTTGGGAAACCATATTATCATTGAAGGTGGGTAGTGTGTGAAGAACAAGTTTCCAAACATTACAACCTCAATAAGGTAAAACATTATTTCATTTTAATAAAAAAAATTGAGAATTTTTTTTTATTCATATCAAATTAGGGTGGTAAATATGTGTAGACCAATATCAAAGATTAAATTTAATTACTACTATAATATTGGTTAATTCAATGTGCTTGTGCAAGTGCCAAAATTGATTTGGAAATCATATAATTTTATCTACTTATATTAAATACTTCATGGTTGATTTTTTATGTTAATTAGTTGCATTCTCATAAATTTGCAATATTAATGTGTGCAATTTTGAAGCTTTGTATGTCAAAATGGTTACTGTGAGTTCATGATGTATATTAAACTAAACAGTTCAACAACATGAAATAAATTTGTGTACATGTTCAAATATCTTACAAAATTTCCAAATTTGGAAGGCTTGCCAAATCATATGGAAAAGCACCCGATAATCCATTTCTTTTCAATGCTCTGCAACATCAAAAATCATATCAATTTGAAAGTTTTGAGCTTCACACAAATTTGAAACAAGATCCAAATCATTTAGAATTTATCCTAGGATTGGATGATATGAAGCAAACACATGATTTAAAGTCTCTAGTTGAACACAAATAATTTTGAGGGCAATATGGTAGTTGCATAATTCGAGAGATTAATGTGTTTATCAATTTGTCAAAGATTTGAACTGCACTTTTTAGTTGTTGGAAAATGATGAATTCTTGATTGATTGACACATTTAATTGAATCATTCATACATTTCAACTTCCAACATAATATTCTGATGTAATGTATCTTGGAGGTGAATATACTCACAACATTGAGAGTTGATTGAAGTCTTTGACCCAAGCAGGATATGGCTCTGGATTAAAAGAATTGAAACTTAAATCCCTACAAGAACACACACACACACACACACACACACGAGTGTCAATCTATTCATTGTATCTGGTCAAAAAAAAAATTCAAAATTATTCATCAAAAGATGGAACATAGGAACTTAATTCATTTTGCATGAAATACATGGTGGTATAGTTGTTGAACTAAATTTTGTAAAGATCCTACCATTTTTTACATGCTTGAAAATTCAACAAATAAAACTTACATGTCTATTATATAAGTTGAATGATATAATGGACCTAGTTCTTGGACACCATTTGAAAATTCATTGAGGATTTGTGTTTTTCAAAAAGTTACATGTACTGAGAATTGTGAACTTACAATTGTCTCAAAGAATTTGAAAAAGTACTCAAGTTAGGAAGAAGACCAGTGAAATTGTTGTGTGACAAATCCAATACTGTTAGATTTGTTGAAGTGTTAAAAATTGATGTTGGATTAATTGAACCATTGAAATGGTTTGAACTCAAATTCCTGGAAGCCACCAAGTAAGACATTTGATCAAAACATATTGTGTCAACAACACCCATAATAGTTTGCAACATGATTAGTAATTGGTATATTATGTGTGATGCATACATATATAAGTATAAATGTTGACCAAAGCTAGCATGACACCTCCCCCTAGAATGTCATGCCCCTTGAAAAGATATATGGGTCGGATTGACTTAAATCTAAGCAATTGCAATTGAAACAAAATGCATATGTCCAATTTTTAAGGTTTTTAAATGTACAAAATATTGGAAAAACCATCTATATGCAATAGTCTATAGTTTTTCCATCCTCAAAATGTAATGGCGTTACTTACACAAATTGAAGTGTCGAAATCGCAGTGAGGTTAGGTGGTGATCCAACCAATGCATTTTTTGACAAATCACTACAAAGTATAACATGACATTAAAAAGTGGAAAGTATGCAACGACATGACTTCACCTAACTATGGAGTATAATCAATAGAAAAAACAAATCTGCATTGACATATTTGAAGTTTGAACCTCTTGCATTTCCTTAACAAGCTTAGCAACTAAGGCACATTACATGAACTTTTGAAGTTTAAGAATATTGCTCAAATATTGTAAACTTGTTTGACAACAACATAATGAAAAGCCTTATGTGAATTAGCATGGTCTCACTAATGTTTTGCCTCTTGGATTCAAGCCAAAGGAAGGTGCCCTCATGGACAGGCCTCACAACTCTCCTCATGTAACGTCATGGACTTAATTTGAGCTATGGTAGCTACTAGCCTACTCCATTGGCTACTTTTCAGCGTTTGGGAAAGGACAACAGAAATTGGGATTATTGGTCCTGCTCTAATAATAAGCTTGTCAATGCTGATATTTGTGACTATGTATGTTGATGGAGTGGTAGTCTGGCGAACTCTTTAATTTAGCAAGACATCAATAGTTTTAAACACAAGTACACACATTCACTGTTTCACATCACACACACATTAGACAAAGGTGTCAGAAATTTTGTATCTTACATTGTAGTAAGTTCTGTCATGTTCACAAAACCGTAATTTGTCACAGAATCATAAAAGGGTGGACTTGGTCCTGTGAGCGTGTTGTTGGATATCTTCACGGTTTGCAGCCAGTTTGCCCCGCCTAAATTTGGAAGGTTCCCACTGAGCTGGTTGTTACTCAAATCTCTGAAACAAAAGAGAATTAACAATTCATCTATTAGCATTTTAATGCTACAAAAGCAAGTTCAGCATGTTTAAAAGTTATTAAATTGTATGTGCATACCATGAGAGCAATATTTGATTGGATATACTCCATATGGGTTGAAGAAAACAGGGTAACTCACATCTGTTGAAGAATGCTACTATATGTAAAGAGCTCTGCCGGAATGCTTCCACTCAGATTATTGTTACCAAGATTCCTGCTTAATAATGGTTTCACCATCCCACAATGAACCCAAAATATGCAAAGACAAGCCTTCAGTGAACATCCAAACAATGTATTCTCTAGTTATGAGTATATGAAAATTACATGAGGATAAACAATTCATACTTTTTATGAAGCTGTTTTAGTAATTGAAGCATATAAGGCACATCTTCTATTGACTACCAACAGTCTATTCAAATGTACTTGAAGTGTCTTCTGACAATTCAAATTTCATACGCACCATATGGTGCTCCACATGATTGCTGTTCCTTATTTTCCCCCAAGTAGATCAATTTGATTTAGCCCAAGTTTTTGCAATGTTTCATTTCATCTTTTTATTGAATATACAATGTTGTAACTACCAAAAAATAATGTTTGTGAGCTATAGACTACCCAGGCTGCACCCCATATCATAATATTTACCCTCCTGTCCATACCTTAAATGAGGCCACATGTGTTCTCAAGATCAATAGGTTACAACCCACTTACAAAATGACCAAGTTAGTGAGATAGCCAAGCTCCTTAGGAATGTTACCAGAAAGCCCTGGATTGTCCGTCAAAGTCCTGGAAAAGGTTGCACATATATTTCAAGACTTGTACCCAAACATATTTCAAGGTTTTACACGGTCACAAGTTTAGTGGAACTAGGTTTTCCCCAAACTCCTACTGCAACATTACACCTTTTAAGGAGCACCCAGGTTTTTATGCAATTATTACACATCAACAAATGCACTACCTGATGGATTGCATATTAAATTGAAACACATCACATAAAAAGTTATATGACTGAACATCAACATTTGTTCACTCACAGTTCCACAAGTCGTGAAAGGTTTCCAATTGCTGATGGCAAAGTGCCAACAATAGATGCTGCAGTCAAATGGCTACAACCCATCCGCCACCCACATATGATATCCAAGGCATAGGAATCAAGTCCCAGAAGTGAGATTATTAGAGTGTACATCGTTTTTGCCAACTACTACAAATCGTTGGGCTGACCTAAGCATCACCTATTTGTAAATGTAAAATCTCTGAATCTCTATTGATCTCTTTGTGCAATGAATTTATCCATTTGTTCCCCCAATAAATAAATTAAAAAAATTTCTATTGATCTTTTGAAAGCCAGCTTGTGGTAAGAATCTTACAGGACAACAATATTGAAAGTGAAACTGCAGGGGTTCGAGATATTATCCGCATAGTAAGAACACCCCACTCCTCTCCAACTTTGATTATTATAACAAGGATATGGTTGGGAGGATGACCACCCTGCCAGATTCGTCGTCATGTCCGGTGTGCTTTTATTCCATGCCCCAAGAATGGTCTCTAATGCTTCCACTATACAATACACTCACAGTCAGTCAGTCAGTCAGTTAATGAGTTTTCCTGGAGATTTCCACTTACAAGGTCCATCAAATAGTTTTGTCAATATGCTCAACAAATCAGGGACTTCTTGAACCAAAGGATACTCTACAAGGATTGTGAATTGATGCAGTTAAAAATGATATAGGCACTTATACATCATTATAAGCGAGAATCTGAATAGTTAGCAACTCAAAACTGTTTGAAATGAGCATTGACTCATGTCCAAGTTGAATCAGGAGCCTTCCAGATCAAAATGCACAAAAGACAAAGAATATTACCTTCTGACGGTTCGAAAGTAAAATGACAGTTTGACGCGCTGCTGCGGAGGTTTATTGAGAGCAACATGAGCAAAGCAAGAAGCAGCTTGAGAGTCATCATGGTCACAACCCTCTTCTTTATATTGCATAAACTATAAAGAGCAGATGGAGTAGGGAGATGGTGTCTGTGTAATTCACAAGTAGATGTAAGCGGCAGCAGAGAAGCATTGAGCACCACTTGACTAGAGTATATGCAGTAACCAAAGCTGTGTCAGCCTAGTCATATATACACAATGAAAAAATGTCAAGTCTTTTTGCCTATTACAGAAACAACTCTCTTTTGGTTGCTGTGTTTATTTTGAGGAATCTCCTCCAGGAGAAGGATCCTATAGCATTATGCCAGGGGGAGATCCTCCTATTTTAAAGGTTCTCATGTTCCCATAAAAAGAGAGTTGTTTATGTATGTCGAGGTTCCCATAAAAAGAGAGTTGTTTATGTATGTCAAGGTTCCCATACTCACAGGTTCTTCTAAGGTTAGGGAACACCTTGGGCTCATGACCTCAGGTGGGCCTCCCTCACCAGAACGCACTTGATAGGAATTGGGTGGCACTCCCTCATGAGAACCCACTTGTACAGGAACCTCGCCTACTTGAAATATGTAACCCAGTGAATTTCAGGCAGTCTTGTGCAATGTGGAATGCAAAAATCGGTAACAGGTACTTGACTTTTGTGGCCTTTGGGATTTATCTATGGATCCAAAGTCATACAAACCCAAAGATAGGGGGATTCTTTAAGGTAGGGGGATTCTTTAAGGTACCATGCTGTGCTACGTTGGAAAGGTCCCCTCCCGGCTCCACAGCATCTGTGGGATCACAAAACCAAACAAAAGAAACACATTTGAACCGAGATCTCAACAAACGTTTTAAAGAAAGCTAGGTGGGTCTTCATGCATGTCATCTGGCTTTTGCATAGGGGTAGTCCATGTGATTTGACTTTATTTGCCATCCACACCCAATGGCCAATAAGTATCGAGAGAAATTCACTATTTATTAGCAAGTTGTGGGTTGACTTTGTTACTTGTAATGAAAAAAATTTAACATAAAAAAAATGCACTAGGTAGATATATTTGGTTGACAATTCTTTTTGTAATCAGCTGCATACGACACATGCCATTGTTGCATTCGGTCTCTGGGCCGAATCTTCGTCTCTACAACACCAACAAGTAACATGTTTGAACCCGGTGAACTTCAGACAGTGCCCAAGGGTATTGAATATTGGATAGCCTTCCCCAGGTCACCACCTATGCCTCACCCAATTTGCTAGTTGCACCCTGCTTCCAAGTTGGAACATTGATAATGATCTCATTCCAGGCTACATAGGTCCATATCAATGTTGTGCATGTAAGTGTCAATAGCTCTATATGCAGTGTGTTAATCCCATGTTCTTACCCTTCCATGTCCAAACTTTGTACGCTTATGTTAATGTTGTGTATAATTTTATTTTTTACACTTACATGAGGTCATTGTAAAATTTTGTCAAATACACTTACACAGCCCTGTGTAAACTAATATGGATTTGCCATGGGCCACTTTGATTGGCCTTTCACAAAAAAAAAATTGTGATATTTTTGATACCCCCCAAACATTAGCATTTTCTACCAATATGCGACTATGATGGTGCTATTTCAAGGAATATCTTGAATGCACATTTTGTCCCACTTCATTGCTTGAGTAAAACTTTTATTCTTAACTTTGTTTACAACCATTTTTTGGCCTAAGCTTTTTCAAGAGCCTACGTACTTATTGTGATTTACATTCATTAATTTAATTAATTGTGGTGCATCCCAAAGCACAATTGTTTTGATGGTTTTTTTTTTGCAATGGGTCATTTGGTTGACCTATCACCAAAAAATTATGAAATCCCCCTTCCCCAAGTAGAAATCACATTTATTTATTTCACTTACATAGAGTGTAAGTCTTAAACCATGTACACTAGTACATATTTTAGTACCTTGGAATCTTCGGCACAAAATTAAATTATTTCTTTACATGCAGAAATTTCATAAAACGACTTTTTTTTCTCAAAAAAGAATTAGTGAACGAAATTGATGAATATATTCTGAAATATTCTGTTTTAAAAATGAAATCTTCAAATGCAATTAAATTTTTGGTAGACATGTGCTGAAACTGTGCCCCTTGTAGTGCGATAATTGCCAACCAGTTGGTCAGATAATCATATGAGCACCACTACCATAGTCATTAAATTCAGTTACCAAACCTAGTTATAAAATGTAAGTTTCCTGACGTAAAATAAATTGATCCTTTTGTTACTTACTGTTTTTTTTTAATGTGTAGGGAGAATTCCAAAGGGCTTAGGACAAGGCAGTAGGCGAGGACCAGACTTTGCTTCCAATCTGGGCATGTCTCACTTTACCCATAGTATGTAGGCTAAAGCAGGAGGCAACCTGAACATATATATATACAATCACCAGCCGTATGGTTCTTACTTCTGACATTTGCTCCTTGAGAATGTGAGGCAGCTTGCACTTACAAGTGGGCATAATTCCCCTCTTACTCTTAAGGAATAGGTGTGAAATCTCTCCTCTTTTCAGGAGGGAGACTCATCCATGATATAAGCTGCCTTGAAAATGTTATAGGACAGTGGTTTTTTTTTTGTTTTTTTCGAGTAGTTTAGTGTACCAGTGATGGCAAGCATTCTCACACATATTTTGACTTAATTGGTGTCGATTTTTGTATTGGATCGTTCAAACAATAACCAGTCTATTTCTCCCCTCCCGTCCTCCCTCCAAGGCCAGAATTTGAGGACTTGTTTTTGAAAAGGAAATTTTTTCACCAAAAGAGGGACTGAGTGTCAACTTTTGGCAACTTTTTGACTAAAAGAAAAAGAAAAAGGACTGCTATAGCAAATTCCTCCAAGGGTATTCTGTGAAGAAAGAAGGGGTGCTTTGAGCCACCTTCTTCTTCTTCTTCTTCTTAGAAAGTAGTGAAAGCCTTTTTAAAAATTTGAATCCATGCCATCATCACGTCACGCTTATAAATGCTAACATTGACTTTCAAATGCACACCCATTGACAAAGTGACCAATGGAGGCCCACGCCAGTTTCAATTCAGTAATTTGAGCAAGAACCTAACAATCACTAGCAAAGCAAAGTGTGTTGTGTTGCCTTATCTATGCATGAAGTTTCCTATGAAAAAGAGTAAGCTAAACAAGAGGTGTAATCTATGTTGTGACAAACTAGGTTTTTTGGACAAAATGAAATAAAAGTCAAGAAAACACAAATAAAGACTTCAAGTTATTAAGCAATACAAGAACAACATTTGCAACCATGCAATCCAAATATTCCCTATTCATGAATTTCCCTTTAACAAAGAGTAAGCTAAACTGAAGATGTAATATACTTGATTATGAGTTTCAGGTCATTTGTTAGTTGATAAAACTTGTCGGCAAACGAATAATAATTGCATTTTTATTTTTTTGTGTGATCTAATTATAGTAGCCGAAATAAAGGCAACAACGTAGCCTTGCCGTACACGACATTAAAGTCAAGAAAACACAAATAAGTCATTGAGCAATACAAAAACAATATTTTCAACCATGCCATGGGAATCCAAATAGGTCACCTTCTTTTGAGGAGGGCTGAATTTGCTTTCCAAAGTTTTTTTGGGTTCTTTTCCTTTCCGAATGAGATTGCAGCAAAAGAATATTATTAGTCTACAATCTTCAAAGAAAAAGCTTCAGTACCTTAGAATAAGATTGTACCAAATCCCCAAAGTAGGTGGATTCCCTTTAGACAAAATAAACAATACCCCTCTTCCACCCATGTAAAATATTGTTTGATTAAAAAAAAAAGATTCTCATGGCCCATGGATTTGTTCAATGGCTCTCCCACCAGGGAAGAGACTATGCATCGGTGATGTATGTGGACATAAAACTTTGGCTTGAACTTCACCCAATTATTTGAGTGACATCTGGAGTAGTATGCGTGCAAATGATTTGATGGGCATGTTTCATACAAGTGCAAGCATCTAGATCAAAACTTCTAAATCAATAATGGAAGTTTTTAGGTTGAATATTGGAACCAGCCATAAGGGCAGAGGCCATTACCGAATGAGCTGCTTGTTCTTGTAGGGTTCCACCTCCATGGACATCGTTTTGCCTTAATGGCCAACTATGTACACAAAGTTATCCTCTACATAAGAAGAAGAGGAGGCTTGCAATGTACAGTGTGCTTTATCAATTAGTTATTGGGTGCATACCAAAGTTCAAAACTTTTTGAAGGTGATGGTCTTGGTTGATTGGCCCATCCGGAAAAAAAAAAGTTTGGAAACTTTGCACTCGTCCACAATATAAGTTTGGAAAGTTTGCACTCTTCCACAATAAAAGTTTTCAAACTTTGCACTCTTCCACAATAAAAGCTTTCAGACTTTGCATACTCCCACGCAGGGTCTTTTTTAAAATTAAGGATTTTGTGATGTATCTAAAATTGGTGATAATCCAGAAGATAATTTAGCCAAATTTAGCTACACACCAGATATGAAAGCCTTTTTTTTTGAAAAACCAGGATGCTTCTATATTATTGGCTATCTGGTGGAACTTATCATAAAAGTCTAGTGATTTTAGTTTTGTTTTGTTGTTTTTCAAAATCTGGCGAATTTGGGCCATTTTTCTCAAGAAATCACATTTTTTAGGTAAAAAAATGGAAAAAAATCGCCAATTAAGAAAAACACTGCTCCCAAGTCAGGCTATGATCGATATATCTTTCCGACAAGGCCCACCTACGTAGGGCAAGGAGTGTGGCATAAAACGTGGGGATATTAATAACAACATCCAGGGATGCATGGGAACTATGGGAACACAATAAGGAACATTTGGCAGATCACATGGGATAGATTTAAAGAACAATTGTGGAGGATTCATGGGACCTTTTGGGAACAACATAAATAACATGTGCTGAAATGTATTTGATAAAGGAACACATTAGGAACATTATTGGAAACATGTTGGGAGCAAAATCCTTCAAACCAAAAAGTCTTCAAGTTCTCCTTCAACTACATTGGGTGAACTATAGAATCAATGTAGCCTTTTGTGAAACACACGCAAAAAAGGCTATAATTAAACATACTTTCAATTCAAAAATATAATTTATATTATTTTTTGGATTGAAAGTATGTTTAATTATAGCACATTTTCAATAGCTATTACCTACCTACTTATTTGCCATTTACTTACCTATGTCCTACCTATTTACGTACTTATTTACTTACCATCTGTTTATCTATGTCCTATCTACCTACCTATTTACCTACTTATCTACCATCTACCTATTTATGTCTTAGTTGCCTATTATTATCTATCTATTATTTACCAAATTTACTTATTTATTTATCTTTTCACTTATATTCTATTTATTTATTTACCTACCTATATTTACATGCATACCTACCCATAGTTTACATAAGTAGATATAAACATTTAAAAACATACGTAGGTAGTCATGTGTAGATACTTATCTACCTAGATAGATAGCTATTAACCTACTTATGAAAAAAATTGATATTCAAATGTTGTTATACACATTGACCAAAAAATTCATGGAAGTTTAAATATACATGTTAAATTGGTATCATATTGTTTAATAAAATGGTGAGATGGTTTGATGACCAAAACATTGGTGTGAAACCAAGGAAACCAAGGTTCAATTTCTTTTACCAACATATATTATGTGGAGTATGTATGTTTATATGTATACCTTGTATGTGTGTAAATGTATAACACATAGGTGGGTTGTGGATAGGTAGATAGGAGGATATGGTGGATAGGTAGGTCATGGGTGGGTGGCTAAGTTAGTACTTACTATTTATTTATTATTTACATTTTAATATTTACAGATTGAGTTATTTTTGAATTAATTTTTTAAGGCTACCCAAATTTTTGTTTGATTTGACTAGTAAAAAAGACCATTTTATGGTAAGTCAAAAAAACCATTAGTCAAGTTTGACGTGTTCACTCCAACTTATTTAGTGTGACTAAGTCGTCAAATTGACCAAATGTCAAAATGACTAGTTTTTTGTTAAATTTTCAATCAAATAAATCTTGATCCCTTTGTAGTGCTTATATGCTAGAACATTTGTGAATGTGTTAATGACTTCACATCCTTGCATCCATTCCTTGAATTTCATTTATGCCTTAATTCTTTCATATATGACATGGTAAAATATTCTTCCATTGTGACGGGATATATTTTAACAAAATAAATTAATTTTTCATGCCTTAGGGAATATAACAAGAATATTCCATCTACATGGATGAAATATTTCAAAAATATATTATAATTAAATATTCTATTTGTTCACAAGCTCTCATGGTCACATGCTCACACACACCCATTCATGAATATCATTGTTGGTGAAGTTTTGGCACAATGCCATCATAGGTGAAGGTCAAATTGTGAAAATATAAAATTTCCAAATAAACTTTATTTTTATGTTAAAGTTTGTACACCCTTCCTCCCCCCCTTTCTCCCTAAAATGTTTTGAAAAACTATTGTAGAATATATTATTCATGAATCCAATTGTGAATAGACCAACATATGTTCGAAACTTATTTGTGATCAAGGAATTACTATTTATATGTATTAATATACTATATTTGAAGTCCTCTAAAATAGTGGCAAGACTTAAGTCATATTCCAAATGATGTTTAGGTAATACTAGGATTTCCATTTGCCCTTCCAACATCCTCATGACACGAAGCATGGTTGGTCATTTCTTTGCTTCAACTTGCAAACACAAAAGAGCTATGTTGGCCACTTATGCCACCTCAATATCATTATGCAATTGTAGTTTTCAATCCATAAAATTTGTTATTGTTATGCCTTCATGTAACAATTTTCATGCTTGCATGAACCCATAGGAAAAGTCATTCATTACAAATTGACCTCCATTAATGTAAAACTCACTAAATTGTTGATAACTATTAAATTTTAAACCATCATTATTGATGTGAATTCATTTAAAATTATACTTGATTTGGTGATCATAGGATTTCAAACCTTATAACACACATGAAATGAATCAATTTTTAAAATTACATAATTGGAATTATCAAAGGTAAAACAAATTCTTGATTCATGATATACCTAAAAATCTTATAATTAAATAGGACCTGATCCACAATATAGCAATACTAATCATATGTGATTTTTTCAAATTTTTGCATGCATCTAACTTCCACATCATGGATATGTTTAAAAGTTTGCTTTTACCAAGTTACATATCAAAACATAGAAAACATCGTATAATGTTTTTTAAATCCCACATTTTAAATATTGGAGGATTCATACTCACTTTGTGCTAACAGTTTCAATCATGGAAATGTGGGTTTTATCATTTGAAAATAAGAAGGCCAAGTCAAAATCTGCATTTTTTGCTTGTAAATATTGGTCAAGCAAGATATTGCTTGCTTTGATGTCTTGATGTATGATTCCTGGTTGATTTTCATGAATGTATCATAGACCAAATGCTACTCCATGAATAATATTGAATCACATGGGCCATGTCAATATGTGATTTCCTTTTCCTTCTACAAAAATAAAATGCAATTGTGATCCATGAAATTTATTTAAGTTGTAATTAGTACCCCTTTTATTGTTTTAAAGTATGTTAAATTTGGTCCAATTAGTGGGCTAGAAAACTTCCTTAGGTTAATATTGACTGGATGTGTTTGGTGGAAACCTTTAACAAGGAAAAAAAACACACAAAACATAATTTGCATGGTACACAAGACGTAATAAAGAAATAAATATACCTCACATTCATATAAATAAAAGATTGTCAACCTACATGAGAAGTTTAGGTTTTGAACTCACCAAATAACATTTGAGTTGAATCATTGTTTTCAACATGTTCATACATTAGGAGCCTTTTGCTTGATGTAGTAATGCAACAACCTTTTAATTTAACAAGGTTTTTGTGTTTCACTCCACAAATAACAACAACTTTGGTGATAAATTCATCAATGTCTTGTTAATTGTTTTTGAATAATTGTTTCATAGCCACTTCATTTCCTCAAAATATTCCCTGTAAAATGTTTTTAAACATTCAAATATAATTTTTTTTAAAACATGGGAAATGGCATTAAATACACAAACATTTGTGCACAATTTCATGTGATTTAAAGCTTAAATAACCAAATTGAAGAGCAAAAAATCAATTAGAACATAAAATAGGGTTTTGATTCACCATTGAATGTTTATTATAAGGTAAATTATACATAATTTAAAGTCATTTCACAAAGCATATTTTGTAGATGTGAATATGAATTCAAATTAAAACCATTAATTGAAACTATGTTCAAATATGTTTTCACTTGATTATAATATATTTCAACTAATTCTTGAACGAAATCTAGATGAACTTTTTTGGTATTCATGATTTGTGTGACATGTTAAAAAAATGTTAAGGATGATATAATCAAAGTAAAAAGAACCTTGTAAACAACACCATAAGCTCCTTCTCCCAACATTGTATCCATATGAAAAAAATTAGTGGCAACTTTGAATTCATTATATGCAAAGATGGTCAATTGAACTTCGAATTCAATAAATTTTGTGCAAGTTCAATAATGAAATATGTTTAAGACCATAGTGCCAAAATGGTTTTTGAATATTTGACATGATGCAATTGCAATACATATATTTGAACTGTTTGTGTGCATAAACTAGTATTCAAATAAAATTATTGGAAGATATTCCCCATGTTCTAATACACATATAATGAAACAATAATGGAAAGAATTATTTCAATGATAATCTTGCATAAATCAAATTCATATTTTTCTCTTACTTTGTTGAATTTGAGCAATCCCATAACAAGTCGTTACTTGTGTTTCCAAAATATCCAACCAGTGATAACAACCACAAATAATATAATAATAACACCAATGGTTGTAGAAATTATAATCACTTTTTCACCATTTTTTGAATTTACAAACATCATATAAATGATGTTAGAAGCTTGTTAGTATGGAGATGATAATTTTGGAACAAAAATATTTAATCTACAAAATCCATACTTGATTGTAAACCTTGTTATTAATTTCTCAAGCAACATTTACATTAATTAATGAAGAAAAAGAGAAAAGTAAAATAATAATAATATTTACATATTTTGTGGCTCTACTTTTAAAGTGAAAATGACGACACATAAAGTAGTAATTAAAGTTTGTGGTGGAAACACATGAGACATTTAGTAATTGCCCTAAATTAATGTCATTTCATTAAAACATTTCATATGTTGGCCTTTTTTTATCAAATAAGTTTTATTTTGTTAATTATTTTTAAAACCATGACATGAACTAACACTAAATAAAAATTATACATCAAAATATTAATTGTCATGTAATGAATTCTTTTACTTTTACAAAACCATTACAACACCATGATTATTGACAAGTGCATCCCAAATGTATTTAAAAACATAATTGACCTCATTTGACCCAAATCACTTTTGATCAAAGCAATTGTATGCACTAAGGAAAGTAAAATTACAACAAAGTTGTTCACAAAAACAATAATAGTTATAGCTATCATGTTGTTGAAATGAGCAATAAAGGTTTCCTTGGGGCCTATAATCAATAAAAATAAAAAAACTTAAGATTTTTAAAAAATAATGTAAAATAACATAGTTAAATGTTTTCATAATACATGATTAGGTTATGTTAACATGAAATACAAACACCTTAAACACATGTATTAGAAAATACCAAAACAAAAATAAGATTTTTAAAAGCACAAAATCAAATTGCACATTTATGAGTTGTTTACATCAAAGTGCAACAAAAACAATAATTTCATAATCCTAATCAATATTCATTATATTGTTTTATCACATGCTGATCAATGTAAATGATGCCAAGGTTACAAGGTCAATGATGTCACGGGACCTAGTGAAAGCGTTATTATCAAGTTCTCTACAACCACATTAAATATAAGTTACATGATGGTCAAGAACTTGAAGTGCAACTCAACATGTTGAGGTCATGAAGACATAAATCTAGATTTTGATATTTTAAATTTGTTACTGTAGAAATGGTGTATATCAAGCCAAATAATTGAACAAATTTTTTTCATGTGTTTATTCAAAATCTTACAAAATTTGCAACTTTGGAAGGCTTGAAAGATTATTTGGAAATACACCAGATAATTGATCTCTTTTCAATGCCCTACAACATCAAAAGTATTGTGTCAAATTTGAAAGCTTTAGCCTTGACCCAATTTGATATATGATTTACAAATAATTATGAATTTATCCAAACTTGGATATTATGAAATATGTGATACATAAATTAGGCAAAATCTAATCATTGGAATTTAGAACTTACTCACAATGTTGATAGTTGTCTAAAGTTATCATTGAGCAACTAGGGGGAAATGGCTCAATTTCAAATGGATTAAAACTCAAATCCCTACAACAACAAACATACACATTAATATCTTGATTTAATTTGGTTAAAGAGTTGTTTCAAAGCAATTCACCAAAAGATAACATGCATAAAAACTTAAATCATCATGTCTGTTGTTTGCAATATAGTATATATAATTATATTTTGAGACATTATTTTATGGGGTTTTATATGTGTGAAATTCAAAAGACTATACTTACACATTCTATTTTTAATTGTTGGTTATAGTGTCCACACATCATTACATTGGAAACCATTTGAAAATCACATTGTTCATTTGTGTTCATCAACTTAAATACATATATGTTGAGCATCATGAACTTACAATTGTTGCAAAAAATTTGAAAATAAAGTCAAGTCAAGTAGGCAGCTGGCGAATTCGTTATGTGACAAATGCAATCCTGATAAGCCTGCTGAAGTGTTAAAAATGGATGAAGGAGTGATTTGACCACTCAAAACTATTCATACTTAAATTCCTGGAAGCAATCACTAAATATGATGATGTCAAAAGAGGAAACACCCTTGTTGAATCCATCTAGTTTGATTCAAAACCTTTTTAAAATTGATACCACATATGGTTGTAAATGTGGGTTGGGAAAAACTTGTGGCAAATCTTAGTTCTATTAGGAAAGAGAATAAACTATGGGTTAATAGATTATTGTTGAAAAGATATGGTTAAAGGTGGTATTCGAATAATGAATAAAAGGTTATGGAATGGTTGGTGAGAGTTCTTAGCATGTTTGTCATGAGATTTTGAATTTTTAGTTCATAGAAAAGGTGAGAACATAAATGCAAGTTATTATGTGCACTAAGTAGGGAACATTGACAAAAAAAAACAATTGTAGCAAGACATGAAGTAGTGGATGCAAAGGTGATTGCATGTTGAGAGTAACTCCAAGGAAACATGAATGAAAAAAGGCGAAAACAATATATGCATATCAAGATGGGTTTAGAATTTTACATACAAAGTGTTTAAGTGATATGCTAACAAAATAGTCACAAATGGAGAAGATGAACTTTGGTAAGGGCAAATGAGTGGCTGTTTAATTTGGGAAAATATGTTTTTTTTTAAAAATCAATTTAATATTGACATTTTGCACTTATGTATTTTGAATTGAAATGAGACGGTGATAACGTAATTGTTCTTTAACATTTGCAATATGTAAGGTTTGTGGTAAATGAGCTTTGATGAAAATACAATTGGAAAATGATTGATTCAATTGCAATAACATGAAAATCTATTATAACTATTGTGTGAACATCTCTTTTTGGTTACACCGACACATGAAAAGTAACTTTCCCTTGGCCCATTGAGATTTGTTGAATTTGGACATTACATCCAATACCCACCTATACAAAGAATTGGGATGCTCATCATTTATTCTTACAAGTAGGCTGGGCATCGAGTGCATTGTGAATATTTTGTTCAAATTTTAGTGGTATTAGATAAGTCAATAACAAATTCAATATTTGTTGATAAACATTGGCCAAATAAATATCTTAGTTTAATCCCCAAAATATTTTATTAGGCTTGTAATTAAGCCTTGAGTGAACTAACATCTATAATGATATTGATTTGAAAGGTTTTTATGATCAATGGGGTGTTTTAATGAAGTATGCAATTTCATCAATATATGTCAAGTGTCCTATTTGGTGAAACCAATTGTGATGGGCACGGAAAAAACTAAACATCCAAACCACATGAACAAAAGCAAGCCTAATTCTAAATCTAGGTCATGATATAAGAAAATAAAAAACAAAACATAATGTGAGCACAATGTTAATGCAAAAGTATTTTATTACAAAAACATGACAAGAACATAACGAGATCATGACAAAGATACGTACTTAAAATTGGTGTTGAACAAACCAAAAGTAATGTGGGATTCTACCTTTATTTATATCCATTGGGCACCTAACACAAGGAAATTTCTAAAAAACCTTCCAACCTACATTTGGCCCGTGTTCATCCATGTGTGACCCATAAATAAAAACTCACAAACTCCAAATGCATAATGACCCATGTAAAACTTTTTAAAACATGTGTTTTTGGGACAAAAAAATTGAAAAAAAAAAACAAAAATTGCAACTCACATGAACTTATGAAAATATGGTCAAATTTTAACCATTCAAAAGTCCCTAACTATCAAACAATTAAAGTTTTCAAATAAAATATTTTTCATACGAATTTTTCATCTTGTATTACATCATATATTGAGTCCCAATAACAAATTTGGATTGTGAATCAATATAATTTTTTTCATTTTGTGATGGTTCAATCAGATGACCAATCCATGTTTTTTTATTTCAAAAGTCCATTACTACTAACTAATGATTTTTTTAATTATTAAGTAACCACACAATACTCTACATAATGAAATTTTTAGTTTAGATCCAAATCCCAATTAATAAATTTAAGGATATATTAATCACCATATGCATTTGAATCAAAGGTGCCTTGGTAAAAATATCCATATTGTCACAATAGTGAAACACTCAATCTTGTATTTACTCGAGAACTAATAATGAATTATGAATTAACTAAAAGTGAACTAGAAAATGAATTGAAATTTAACTATGAGTACACTAATTGGAAGTGAATTAAGACTTAACCGAAATTTTATTTAAAATTAATTAAAAATGAACTAGGGCATAACTACAAGTGAACTAAAGGTTAATTAAAAGCTAATTGAGAACTAGTTTAAAATGACTTCAAGTTAAACTAGGAGTTGAATACAAGCTAAATATAAGCCATAAATGAACATTCATATGAATGAACTCCATGGTGTTGGCATCCATAACACTAATTGTGAATTCAATATTACCACAAAAGGACAAAATATTCAAATTTGTGACTTGAAAGTGTAAATTCAAAAAACAATCTCACAATTAATTAAATATGCGCTACAACTTTGTTGAAACAACTTATTGAACAAGTACTTCATAAATAACCAACAATCATACCCATTTATGAATCCATCGTGAAGGTTACCTTAAAAGAATCAAAGGCTTTAACATTCAATGTTTCCAAATAATATGGCAAGGAATTTAAGTTGTCATCACAACTAGAAGGGTATCATGTCCATTGAGGAAGTTCTTATCGGGCAATGATGGTGGGCAAGAGTAGTCCAATGAATTAAGCTATATGATTGGGATTTTCACAAGGCATTCTTTGAAGCCCAAAACAATATTTGACATTGAGACACTACTTTCTTATTGGTGATGGTAGGAATAAGGATGCCATAACCAATGACCAAGCAAGTGTTTGACATAATGTAACAAAAAAAGATAACTCAAAAACTCCCTTGAAATTTTTGAGAAGGTTAAAAGATCTTGTGTACAAGACCACTTGATCAATGTTTCTTGAACATGTTCTTGATTTTTTTAAATGAGAAAAGATCCTTGAGAAACTCATCGTTCACCATATGATGATCTCCCCTCAATAAGCAAAACACCATGACAAAATAAACTCTCTTCCTTCTCTTAGATCCACTATCTCTCCCAAAGCCAACTCCACTTGACAAGCCGTGCTACCATGAAAACTAATAGCATAAAGCATCTCGAAAAAACTTATTCATAGATTGTGAACAAAAGTAAATCTACCTTCTATCAAGGTTGGGGTGCATGCCTTGGCCTTCTTTTGATTGACATGCTTGTACAAAGAATCTAGCCTCATGATCAATAATCGTTCCCAACCTTCAATGGAAATGCACACTTTGCAATGAGCTCACACTTTCTATGGAAATTGTCATAAGAACATGCATAAGTGCCACGACTAATTTTTGTAACCTTAATGTGGTTTTCAATAAAGGATAAATTTGTTGGTACTTAAACTACATCCACAAGCCCTTTTAGTTTTAACATTGAGCTAGTTGTTTTAGCATGAATGAATTGCATGTGATGAAGTAAATCAAATTATTTGTCAAATTTAAGTGCAATTCATTGATACTAAATACATCCTTATAAATTGGATTCAAAATATTTTAAAATAATTAAATATGCTTTTGAATGTGGATGAAATTTGAAAATATTGATAAGCATACTAATATTTCTCGATTTTTTGAAATTTTTATTACTAAGGTTACCAGTGTTACATTCCATCAAACAACGATAAAGGCCAAATCATAAAATTGAATGGTATTTTGAAATTTGGCAACACATGATAACTAGTTGTAATAAAGAAAATTAACATCAAGCAAATACCATAGTACCTTTTCCAGTTCAACACCTCAGTGCCAAATAATTAATTTAATTTTTGATTCTTAATTTGACAGTTAAAATATGAATTCTGAAAATTTCAACACTTTGTATTAAATTTATTATAACCAAATGCTTAGAGAACACATGTTTAGTGTTTTTGAAGTTAGGTGGTCAATAAGTTACTGTTGCAAGCCACTCGGAGAGGAATTTCAAGGATCAAACTTGGTTGGCTGCATGAATTTTTTAAATTTTCGTCATAACTAACTATTAATATCCAAATATTTTGACAAATTATAAAATATTTTAATTTATGCTGAACCTAAAAAGGTACTATGGTAGCTGCAGTAATGGGGTCATGATGCCCTTGCAAAATAGTTGTGGGCTCAATTTACTATTTGGCCCTATATTACATACTAATTGGGCCATCTAACACCTAGATGTTCATGCTAACTCAAAGTACCACTATAAACATGGAGTAATTACCCCTAAGCTTTCTATGTGCTTAGATAACCTTTCACCAAGTATATATACCCAAACACCTTTTATAGTCCAGAAGCTTTTGGAAAGTTCACCATTCATGTCCATTTAAAAAATTAATCATGGTGCTACCAACTACGAACAGGCCTCTAAATTCCACACAAATCCCAATCTGCACAAAAAATTAGGTTTTTGATGATAACCAAAAACTAACTAACCAACCAAATGAGTTTGAGAATTTAGGGATTAGTCTTTCTAGACCATGGCTTGGGTGTTTAGAAGGGAAACAAAAAGTTGGCCCATGGATAAAATCCCATTTTTGCAAAACGTGCAATAAAGCAAAATCTTAGTGTGCATGGCTGTGTGAGTATTATGCCAGTTCTAGTCTCCATGAAATCATGGGATTCATGTATGATGTAAACTATAAACCGATTGGTATGAGGACGATGTGAAGCTTTGCGTTTGTGTGCTTTGTTGCTGTTTTCCCACATTGTTTGTTGTTTGCAGGTTTTTGCTTTTAGTTTCGACGGCTACTACGGGCTGGCTGCATTTTGGGTTGGACGCATGTTTCGTGGTGTGGCGGTTCTTGCGCAAGTGCTTTAATGAACTACGAGCAAGGAGCTGGGTGGGTAGGAGATGAGGATAAGAGGAGGTTCTACAAGTTGGAATGGACGAGGAGATAAGTGGCTGGTTTTTCTGATGGTTTTTTTAGGTGTGAATTCAGGAGACTGGTTGGACAATCTGTTGCTAGAGATGATGAAGTCTCCGCTGCGCTATGCGCATCTGTAGACAGGAGTCAAGTTGTAGAGTTAAAAGCAGGGGTTGATGACCGGGGGATGATGAGAATTTAGAGGGATCTCGAGAGTGGTCAGTCGGATTTTCAATTTGTACCTGTGTTGTTTCACGATGTTTCTTGTGTGTTGTAGTTCTGTGCCTCATGCAAGAGCACCTTGAAGAAGGGATCTCCGAAGATGTCTATCTACAGTATCGTGGGAGATTGTGGTTGTAGATCTGTGAATATACTTTAACCTTCTTTGTTAAACCACGAGGCATTTCTGTGACCATTGGGAGTTCTGAGAAGACTGATGTCAAAACTAAGTCACCGGTGATGATGGCAGAATAGTTTGGGTAGGTGTGGCTGGTGAACTGTTGGGATGTGTATCACGGGAGAAGCCAGGGATTTGTGTGAGTGTCTTGTTGTTGGTGTTGATCTGGGGCATGGGATCCTTCAATGGAGTTTGGTGGTCTGTTTCAGTTGAGAATTGCCGATGATGACCAGTAGAGCTCACTGAGAATGAGATCGGAGGGATCTGACCCCTAGAGACCCGTAGTTGTGTTACAGTTGTGGGTGACAATAAGAATTTCTGAGGAACTTAAGCACCAGTTAGTCAGTTTGCTCAGAGACCAAATATATGTATCTCTTGGTTTTAATTTGAGTTGAGCTTCTGGGTGGTCATGCATGCCCCAACTTTTCGCTACAATCAGCTCTCATCATCCCCAACTCTGAAGATATAGCTGTTGCTTACGGGAAGAACATACCAACATAAAAGAGCATACGAAGAACAGAAGTCACAGGTCTTGTGTATTTGATTACATAGCCAAGCAGGCTCCCCTACTTTGTTGGGTGTTCTGTTTTTTTGAAATGCCTTGCAAACAGCGGAGGATGAAACTTGCTTGGTAAGATACCCTCTGAATACACTTCCAAAATCAGAGCAGGTCTTTAAGGAAAGGAAAAGGGTCTGAAAATAGACCCTTGGGGACTTGATATCCCTGCTGGAGTCCGATAGGTCGAGGAAGCAAGTTAGAAATCTGAAAGGGTCTATTTTCAGCCCCTTCACCTACGTGAAGCCCACCCTGATTTTGTTTTCTGTTTCCTTTTACAAATAAAGACAAAAATTTAATAAACAAAAATATATAAAAAAACTGCCCATGAACTTATGTGATATACTCGACACTGGTTCTGGAAGAACTCAAGTAATAAGAGTTGGCTTACTGGAACTGCTTTGGAAATCCAATGTCCTTGCAAAGGATTAGCATTCATAGGTAAAGGTAGAATGAAATGAAGGTTATGCCCAAACGATTGTTGCAGTTTGAATGATGATGCTAATGAACTTTTTTGATCATCTATGTCTCTTGCTTGCCAGCTGACATCATGAATGTCTTTCTGTTACTTCTGGAAATACGAGAAAACCTGAACTTGATTACATTTGTATCATTTATTATTGTGCTAAGTTTTGAGCAAATCGTACTCATCTGTATAACTGTTGTGAGCTAATGAATTTGGCGCAGAGTACTGGTAGCCACTCACAGCTGTTCATAAGGAAGGTGCTGGTTTGATGCTTTGTGAGTGCCACCAATGTAGAGTGACAAGGAGGGATCACTGCACAGAGGCTGTTTAGCAACACCCAATTCTAAAGCTTTTCTCAAGGTTAAGAGTTAAGACAGCACTCATTCTTGTCACTGGTTTCACGGTCTACCACAATGGCTATATGCAGAGTGTTTTTATGGAGTTTTTTTCTGGCAATGCCCGAATTGGGTCCAACAGGGCAATCTCCCAATGGCTAGTTAAGGGAGAGGGTTTACAGTTTAGGGTTTTGTGTTCTACCACAATGGGCTACATTGAGAGTGTTTTTGTGGAGTTTTCTTTGGCAATGTCCATAAAAGGGTCCAACAGGACAATCTTTGCAATAGCTAGTTAAGGGGAGAAGTTCAATGTAGAGAAGTGGTCACAACAGATTACCTTGTACAAGCACCAAATTTCTTCGAGCAAATTCTATAGCCCGACTCTGAATTTCAGCCCAAACTAATTATATTAGCATCTGAACAAGACAGTTTTGGGGAAACAAAATCATAACATAAATGCATGAAAATATATTCAAATTTTTTTGGAAGTTTTATTAAGAAATCATTGTGCCTTTCATTGAGTTTATGGTAAGTTAAATACAAAGTTTAAAAAATTAAAAAGAAACAAAAGTAAGTCACAAGTATGTTTAAATCTAGTTGTTGAAGATTGTGTACAAACATTTTAAATTACATTAACACTTTGATAATTTATGAGTATATATTAAGGAAGGCATTTTGTTTGTTTTGTCACATTGAGATCTACCAAATCATGGGGTTCCCATATGTATTATTAGTACCATTGGAAAGTCTTTGATGAGTAGGTATACACAAGGTAATTTGCAATGCAAGAGTGATTAAGTTCAGACTATTTTCATCACTAAATTTCAATCAAACTAAAAATTAAAAATCTAAGAAAATTGCCCCAATTCACTCTCAAAAAGCCATTCATGAGCAAAAGTAATTGAAATTCGAATATTTTCATCACTCAAAAATCAATTAAAATCATATCCTACTATTTAGGAAGGTTGTTTGTTTGTTTTTTTCACATTAGGATCTCTGAAAAACCACGTGGCCTTGGGTTTTGTTCTTGGTAACATTGGAAAGCACTTGATAAGTAGGGGTGCATTAGGGTGATTTTGCGATTTTAAAACCTACAATGTGGGATTCCTAAATTTTGGGAATGTTCAAAATCACTAAAAATTCAATAAAATGAAATTTAAAGAAAAAGAAAATTGGAGTGTGTGCTTGGTATTATTGGAAAATTCTCAATGAGCATGAATACCAGGCTTGTTTCATAATTTTAACCTATGGTGTGAGAATTGTTGTATTTTGATATATTTTATTCATTGAAAGTTGAATACTAAGAAAATTGGATTTCACAGAAATGTATATACACCGTAAAACTATGATACAATATGTGTGAATAATAGTGTGTGTCACACTAGTTATTGATTGTATTATGTTAAAAGTGCATACTTTAGGTCTAATATATTTTAGGGCTCTCTCACCTTCAAGTACCGTAAATCCAATTAAAGTTGTACTTTGATGTACTTAAAACCTATTTTGGCAAGATCAAAACTTCATTTTTAAAATCTAGAACATTTGTTTCCTCAATATAATTATAATAAAAATACAAGAAAATCCTAATACTAATAATTGGAATTTGGACTAAATAATATTTCATATATATATATTGTTAAGGTGTACTTTATGATCAATTTCCATTGATCATGACAAGGATCAAAATCTATATCTACTTTACCTTGCCTTCACCTAGGCCTAAAAAGATTCTCACAAAATCATAACTTTATTTATCTAATAGGTTTTCATTGTTGGAGAGAAATTCTGAACACCTTCCATCACAAGTCAAACCATGGTATAAGAGGGCCTTCACCCAACTTCCCCAACATTTTAGTTCGCCCAAGACCCCCTACCTATGTGCAATAGATTGGGTATTAATAGAATAATCAAGACTTAGGTATTTTTATCTTTGTCATAACCCTATATGAATTTATGTATAAGCATGCCCCAAATCTAGGGGAGATGCAAAGGGTACAAAAAGAAAGGACTAGAGTCCAAGCAAGTTGATTAGTAGCTAAGGGTTTGAAATTCAAGCAAAGGTAGCAGGGTCTTTAACTCATCTACTAATTGCCCATAACAAGTTGATAGTGGGGATGGGGATGGGTTTTGAAGTGGGGGAAGTCAATGGTAGTTAAGCCTACAACTATCACTCAATTTAAAATGAAAAAATGCTTGCATCTTTTGTAATGTTATGAACATCCTTCAGCAAAAATAAGTAACAAGACGAAAAGGAAAGGGTTGTTTGGCTCTCTTTCACTTCAAACAATATTGACACAATCATGTAGGAAAACATTTGTTTGTTTTTTAACTAGCCAAAGACTTCAATTGTCGCATGGAGGAATTGATCAAGGGTGCTAGTCATAAGAGGCAAGTTATCATATGAACTTAAACGTTGGACCAAAGCCAAAACTTAGGATGATAAAATGTTTCTTTTGTTATACACATGCAAATAAAACCCAAAAAACTAACCACAAAGTGAATGTAATAACTATCACATTATAAAACAAACTAAGTTTCAAAATTATTGGTCTATTTTACAATTGGCCAAGTTGAGTGATAATAATGTCCAACCTTCCAAGTATTGCACCTTGCAACAATTTTCTTCCAATAAAAACACCAATTAGTATGACAAATCCACTGAGTGATTCACAAGCTTTCTAATGGATCCAAACCATAAATAAGACATGAAAAATTACAAAAAACTCAAAAGACTACATAAATACTGCATATCCCATAAATACAGTCATGTAGTTGATCACTAGCTTTTTTTTTTCACATGCCATCAAGAGTTACAACTATTATGACCTTGCTTGGAATTTTTTTACCACATTGTTATGATATGATGTTCACTTTGAATTTTGTTATTTAACCAAAGTGGTGATCATCCATAAGAAGACTTAACTAAATTTTACTTTAAGAAATATGAAAGGAAAAAATAAAATTCCTTCTACATTGGTCACAACCTATTGGAACTTAATGTCGCATCTATTCATTAATATAACAATTGTTGTGGATTCTTTTTTGGAATTTAATGATTAATAAACCCAACAAATTACATAAGAACAGATTGTCTTGTGAAGACCCTAACACAATGGACCTTGACACAAGTTAGGTCCACAAAGTGAAGTTGGGTGGAAGCAAGCAAAACTCCTAACTTTCAACTTGGTATAGGACAAGGGCCTCTCTTTAGACCCTATCCAATATCTGAAATACTTGTCACTAGGGTTGATAGGTGTAGGAGAAGGCTTGCTCTAGATCATTGGGGAGGGCCTTGCCTAATTTGATAGTGGTAGGTTGCCGGTGTAGGCCTGAAAATTAGGGGAGGCCCATAGGAGAAGCCCCAAGGCAAAGCATCAATGATTTTCTATTTCAAATGGTTAAAAGTCTGCATGTGATTACCAAAGGGGTCCTTCAATTGAGGGATGAATTTTTTGAACAGGTCCTTCAATTGAAGCATTTTTGAAAGGGTCCTTCAATTGATGGATGAATTTTTTGAATTGGGTCCTTCAATTGAAGGGTGATTTTTTTGAACAAGTCTTTCAATTTGAAGGATGAACTTTTTGTGTAGGGGAGGAGCGCTCAAATACAAGGAAAAAAAACCTTGGAATGCTTTATGTGTAGGGTAAGGCACCCATGTGAGGGGGGCAGTAGCCCTAGTGACCACGGGCAAAAACCTATGAAAGACATTTTACCTGGAATTTTGATTTTTTTGGAAAAATTAGATATGAAAATTGAAATAATTTAAAGCATACTTTTAATAGTAGGATACTTGTTGGAACCTATTTTAGATATCCTGCCCGTATTCCTGCCCGCGTCCCTGCCCGAATTCTCGCCCTTTTTCTCCTGCCCGTTTTCCTGCCCGAATTATTGCCCATGTTCCTGCTCATTTTCCTGTCCTTTGTTCCTACCCGTTTTCCTGCCTTGTTCTTGCCCCTAATGCCTGACCTCTTTTTTTCCTGCCCGCTTTTTTTCCTGCCCGTTGCAATTTCTTCCCAGACATGTAGAGTGAATAATTTTCTCTTTTTTGCTACATATTTTAGATATGGGTTTTTTTTTTTTATTATTGGTTTTTTTGGGGGGGGATTTGGAAGTGGGTAGTAAAATTAGAAATGCTTAGTATTACTATTATTTTGCAAGCCTGTGAAATGATTTGCTCATGTGGTGTCTGCTTATATGCAAGTTTAAACAGTGATTTTATTTTATTTTTGGCAACCAAAGTGGCTATCATCCAATAAAAGTGTCAGTAATACCTGGGAAGATTTAGCCAAATCCATGAAATACAAATCTTTAATCATCCTTGTATGTTATGGTTACATGCTGAAAACCAAGTATAGAAATCTGGCAATTTTTACTCTTATTTTCTCTCACTTCTACCTATTGAAAACCTCCAAAATCACTTTACTTTCTGAATTTTCAATCACACTTTTTGGTGAAGTTTGCCAATAAAATGGGCTAAGTTTCACTAGCACCTTTTTTATTGTCAATTTTTTGGGCCAAATTTTGACCTGGAAAATATGATTTCGATGTATTGAAATGATTTTTCATGAGAAAAAAACAACCCAAATTCATCAACTTTTGAGGAACTTTTGAAAAATGATAACTCTACAACGTAGTCAAGAATAAAGGAAG
This sequence comes from Sphagnum contortum, assembly GCA_963920785.1. Lineage (NCBI taxonomy): Eukaryota > Viridiplantae > Streptophyta > Sphagnopsida > Sphagnales > Sphagnaceae > Sphagnum > Sphagnum contortum. Next base: position 5,008,427 of record OY987291.1, on the reverse strand, counting down.
ATTCTAATTTTTAAAAATTAGATAACTAAAATAATTTTAATTATTTCCAATACAATTAAAATTAGATATAATAGCAATAATAATCGAGCTAATAAATTTTAGTTGCCCATGGGTGGTCAAGATTATTTCCAATTGCCCAATAATGATGATGATGGTAGTGTGGTTTAATTTTGTAAATTTTTGTCATTTCTAGTCCCCCCGCCCCTCCCAAAATGGTGCTTATCCTTTGCAATGCATGTATTGATGAGTAGCTGAGATCATTGTTGATTTCCCATGGATGATTGAAATAGTTTTTGATGGCCTCTCCTCTCCAAAGTGGTTTGGATCATTTTCAGTAATGAAAAGCTTTTTTGTGGAAAAAATTTACATGGGTAAAAGTTTGTACAAGGTCTAAAGGCGAAATTGATGCATCTAGGAGGATCCTAACATGATAAATAAAATGGATTTGACACATCACATTAGTTTTGACAAGGCTATAAGTATAAGTTACAAAGTTTCTTTATACATCATGTAGATTATACCCCACTTGTACATGACAAAGTACTTAGATTTGAAACTTAGACGTATTCAAAAATTCAAAATAAAAATAAAAATAAAAATTTATTTTTCAATGGTTTGTTTTGTGATCGTGCTTAATAGTTTCTTAAATGCCCAAAAACTTTCCACCATCAACAATTAGTATTTATATGCAATTAAGCAAATCTTGATTGCAAAAGGGACATAATTTAGTCCAACAATTACTTATTTCAAAATATCAAAACTTATACCAAAAAACTAAAATTAGATATAATGACTTTTCAAAATTTTAATATCTTAACACTCATATTACTCAAGTTTCACCATATTTGCAATGATAATGATTTACTACATATGCATATCCTTTTTTTGGTAATTTGCACTAGGATTTTACTGCTTTTTGGTTCCATTGGTTGTGAATGCGCCTTTAGACATGAAAAAGTTGGACATGATGGTTAAAGAAAATATTGTCAACATATTGAAAGCAATGTGAAATTTGAGAAATAAACAATGAAATAATATGACATACCATCCATTAAGATGGGTTACCTTCAAAAATATTTCAATTTTTTAGTCCATTGTGGTGCTATGTAAACAATTCTACCATGTCATCACCATTTCAACGTCATATTGTTGCCGCGTCATAGACAAATCCATCCATACACCCTAAGTGATCAAACTTGGGTGTGTTCACATTATTTTTTCCGTTGAGATACACTACAAACAACCTATTTTATTTTAACATTACCTCATTATGCACCCCCCAAAGTAGCCAAACTCCTATTTTGACATTGTGTATGAACTAAGCGAATTTCAAATATGACATCTATGCATAACTTGTAAGACTATGGAATGCCATTGTACATGCAATTAATGTACATAATGAAGGATGGTCTTTAGTGGTTGGGGGTTGTTGATAAACCTCATTTTGTCAACCTCTAACACTCATAATGAACCTCTTTTATATAGAAGGAAAGTCATTAGGAACTTTGATTTATTTTCTCAAATTCCCAATGAAATATAAACACATGTTCACCATGCTTGAAGCTCATCATTAAGGACTTTGAGCATACCATTTGGGAATATCATTAAATGAATTTCAAAAGCTCATGTTTGTGTACATTTGTGCATGTGTAATGAAATTTTTCAAAGACATTATTGGGAACACCTTTGAAAAACATCAAATGTTAAGTTGGGGACATTGCCATGAATAAAATTGGAAACATGTTTGAAACATTTAAGGGGAAAGACAAAGGACATTGTCGGCATCATTATGGTTCATCATACATGGAAGCATTTGCAATTTAGTACAAAATGAATTCCATTCATGACAACATCAAGAATTTTGCCAACGATGCAAACAATTTTTTGGGGGTTGTTGTGAGATTATGTGAAGATGCTATAAAGACTTCAACAATGGGAACTTTGGAAACTTACCAATGACAATGAGTTAAAGAGCTTCCATGATTAACAAAATCAACCTTTTAAAAAAATGTTATATATAAAATACCTATTGTATGAGAAATCACCATTTTTAACTCCTACTAGATGATCACTATAAATTATTTCAACATGTTTCACAAAACAAAATCCCCAAACCAACCACATTAAGAAAATAAATAATGCAATCAAATGGATTCCAAGTAATTGTTTGACAAAATTATATATGATCCCATTGTTTTACAATATATTTTTGCATTGTTACCTATTTATATTTCACAAAAGCCATGAGATTGACTAATATTCAATTTGTATGTTCATCAATATATATAATTGGTAAAAAGGAAAAGGGGTGTGAATTGTGAACATAGTAATACAAGTCATTAAACAAGTGAAAACATATTACATAAATGTTTAATACATGTTTAAAGTAGTACACATAAATGGTTTTAACATATTATAGTTGTAGCATTTGGATGGAGTTAGAATGCATCAAAACAATAACCAAAAGTTTTAAAGAAGTTTTGTAATCAATTTAATATTGTGACCAATGAAAAGATTGTAAGCAATTTCAATCTACCAATCCCAATATGTAGCCTCAATATTAAGCACTAGACTTATGACTACCTAAGTGGGCACATGTAGGTTGTGATATTGTGTTTAGATCCAAGTAGGACATTTCCTCGCTAAGTAAGATTGAAGGGTTGTTGCAAGCTAGGATGAAATTTTTTTGGTGGATTTGGAATTCATCAACAATTATTTTAGAGTAATGTATTTGGTCAATGTTAGATACATAGATCCATTGTATGCCTATGCTTACAATTTTTAAAAAATTCAAATAGTAATTTATGACCACTCATTAATAAATTTAATGATATAATGTTTGAAGGTGAACAAAGTTATGGAAAACTCCCCAAAGTCATTTCATAATAGACTTTACGATTTTAAATTTTTTTTGGTGATGTTGAAAAGTCCTCAAAAATTCCATACCATGTGGAAATCATAGTTTAAAACCCCCTTATATTCAAATGATGACAACAATATTTATCCATTTAAAGAAAAATTGTTATTTCCAAACTATGATTATAATGAATTTACAAGGTTTTTACTTGTGCTATGACATTGGAGGTTGTGTACATATAAAAGTCCCATGTGAGGATTAAACTCTAGTTTTGAAATATTAAATAACAATTGGACATAACTAAATTACATAAGAATTAGATATGTGACCCCTCTTTCATAAAATTCAATTTGGGACACGTGATAATTCACAAGGATGCAAAACTTGCTACATTCCATCATTCCCTCATAACATTAAGCTCAATGTACTTACTTTCAAATGGATTTGAGTATGTCGAACTTGACGATCTATCATTGCTCGAGATTCCTTCAAGACATGGTTGATCATCCTTGTCCTTGAAGTCTTCTGAAACAATTGCAAGACTTTTGGAAGAATGTTTTAATTTTCCATTTGACCTATTCAATTCGTCAAGTCTTGGATTTTCCATGGGTAATACTTCAATTTCCATTTCCCCTTTGAGCATTCCCACCACATGAGACATGGATGGTCGTTTCTTTGCTTCAACTTGCAAACATAAAAGGGCTATGTTGACCACTTGTGTTATTTCTGCCAATTCAAGCCCATTATGGTTTTGAAGTTCTTTATCCACAAGATTTTCAATCATGGTTCTTTTGTAGAACCATCGCCAAGCCTGTACACAAAGAAAAACTCACTCATTATTACAATAAGATGGCATTCATGAGATGTGATATATTTGAACAATTGTTCAACTTGTTAACATCAAATTTGAAATTGAATAACATTCAAAATCAAGATGAATTTGATTTGAACTTTTATCATGAATTGTTGTTGAACCTTTGTGGTCAAATTTCATATGCCCACCCAAATCATTAAGAGGATAGAAATTTGAAATTGAATCAAACTAAATGATATTTAAATGTACTTAATTATAACCAACCCAACAATGATGGGTTTCAAGTTTTTAGAAACCACACAAGATGGGTGATGTACTAACATAATAACTTTAAGTAAAGACATGCAAAGCCACTTTTGAAAAAAAGAAGGATACACATTGTCTGCAGGCAAGTTGTAGTCGATGTTTTTTCTTCCACTTATAACTTCGAGTGCCACAACCCCAAAACTAAAAACATCAACCTTGTTAGTGAATTGACCACGTGTTACATACTCGGGTGCTAAGTACCCTCTTCACATGCAATATAATAAATAAAATTATGTCAACAATTGTTTTTGGTTAAATATGTTCTTTTCACAGATTTTCTAAATAAGCTAAATTAACCTTCATTAAGTGTAAACACGTTTTTTCATTGTTGATAATGATTGATATGTCTAACCACCATTATTTGATGCATTTTCATGTTATATTTATATTAATAATATGATTTCAACCCTTGCAACATATGACATGGTATGGATTTTTTTTAAAAACAAGGTGATATAACTTTCAAATGTAAAAAACATTTCCCTGATGATATCCCTTAACTTCCATTGTACAATTGCCATATATTATGCAACAATATAATATACAAGTTTTTAGTTTGTTGTTACAAGCATATGCCATGGACATTACATGAATTCTGTTTCTTCAGGTGGAAGATTGCAACTTGTGTCATAACATAAAATCCACATCACATCAAGAAAAAAACCATATATTATGTCAAAAATTTCATACTCACTTTGTACCAGCAATTTCAACCAGGGACACGTGGGTTTTATCATCTGGGAAAAAAAAGGCCAAGCCAAAATCTGCAATTTTTGCACAAAATTTCTTGTGAAGCAAAATATTGCTTGCTTTGATATCTCGATGTATAATTCGTGGTTCATTCTCATGAAGGTATCGCAAACCACATGCCACTCCAAGAATGATATTGAATCGCATTGGCCATGTCAAAATATGATTTCCTTTGTGCTCTACAAAAACAAAATCCAAATGCGATCAATTGGAATACATGTAACATTTATAAATGAACATTTAATAGTCATGCCCCACTTGATTCATTCACACATTCTTAAACTTGGGTCAAGTCATAGTTCATGTGGAATATATGTTTTTGGTGCAAATATTGAAAAGGATAAGAAAACACACAAAATAGAATTTCCATGTTACATAAAACATATAACAATATTTGTGTCATTTGAATTTACATTAGGAAAACTCTTTCAAATGGCATGAAAAATTAAGTTGAAATTTTGAACTCACCAAGTAATGTTTGAGCTAGATCATTGTTTTCAACATATTCATACACCAAAAGCCTTTTGCTTGATGTTGTAATGCAACAACCTTTTAATTTAACAAGGTTTGGACGTTTCACTCCACTAATAGTAATGACTTCATTAATGAAATCATCAATGTTTTGTTGGGTTTTTTTGAACAATACTTTCATAGCCACTTGATTGCCTCGAAATGTTCCCTGTAAAACACAAACATTAAGTAACCAAAACAACATTGGAACCTGCATGACATGACTTTAAGACTTTGTGCACTATTTCATGTATGTTTACATTCGAGTATAACCAAATTTGAATGTGCATATATAGAGTCTTTATATTTATTGATGAGGCGCACACACATATTAACATTACAAAATTTCAAATTTTTAGTATCAATTGATCATTGAATTTAAAAATTAAAAACTCACATATGTTCATGAAGGATTATAAAATTTACATTCATTTTTAAAGTATATTTATCAAATTTTTAGTACTAATAATTTTGGTAATATCATGGGAGGCATGGTAATATGTGAAGTATGGTATGATAAAGGTTAGTACCTTGTAAATAGCACCAAAAGCCCCTTCACCTAATTTTTCATCTGGATGAAAATCTCTTGTGGCAACTTTGAGCTCATTATAAGCAAAGATGGTAGGTTGAACCTCAAATTCAGCAAATTCTATTGAAATTCACAAAAATTTAATGTTTGAATTAAATATTTAAATAAACTTTTGATGCAAATGAGTTTCAATACAAAAGTAAATTCATTTTGTACCTAAACTATAATCAGTATAATGTGCAAAAGATTTTTAAAAATGTACAACTTAATAATAATGGGAAAACAAATTCAAATTAGAATTGATGAAAATTTCACGTCCATTGAAATTGTATCTATGACTTACTTTGTTGAATTTGAATCAGTTCGTAACGATTCTTTTGCTTATTTTTCCAAAATATCCAACCACCAATGGCAATCACATGTGAAAGAATAACAACACAAATTGTTGTTGAAATTATAATCACTTGTGGAATGTTTCGTCCTGAATTATCTATTCATTGAAATAACAATTTTCATATAAACAAATGTTAAGAGTTGTACAACATGGATGTGTGATATTTTAGATGGAAATGTATGAATTACGATTAAAGTTTTTAATCTACTAATATATTTCATCATCAATTTTGTATATATCTTTTGCTTGCATCTTATACTTCAATTGGGAAAAAGGTTAGAGGCATAGTTTTACATATTTTGTGACTTAACTTCAAAGACAAAAATAATTTAAAGACAAATTTGTGACCATGTTTACAATGAAAACATGTGATGCCATTTCACTTAAAGAGTCTAAGAATCATTGCCATTCATCTAGTAAAAGTTAGAATTGAATCAAAATTATGTTAGGTTATATTGGGTTTTGAAGGATTCCTTGAAACCATTGTAGTTCCATGCTTATTGACAACAAATCCCAAATGCAAGAAAACTTAATTAACCTCATTTGACTTATATTTCATTCAATCAAAGTGTTTGTACTCACCACTTAATAGGAGACAAATTTGATTGCAATAACATCTTTGTCCATTACTTTGCTTATTTGAAGTACAATAGGGGTTTCCTTGGAGCCTGGAAATGGAAATAAAAACTTTGAGTAGGGTTTTTTAATTGTAGAAATTAACAAAAAAAATGTCCTTAATTAAAACATGATTACCATATGTTAGTTTAAATAAAATGACTTAGGATAAAAATATATTAATCCATATCAAAACACAAATAAAATATTAAATGGCATAAAATAAATTGGCATATAGAAATTACTTACATGAAAACGGTGGTAATGTTTGTGATATTCTCAGGTGAATAGCCATCAACATTGATTATATTGTTGAATTGGATGCTCAAAATTTGTGGCTAGTCGTACTACCATTTGATAGTGTAGTACCTAAACGTCCAATGTCGTTGATATACAAGGTTCCATTGAAAGTATTGTTATCGAGTTCTCTACAGATACAAGTAAACCATAAATCATATGATGGCAAGAGCTCAACAAGACAAAAATAACATTCCATTAGGTTGAGTTTGGGAAACCATATTATCATTGAAGGTGGGTAGTATGTGAAGAACAAGTTTCCAAACATGACAACCTCAATAAGGTAAAAACTTATTTGATTTTAATAAAAAAACTTGAGAAAATAAATTTATTCATATCAAATTAGGATGGTAAATATGTGTAGGACCAATATCAAAGATTAAATTTAATTATTACTATAATATTGGTTAATTCAATGTGCTTGTGCAAGTGTCAAAATTGATTTGGAAATCATATAATTTTATCTACTTAGATTAAATACTTCATGGTTGATTTTTTATGTTATTTAGTTGCATTTTCATAAATTTGCAATACTAATGTGTGAAATTTTGAAGCTTTGTATGTCAAAATGGTTATTGTGAGTTCATGATGTATATTAAACTAAACAGTTCAACAACATGAAATAAATTTGTGTACATGTTCAAATATCTTACAAAATTTCCAAATTTGGAAGGCTTGCCAAATCATATGGAAAAGCACCCGATAATCCATTTCTTTTCAATGCTCTGCAACATCAAAAAATCATATCAATTTGAAAGTTTTGAGCTTCACACAAATTTGAAACAAGATCCAAATCATTTAGAATTTATCCTAGGATTGGATGATATGAAACAAACACATGATTTGAAGTCTCTAGTTGAACACAAATAATTTTGAGGGCAATATGGTATTTGCATAATTCGAGAGATTAATGTGTTTATCAATTTATCAAAAGTTTTAACTGCACTTTTTAGTTGTTGGAAAATGATGAATTTTTCATCGATTGACACATTTAATTGAGTCATTCATACATTTCAACTTCCAACATAACACTATGATGTAATGTATCTTGGAAGTTGAATATACTCACAACATTGAGAGTTGATTGAAGTCTTTGACCCAAGTAGGATATGGCTCTGGATTAAAGGAATTGAAACTTAAATCCCTACAAGAACACACACACACAAGTGTCAATCTATTCATTGTATGTGGTCAAAGGTTTTTTTCAAAATTATTCATCAAAAGATGGAACATAGGAACTTAATTCATTTTGCATGAAATACTTGGTGGTATAGTTGTTGAACTAAATTTTGTAAAGATCCTACCATTTTTTACATGCTTGAAAATTCAACAAATAAAACTTACATGTCTATTATATAAGTTGAATGCTAGAATGGACCTAATTCTTGGACACCATTTAAAAAATTCATTGAGGATTTGTGTTTTTCTAAAAGTTACATAGTATTGAGAATTGTGAACTTACAATTGTCTCAAAGAATTTGAAAAAGTACTCAAGTTAGGAAGAAGACCAGTGAAATCGTTGTGTGACAAATCCAATACTGTTAGATTTGCTGAAGTGTCAAAAATTGATGTCGGAATAATTGAACCATTGAAATGGTTTGAACTCAAATTCCTGGAAGCCACCAAGTGAGACATTTGATCAGAACATATTGTGTCAACAACAACCATAACAGTTTGCAATATGATTAGTAATTGGTATATTATGTGCGATGCATGCATAAATAAGTATAAACCAAAGCTAGCATGGCACCTCCCTCTAGAATGTCATGCCTCTTGAAAAGATATATGGGTTTGATCGACTTAAGATCTAAGAAATTACAATTGAGACAAAATGCATATGTCTAATATTTTAAATGTACAAAATATTGGAAAAACCATCTATATGCAATAGCCTATAGCTTTTCCATCCTCAAAATGTAAATGGCGTTACTTACACAGATTGAAGTGTCGAAATCGCAGTGAGGTTAGGTGGTGATCCAACCAATGCATTTTCTGACAAATCACTACATAGTATAACTTGACATTAAAAAGTGGAAAGTATGCAACGACATGACTTCACCTAAACTATGGAGTATAATCAATAGGAAAAACAGATCTACATTGACATATTTGAAGTTTGAACCTCTCGCATTTCCTTAACAATCTTAGCAACTAAGGCACATTACATGAACTTTTGAACTTTAAGAATATTGCTCAATAATTGTAAACTTGTTTGACAACAACATAATCAAAAGTCTTATGTGAATTAGCACGGTCTCACTAATGTTTTGCCTCTTGGATTCAAGTCAAAGGAAGGTGCCCTCATGGATGGGCCTCACAACTCTCCTCATGTAACTTCATGGACTTAATTTGAGCTGTGGTAGCTACTAGCCCACTCCATTGTCTACTTTTCAGCGTTTGGGAAAGGACAACAGAAATTGGGATTATTGGTCCTGCTCTAATAATAAGCTTGTCGATGCTGATATTTGTGACTATGTATTTTGATGGAGTGGTAGTGTGGCGAACTCTTTAATTTAGCAAGACAATCAATAATTTTAAACACAAGTACACACATTCACTGTAATGACTAATGTGTGTGTGATGTGAAAAACATCACACACACAAAGGTGTCAGAAATTTTGTATCTTACATTGTAGTAAGTACTGTCAGGTTCCGAAAACCATAACCTGTCCCAGGATCATAGAAGAGTGGACTTGGTCCTGTTAGCGTGTTGTTGGATATCTTCACGCTTTGCAGCCAGGTTGCCCCGCCTAAATTTGGAATGTTCCCACTGAGCTGGTTGTTACTCAAATCTCTGAAACAAAATAGAAATAACAATTCATCTATTAGCATTTTAATGCTACGAAAGCAGCACGTTCAGCATGTTTATTTGTTATTAAATTGTGTGTGCAAACCATGAGAGCAATATTTGATTGGATATACTCCATGTGGGTTGAAGGAAACAGGATAACTCACATCTGTTGAAGAGTTGGCTGTGTATAAAGACTAATACCACTGCTATGATTTGCAAAGAGCTCTGCCGGAATGCTTCCACTCAGATTATTGTTACTAAGATTCCTGCTTAATAATGGTTTCACCATCCCACAATGAACCCAAAATATGCAAAGACAAGCCTTCAGTGAACATTCAAACGATGTATTCTAGTTATGAGTATATGAAAATTACATGAGGATAAACAATTCGTAATTCTTATTAAGCTGTTTTAGTAATTGAAGCATAAAAGGACACCTTCTATTGACTATGAACACTCTATTCAAATGTACTTGAAGTGTCTTCTGACAATTCAAATTTCATACCCACCCACATGATTGCTGTTCCTTATTTCCCCCAAGTAGATCAATTTGATTTAGCCCAAACTTTTGCAATGTTTCATTCCACCTTTTTATTGAATTTACAATGTTGTAACTACCAAAAAATAATGTTTGTGAGCTATAGACTACTCAGGGTGCACCCCGTACCATAATATTACTCTCCTGTCCATACCTTAAACGAGGCGACATGTGTTCTCAAGATCAATAGGTTACAGCCCACTTACAAAATGACCAAGTTATAGAGATTGCCAAGGTCCTTAGGAATGTTACCAGATAGCCCTGGATTGTCCGTCAAAGTCCTGGAAAAGGTTGCACATATATTTCAAGACTTGTACCCAAACATATTTCAAGGTTTTATATGGTCACAAGTTTAGTGGAACTAGGTTTTCCCCAAACTCCTACTGCAACATTACACCTTTTAAGGAGCACCCTGCAACTACACCAAATTAAAAGGGCACCCAGGTATTTATGCAATTATTACACATTAACAAATGCACTACCTAATGGGTTGCACATTAAATTGAAACACATCACATAAAAAGCTATATGACTGAACATCAACATTTGTTCACTCACAGTTCCACAAGTCGTGGAAGGTTTCCAATTGCTGATGGCAAAGTGCCAACAATAGATGCTGCAGTCAAATGGCTACAACGCATCCGCCACCAACATATGATATCCAAGGCATTGGAAGCAAGTCCCAGAAGTGAGATTATTAGAGTGTAGATCCTTTTTGCGAACTATCCAAATCATTGGGCTGACCTAAGCATCACCTAGTTGTAAATGTAAAATCTCTGAATCTCTATCGATCTCTTTGTGCAATGAATTTATCCATTTGTTCCCCCAATAAATAAATAAATAAAATCTCTATTGATCTTTTGAAAGCCAGCTTGTGGTAAGAATCTTACATTACAACAATATTGATAATGTAATTGCAGTTATTATCCTCATAGTAAGAACATATCACTCCTCTCCAACTTTGACCACTATCACAAGGATATGGTTGGGAGGATGACCACCCTGCCAGATTCGTCATCATGTCCGGTGTGCTTTTATTCCATGCCCCAAGAATGGTCTGTAATGCTTCCACTATACAATACACTCACAGTCGGTCAGTCAGTCAGTTAATGAGTTTTCCTGGAGATTTCCACTTACAAGGTCCATCAAAGAGTTTTGTCAATATGCTCAAGAAATCAGGGCCTTCTTGAACCAAAGGATTTTCTACAAGGATTGTGAATTGATGCAGTTAAAAATGATATAGGCACTTATACATCATTATAAGCGAGAATCTGAATAGTTTAGCAACTTAAAACTGTTTGAAATGAGCATTGACTCTTGTCCAAGTTGAATCAGGAGCCTTCCAGATCAAAATACACAAAAGGCAAAGAATATTACATTCTGACTCGTCGTAAAGGATTTCACACGCGCTGCTGCGGAGGTTTATTGAGAGCAACATGAGCAAAGCAAGAAGCAGCTTGAGAATCATCATGGTCACAACCCTCTTCTTTATATTGCATAAACTATAAAGAGCAGATGGAGTAGGGAGATGGTGGTGGTGTAATTCACAAGTAGATGTAAGCGGCAGGAGAGAAGCATTGAGCAGCACTTGACTAAAGTATATGCAGTAACCAAAGCTGTGTGAGCCTCGTCATATATATACACAATGAAAAAATGTGATTCATTACTCCTCTCAATTAAAACCACAAGTGCAAGTTTCCCTGCATGTGGCTTGTCCAAAACCACAAGTGCAAGTTTCTTTGCATGTGGCTCGTCCATGGTAAATTCTTCTACTTTTGCCAACAAAAATTGCCTTATAATAAATGCTACTATTCCCCCATTGCATGGGGAACTAAAATACTTGGCAACAATCTATAAATCAGCCCCCTTTTTCAACTACATGCAAAAAAGTATGAACTATGACCATCAATCAAATTCTTCGCAAACCCCAAAAAATAAATAAATAAATAAAAATGACTAGTCTTTTGCAAGGACTAAAGGTGCTGAAAAGAGATCCCTATGGATCTTGTGAATGAATGGCATTGGTTATTTGGGGTGCACAAATTTGGGGTGTACGGGTGTGGAGTTTGCCCTACATCTCAAAATTTTCCCAAATTTGGGGGATATTTATTGCAAGCGCCCAACGTGACCTCACATTTATGATTCTCACCCTAACAAGGCGATACAGTGGTGCTAATAGGGCAATAATGTGACGCCTACATGAATTCCCATCTTTTAAAAACAACCCAATCAACTTGTATTTCAACATTGTTTTAGAACATTTCAACGATTCATTCATGCTAACGGGGCAACGACATGGTGCTTACATGAATTCCCATATTCGAAATTATCCCAATCAACATATAATTGAACATTGATCTAGAGGAATTTAAATGATTCAACTTCATTTGGTAAAAATCCATATATATATGATATTTTAAAATTCTACCACATATGCAATCTTGGGAACACCTTTCTTGTCAAATTTGGAAAAAAGTAATTAAAAAAGGAAAAGTCTTAGAAATTTCATGAGAATTGTGATGAGTCGTATTAAAATTTAAAAAAAATTGAATTGATGAATATTTTCAAATTGTGAGATTGGAGCAATGAAAATGTGAAAATTGATCCATGTTGCCTAATGTGAGTTATGCTTGCATTTCATAGGAGGAGAAAAGAATCTTTGTAACTAAACAATAGTGGAGACAAGATTTAATATACAAAGTTAGGATTATAGCTTCTCTCTTGAATGATAGTATGAAGATATCTTATGGAACAACTATAATGATTAAAAAGTAATAGACAAAAGACATATTTTTTTTCAAGTAAAAACTAGAATTAAAATATTTATGAACCCCGTATGCCAAACTTTTTTTTAATTAACTTTTTAAGTGTCCAAACGATCACATGGTTTAAAAATAATTGATTTCAGCACTTGCATGTCAAAACTAACCATCCCATACAACAAACTTGAGATTTGAAAGTTATGTGACTTTTAATCTAGGTCTTCTAGAAAATAGATTTTTCATCATGAAAATTTGGATGTTGCAACTTTCCAAGGGTTGTATGAAATTCAAATGTTAAGTTGTATTATCTAATTTATTTAATTCACAATGCTTTACAAGTTGGGATTTGACATGTAATACTTTTTGGATATGTCTATTTGGGGGGGGGGGAAAAAAAAGATTTAAAAACATTTGCCCTTTGTTGTAAAGAGGGCATATGAATTTTTATTTTGGTTGTCAAATCAAATATTATTTAAGCTCCTTCATTGCTCCCTTCATCAAAAATTGTATGTTCTTTAAAACTTTTTAAATAACTAAGAATAATGATTCTTTGGGTTTTTTTTCCTTTTTTTTTTGGGAAAGAACCAAAACCAACAATTCTCTAAATCTGAAATATTTAAAAGTTAAAACCAGCAATTGTTTTAAAAATCAAATAATCACTCAACATTGCTTAATTCATCCTATATGCATGTAATATGTGATAGAAAAAGTACAAGAACATGAGAAGCATGAATCACTTATCACAACACTCACAATATATTTGAGACTTGCCCAAATTAACCCCAATGGATGATAAAAATTGTTTGATTGATTTAAAAGGATTGTAGGTGAATATATGGAGGTTTCCTTGGAATGGAATACATTAAATCAAATATTCAATTATTGTTTATAAACCAATTCACTTTTTTTTATTGATTAGATGAATAAATTAATAGTGAAATCTATATGTGAAGTCTTTCAATGGGAATCCACGATCCAATGCAATTGTGTTTTGTCTTTCATGTTGACCATAGTAGTGACATACGAAATACGAGTATTTATCGAAGGTGTTCAAAAAGAAGTATTTTCAAGTATTTTAAAAAAAACATTATAAAAATACAAAGGCTTGAAAATTGGCCTTTGTATCAAGTATTTTCAAGTATTTAAAAAAAAGCCCAAAAAAACGTAAAATACGCGTATGTTTGAAAAATTTGAGAGTATGTCACTACTATGATGTTGACCTAGTTCATTCTTCAAGGTTCATGTCATTGTGTGAAAAGTGTTCATGCCACATTCTCATATTAGAGCTGAACTTTGTAGGCTTCTAGATATCTTACATATATACATTCAAACAAGAGAGATCATTGATCTAGTAATTCATCAAAACTCAATTGTGAGATCGAAAACACACCATGGGCAACATTGTTGGGGAGTCTCAAGTCATCATGTCAAGTCAGTTAATGTTGATTGTAGTTGCATCAATTTTATTTGTTTGTTTCCATTGCCTTGTCATATGTCACTCATATCACATAGAGTCAAAAAGAGCACCAAGGCCATTCCCGACTTGGCCAATGATTGGAAATCTTCCTCTCTTAGGCAAGTTTCCATACTTATCTCTATATAAATTGTCAAAGACATATGGGGAAATCATGGAACTCAAGTTGGAAAAAAAAATGTACTTTGACCATTTCATCAGCTTAATTGGCACAAGAGGTTTCCAAGACACATGATTTAGTTTTTCCATTGTTCAAACTCCATTGTTTAACATTTCCTTAGCTATGATGGGCAATATGTCGGATGGGCACCTTATGGAGACCATTAGAGGCAAATGTGGAAGTTGACATGCTATAACTTTTTAATACCAAAAGTCTTAAGGCTGCCAAAATATGTTCGAGATGAAATTTTTTCATTATTAGTGCATAGAGCTTTTGAAAATTGCAAGGTAATTTGCTTAACTTTTATTTTGACTAGATGGTTGCTTGTTCATCTAGTTTTGAATTACTTTTGAAGGTTTTGCATCAAAAAAACATTTGAAACAATTGGATCCATGATTTGTTACAAAACAATTAAATCTTATTTTGGATTTGACATAACCAAATTACAATGACATATGTTTGTTGCAGGAAGGTAATCCAATGAAAATTCAAACACAATTATCCAATACTTCTATGAATGTGATAACATGTTTATTGTTTGGAAAAACATATTTTCAACATAGGGCCTTTCAATGAGGAATGTGAGGAATTCAAAGACATCATTTTCAAGCAAGTGCATTTATTTGGTGCTTTTAACATTAATGACTTTGTTCCATTCTTGAAACTATTTGATCTCCAAGGCTTGCAACATCTAATAAAATAGATTCGAAGGAGATCATATCAATTTCTTGACAAGACAATTCAAGATTATATGAAAAAAAAAGGTTGGAAAATTGCAAGAACTTTCTTGATGCCATGCTCTTTTTTCATGGAATAGATGATTATGGTGATAAGCTTGATCATTATAATAAGATCAAGACCATTATCAATGTAAGTTGTTCCAACCTTTGGTAGTTCATCTACAAAAAAATTCTTCAATCAAATTTGTAAATACCTACTATGTCTAATAATTCAACATTTGTTGCATAATTAAATTTATCACATTTTCACCAAATTACTCAATGCAAGATTTTTTTGAAGTGTTAATAGAAGATAAAATAATCAAAGTCATGTGACCTTCATTATTTTATGCTATGCACAAACATAATAAAATATATACCCCCCGAACATTAGCATTTTCTACCAATATGCAACTATGATGGTGCTATTTCAAGGAATATCTTGAATGCACATTTTGTCCCACTTCATTGCTTGAGTAAAACTTTTATTCTTAACTTTGTTTACAACTATTTTTTGGCCTGAACTTTTTCAAGAGCCTACGTACTTGTTGTGTTTTATATTAATTAAATTAAATTAATTGTGGTGCATCCCAAAGCACAATTGTTTTGATGGTTTTTTTTTGCAATGGGCCATTTGGTTGACCTATTACCAAAAACATTATGAAATCCCCCTTCCCCAAGTAGAAATCACATTTATTTATTTCACTTACATAGAGTGTAAGTCTTAAACCATGTACACTAGTACATATTTTAGTACCTTGGAATCTTCGGCACAAAATTAAATTATTTCTTTACATGCAGAAATTTCATAAAACGACTTTTTTTTCTCAAAAAAGAATTAGTGAACGAAATTGATGAATATATTCTGAAATATTCTATTTAAAAAATGGAATCTTCAAATGCAATTAAATTTTTGGTAGACATGTGCTGAAACTGTGCCCCTTGTAGTGCGATAATTGCCAACCAGTTGGTCAGATAATCATATGAGCACCACTACCATAGTCATTAAATTCAGTTACCAAATCTAGTTATAAAATGTAAGTTTCCTGACGTAAAATAAATTGATCCTTTTGTTACTTACTGTTTTTTTTTAATGTGTAGGAAGAATTCCAAAGGGCTTAGGACAAGGCAGTAGGCGAGGACCAGACTTTGCTTCCAATCTGGGCATGTCTCACTTTACCCATAGTATGTAGGCTAAAGCAGGAGGCAACCTGAACATATATATATACATCACCAGCCGTATGGTTCTTACTTCTGACATTTGCTCCTTGAGAATGTGAGGCAGCTTGCACTTACAAGTGGGCATAATTCCCCTCTTACTCTTAAGGAATAGGTGTGAAATCTCTCCTCTTTTCAGGAGGGAGACTCATCCATGATATAAGCTGCCTTGAAAATGTTATAGGACAGTGGTTTTTTTTTTGTTTTTTTCGAGTAGTTTAGTGTACCAGTGATGGCAAGCATTCTCACACATATTTTGACTTAATTGGTGTCGATTTTTGTATTGGATCGTTCAAACAATAACCAGTCTATTTCTCCCCTCCCGTCCTCCCTCCAAGGCCAGAATTTGAGGACTTGTTTTTGAAAAGGAAAATTTTTCACCAAAAGAGGGACTGAGTGTCAACTTTTGGCAACTTTTTGACTAAAAGAAAAAGAAAAAGGACTGCTATAGCAAATTCCTCCAAGGGTATTCTGTGAAGAAAGAAGGGGTGCTTTGAGCCACCTTCTTC
This sequence comes from Sphagnum contortum, assembly GCA_963920785.1. Classification (NCBI taxonomy): domain Eukaryota; kingdom Viridiplantae; phylum Streptophyta; class Sphagnopsida; order Sphagnales; family Sphagnaceae; genus Sphagnum; species Sphagnum contortum. Next base: position 4,991,184 of record OY987291.1, on the reverse strand, counting down.
TTCTTCTTCTTCTTCTTCTTCTTACAAAGTAGTGAAAGCCTTTTTAAAAATTTGAATCCATGCCATCATCACGTCACGCTTATAAATGCTAACAGTGATTTTCAAATGCACACCCATTCACTGACAAAGTGACCAATGGAGGCCCACGCCAGTTTGACCAAGAACCTAGCAATCATTAGCAAAGTGTGTTGTGTTGCCATATCTATGCATGAATTTTCCTATGAAAAAGAGTAAGCTAAACAAGAGGTGTAATCTATATTGTGACAAACTAGGTTTTTTGGACAAAATGAAATAAAAGTCAAGAAAACACAAATAAAGACTTCAAGTTATTAAGCAATACAAGAACAACATTTTCAACCATGCAATCCAAATATTCCCTATTCATGAAGTTCTCTTTAACAAAGAGTAAGCTAAACTGAAGATGTAACATACTTGATTATGAGTTTCAGGTCATTTGTTAGTTGATAAAACTTGTCGACAAACGAATAATAATTGCATTTTTTTTTGTGTGATCTAATTATAGTAATTGAAATAAAGGCAACAACGTAGCCTTGCCGTATACAACATTAAAGTCAAGAAAACACAAATAAGTCATTGAGCAATACAAAAACAATATTTTCAACCATGCCATGGGAATCCAAATAGGTCACCTTCTTTTGAGGAGGGCTGAATTTGCTTTCCAAAGATTTTTTTTGTTCTTTTCCTTTGGGAATGAGAATGCAGCAAAAGAATCTTATTACAATTTACTCTACAATCTTGAAAGAAAAAGCTTCAATACCTTAGAATAAGATTGTACCAAATCCCCAAAGTAGGTGGATTCCCTTTAGACAAAATAAACAATACCCCTCTTCCACCCATGTAAAATATTGTTCGATTAAAAAAAAAGTTTCTCATGGCCCATGGATTTGTTAAATGGCTCTTGCACGAGGGAAGAGACTATGCATCGGTAATGGATCTGGACATAAAACTTTGGCTTGAACTTCACCCAATTATTTGAGTGACAAGCATCTAGATCAAAACTTCTAAAATCGATCATGGAAGTTTTTAGGTTGAATATTGGAACCAGCCATAAGGGCAGAGGCCATTACCGAATGAGCTGCTTGTTCTTGTAGGGTTTCCACCTCTATGGACATCGTTTTGCCTTAATGGCCAACTACACAAAGTTATCCTCTACATAAGAAGAAGAGGAGGCTTGCACTGTACAGTGTGCTTTATCAATTAGTTATGGGTGCATCATACCAAAGTTCAAAACTTTTTGAAGGTGATGGTCTTGGTTGATTGGCCCATCCAAAAAAAAAAGGTTTGGAAACTTTGCACTCTTCCACAATAAAAGTTTTCAGACTTTGCATACTCCCAAGCAGGGTCTTTTTTAAAAGGATTTTGTGATGTATCCAAAATTGGTGATAATCCAGAAAATAATTTAGCCAAATTTGGCTACACACCAGATATGAAAGCCCTTTTTTGAAAAAACAGGATGCTTCTATATTATTGGCTACCTGATGGAACTTATCATAAAAGTCTAGTGATTTTGGTTTTGTTTTGTTGTTTTTCAAAATCTGGCGAATTTGGGCCATTTTTCTCATGAAATCACATTTTTTAGGTTTAAAAATGGAAAAAAATCGCCAATAAAGATAAACACTGCTCCCAAGTCAGGCTATGATTGATATATCCTTCCGACATCACCCACCTATTAGGGCAAGGAGTGTGGCATAAAACGTGGGGTTATCAATAACAACATCCAGGGATGCATGGGAACTATGGGAACACAATAACGAACATTTGGCAGATCACATGGGATAGATTTAAGGAACAATTGTGGAGGATTCATGGGACCTTTTGGGAACAACATAAATAACATGTGCTGAAATGTATTTGATAAAGGAACACATTAGGAACATTATTGGAAACATGTTGGGAGCAAAATCCTTCAAACCAAAAAGTCTTCAAGTTCTCCTTCAACTACATCAGGTGAACTATAGAATCAATGTAGCCTTTTGTGAAACACACGCAAAAAAGGCTATAATTTTAAACATACTTTCAATTCAAAAATATAATTTATATTATATTTTTGGATTGAAAGTATGTTTAATTATAGCACATTTTCAATAGCTATCTATCTACCTACTTACTTGCCATCTACTTACATATGTCCTACCTATTTACGTATCTATATCTATCTCTTCACCTCTATTCTATTTATTTATTTACCTACTACCTAGTATTTACCTACATACCTACCCATAGTTTACATAAATAGGTATGAACATTTAAAAACATAGGTAGGTAGCCATGTGTAGGTACTTATCTACGTAGATAGATACCTACTAACCTACTTATGAAAAAAATTGAAATTCAAATGTTGTTATACACATTGACCAAAAAATTCATGGAAGTTTAAAGATACATGATACATCCATTTGGTATCATATTGTTTTACAAAGTGATGAGGTGGTTTGATGACCAAAACATTGGTGTGAAACCAAGGAAACCAAGGTTCAATTTCTTTTACCAACATATATTATGTGGAGTATGTATGTTTATATGTATACCTTGTACTTGTGTAAATGTATAATACATAGGTGGGTTGCAGATAGGTAGATAGGAGGCTATGGTGGATAGGTAGGTCATGGGTGGGTGGGTAGATAAGTACTTACTATTTATTTATTATTTACATTTTAATATTTACAAATTGGAGCTATTTTTTAATTAATTTTTTTAGGTTGCTGAAATTTTTGTCTAATTTGACTAGTAAAAAAGACCATTTTATGGTCAATAAAAAAAACCATGAGCCAAGTTTGACATGTTCAATCCAACTTGTTTAGTGTGACTAAGTGGTCAAATTGACCAAATGTCAAAATGACTAGTTTTTTGTTAAATTTCAATCAAATAAATCTTGATCCTTTTGTAGTGCTTATATGCTAGAACATTTGTGAATGTGTTAATGACTTCACATCCTTGCATCCATTCCTTGAACTTCATTTATGCCTTAATTCTTTCATATATGACATGGTAAAATATTCTTCCATTGTGACGGGATATATTTTAACAAAATAGATTATTTTGGCATGCCTTAGGGAATATAAGAAGAATATTCCATCTACATGGATGAAATATTCCAAAAATATACTAAAATTAAATATTCTATTTGTTCACAAGCTCTCATGCTCACATGCTCACACACACCCATTCATGAATATCATTGTTGGTGAAGTTTTGGCACAATGCCATCATAGGTGAAGGTTAAATTGTGAAAATATAAAATTTCCAAATAAACTTTATTTTTATGTTAAAGTTTGTACACCCTTCCTCCCCCCCCCCCCCCTTTGTCCCTAAAATGTTTTGAAAAACTATTGTACAATATATTATTCATGAATCCAATTGTGAATAGACCAACATATGTTCGAAACTTATTTGTGATCAAGGAATTACTATTTATATGTATTAATATACTATATTTGAAGTCCTCTAAAATAGTGGCAAGACTTAAGTCATATTCCAAATGATGTTTAGGTAATACTAGGATTTCCATTTGCCCTTCCAACATCCTCATGACACAAAACATGGTTGGTCATTTCTTTGCTTCAACTTGCCAAGACAAAAGAGCTATGTTGGCCACTTATGCCACCTCAATATCATTATGCAATTGTAGTTTTTGATCCATAAAATTTGTTATTGTTATGCCTTCATGTAACCATTTTCATGCTTGCATGAACCCATAGGAAAAGTCATTTATTACAAATTGACCTCCATTAATGTAAAACTCACTAAATTGTTGATAACTATTAAATTTTAAACCATCATTATTGATGTGAATTCATGTTAAATTATACTTGATTTGATGATCATAGGATTTCAAACCTTATAATACACATGAAATGAATCAATTTAAAAAATTACATAATTGGAATTATCAAAGGTAAAACAAATTCTTGATTCATGATATACCTAAAAATCTTATAATTAAATAGGACCTGATCCACAATATAGCAATACTAATCATATGTGATTTTTTCAAATTTTTGCATGCATCTAACTTCCACATCATGGATATGTTTAAAAGTCTACTTTTACCAAGTTACATATCAAAACATAGAAAACATCATATAAATTTTTTAAACCCACATTTTAAATGTTGGAGGATTCATACTCACTTTGTGCTAACAATTTCAATCATGGAAATGTGGGTTTTATCATTTGAAAATAAGAAGGCCAAGTCAAAATCTGCATTTTTTGCTTGTAAATTTTGGTCAAGCAAGATATTGCTTGCTTTGATGTCTTGATGTATGAATCCTGGTTGATTTCCATGAAGGTATCATAGACCAAATGCCACTCCAAGAATAATATTGAATCACATGGGCCATGTCAATATGTGATTTCCTTTTCCTTCTACAAAAATAAAATGCAATTGTGATCCATGAAATTTATGTAACTTGTAATTAGTACCCCTTTTATTGTTTTAAAATATGTTAAATTTGGTCCAATTAGTGGGCTAGAAAACTTCCTTAGGTTAATATTGATTGGATGTGTTTGGTGGAAACATTTAATAAGGAAAAAAATACACAAAACATAATTTGCATGGTACTTAAGACATATAAAGAAATAAATATACCTCACATTCATATAAATAAAAGTTGTCAACCTACATGAGAAGTTTAGGTTTTGAGCTCACCAAATAATGTTTGAGTTAGATCATTGTTTTCAACATGTTCATACATTGGGAGTCTTTTGCTTGATGCAATAATGCAACAACCTTTTAATTTAACAAGGTTTTTGTGTTTCACTCCACAAATAACAATAACTTTGGTGATAAATTCATCAATGTCTTGTTAATTTTTTTTGAATAATTGTTTCATAGCCACTTCATTTCCTCGAAATATTCACTGTAAAATGTTTTTTAAACATTCAAATATAAATTTTTAAAAAAATGGGAAATGGCATGAAATACACAAACATTTGTGCACAATTTCATGTGATTTAAAGCTTAAATAACCAAATTGAAGAGCAAAAAATCAATTAGAACATAAAATAGGGTTTTGATTCACCATTGAATGTTTATTGTAAGGTAAATTATACATAATTTAAAGTCATTTCACAAAGCATATTTTGTAGATGTGAATATGAATTCAAATTAAAACCATTAATTGAAACTATGTTCAAATATGTTTTCACTTGATTATAATATATTTCAACTAATTCTCGAACAATATCTAGATGAGCTTTTTTGGTATTCATGATTTGTGTGACATGTTAAAAAAATGTTAAGGATGGTATAATAAAAGTAAAAAGAACCTTGTAAACAACACCATAAGCTCCTTCTCCCAACTTTGTATCCATATGAAAAAAATTAGTGGCAACTTTGAATTCATTATATGCAAAGATGGTCAATTGAACTTCGAATTCAATAAATTTTGTGCAAGTTCAATAATGAAATATGTTTAAGACCATAGTGCCAAAATGGTTTTTGAATATTTGACATGATGCAATTGCAAACATACAATTGAACTGTTTGTGTGCATAAACTCATATTCAAATACAATTATTGGAAGATATTCCCCATGTTCTAATACACATATAATGAAACAATAATGGAAAGCATTATTTCAATGATAATCTTGCATAAATCAAATTCATATTTTTCTCTTACTTTGTTGAATTTGAGCAATCCCATAACAAGTCTTTAGCTTGTGTTTCCAAAATATCCAACCACTGATAACAACCACAAGTAATATAATAATAACACCAATGGTTGTAGAAATTATAATCACTTGTTCAACATTTTTTGAATTTACAATCATCATAGAAATGATGTTAGAAGCTTATTAGCATGGAGATGATAATTTTGGAACAAAAGTTTTTAATCTACAAAATCCATACTTGATTGTAAACCTTATTATTAATTTCTCAAGCAATATTTACATTAATTAATCAAGAAAAAGAGAAAAGTAAAATAATAATAATATTTACATATTTTGTGGCTCTACTTTTAAAGTGAAAATGACGACACATAAAGTAGTAATTAAAGTTTGTGGTGGAAACACATGAGACATTTAGTAATTGCCCTAAATTAATGTCATTTCATTAAAACATTTCATATGTTGGCCTTTTTTTATCAAATAAGTTTTATTTTGTTAATTATTTTTAAAACCATGACATGAATTAACACTAAATAAAAATTGTAATACATCAAAATATTAATTGTCATGTAATGAATTCTTTTACTTTTATAAAACCATTACAACACCATGATTATTGACAAGTGCATCCCAAATGTATTTTAAAACATAATTGACCTCATCTGACCCAAATCACTTTTGATCAAAGCAATTGTATGCACTAAGGAAAGTAAAATTACAACAAATTTGTTCACAAAAACAATAATAGTTATAGCTATCATGTTGTTGAAATGAGCAATAAAGGTTTCCTTGGAGCCTATAATCAATAAAAATAAAAAACTTAAGTATTTTTTTAAAATAATGTAAAATAACATAGTTAAATGTTTTCATAATACATGATTAGGTTATGTTAACATGAAATACAAACACCTTAAATACATGTATTAGAAAATACCAAAACACAAATAAGATTTTTAAAAGCACAAAATCAATTTGCACATTTATAAGTTGTTTACATCAAAGTGCAACAAAAACAATAATTTCATAATCCTAATCAATATTCATTATATTGTTCTATCGCATGCTGATCAATGTAAATGATGCCAAGGTTACAAGGTCAATGATGTCATGGGACCTAGTGAAAGCGTTATTATCAAGTTCTCTACAACCACATTAAATATAAGTTACATGATGGTCAAGAACTTGAAGTGTAACTCAACATGTTGAGGTCATGAAGACACAAATCTAGATTTTGATATTTTAAAGTTGTTATTGTAGAAATGGTGTATATCAAGCCAAATAATTGAACAAATTTTTTTCATTTGTTTATTCAAAATTTTACAAAATTTGCAACTTTGGAAGGCTTGAAAGATTATTTGGAAATACACCAGATAATTGATCTCCTTTCAATGCCCTACAACATCAAAAGTATTGTGTCAAATTTGAAAGCTTTAGCCTTGACCCAATTTGATATATGATTTACAAATAATTATGAATTTATCCAAACTTGGATATTATGAAATATGTGATACATAAATACGGCAAAATCTAATCATTGGAATTTAGAACTTACTCACAATGTTGATAGTTGTCTAAAGTTATCATTGAGCAACTAGGGGGAAATGGCTCAATTTCAAATGGATTAAAACTCAAATCCCTACAACAACAAACATACACATTAATATCTTGATTTAATTTGGTTAAAGAGTTGTTTCAAAGCAATTCACCAAAAGATAACATGCATAGAAACTTAAATCATCATGTCTATTGTATGCAATATAATATATATAATTATATTTTGAGACATTATGCCAAGGGGGTTTTATGGGGTTTTGTATGTGTGAAATTCAAAAGACTATACTTACACACTCTATATTTAATTGCCGGTTATGGTGTCCACACATCATTACATTGGAAACCATTTGAAAATCACATTGTTCATTTGTGTTCATCAACTTAAATACATATATGTTGAACATCATGAACTTACAATTGTTGCAAAGAATTTGAAAATAAAGTCAAGTCAAGTAGGCAGCTAGTGAATTCGTTATGTGATGAATGCAATCCTGATAGGCCTGCTGAAGTGTTAAAAATGGATGAAGGAGTGATTTGACCACTCAAAACTATTCATATTTAAATTCCTGGAAACCACCTCATAACACATTCAATCATGAGATATAATGTCATCCAAAGCCACAACAACATGTAACATGATTAGTGGTCCGTTTCGTACAAATATATTTGATGTTTTTTAAAGAAAACATGAGTAATTTAGCTATATGTTCCCCCAAAGTTCATGGCCTATTTAAAAGGTGGGTTGATTATAAGGAAAAAACACTTACAATTGAAACAAAATGTGTATCTTGGGGGATTTCAAAATTTTCTTTTATATAAAAAATATGTGAACAACCTTTGACATAGAATAGTTTATGGCGTGTCCATCATCAAAATGTAATATAGGTTACTTACACAAATTGAAGTGTTGAAATTGCACAGAGGTTAGGTGGTGGCCCAGTCAACATATTGCTTGACAAATCACTACATGGCAAAACTCAAGATGTCAGAAATTTAAATGTATAAAGACTTGACTTGAAAAACTAATCTTTAGATAGTCTGTATCAATAATTCTACATGTATACATTGACTAATTTGTATAGCTTTTACATCCCCTACTAATCTAACAATCAATGGGCATTAAATGATCTTTTGAAATTCAAAGAGGATTATTGTTATCATGGATATTATGCTGGGCAATATGCCACAAGCTTTTTTTGGCAACATCATTAGAAATAATCTTTTGATTGTTCGATTCAAACAAAATGAGGATGCTTTCCGTGGATGGGCTTCACAATCACCTTCAATTCATTGTCAAGCATTTAGTTTGACGTATGGTAGCTATTAGCCACCTCCACTAAGTATTAGAGAGTACCAAAAGCTTGTGATTATTGTCCTTATAAGTTTGTAACTGCATATAAGATTTGCTACCATGTTTCGTGATGAACATTAATGTGGCACAATGACATTAGTCTTAACTATAAGTTTGAGCATTCAACTTAATAACTAAAAAAAGGCTCATGAAAATTAGCCAAGGGTTTGGTTCCCATAGTTGAAAAGCTTTACTAATGTCACTTAGTGGAATGTTGGCCTATAGAAGGGCAAATGTACAAATGGTTTTATAAGATGACATATACACATGAAAAATATTGCACAATGTATATACAGATCACCAAAAAATGTTGAAAATTTTGTATCTTACATTGTAGTTAGTAGTTTTGTCATGTTCACAAAGCCATAGTCTATATTCTCATCATATAAAGGTGGACTTGGCCCTATGAGTTGGTTGTTTGAAATTTTCATAGTTTGCAGCAAAATTGTTTGGCCTTGATTTGGAAGACTCCCATTGAGCTGGTTGTGACTTAGATCCTTCAAACAAAAAAATTAAAGAATTCACGTTTTGGCAATTTTTGCTAATGAAGCAAGATTGTTGTGTCTTTCATAATCATAGGTTTAAAGTTGTTACTTGCGGCTCAAAAAAAGATAATTTTGGTTGATGGTTCTGCATTTTGTGGAATCACACCATTCTACACCATTCTATGCATTTCTAACATGTAGAAATCATATATTTAGGGCACCAACATATATGACCAACTTAACAGTACTTGCTACTTTTGGTAAGTCAATTCCAGGTCAAAACAATTTTATATGCATGAAATTTACATATATATATTTGAAAAGTATAAAAAATGCATTTGTTTACCATGGGATCAATACCCTACTGGATATAAACCATATGGAATCTGGATTGAATAAACAAACACGAAAACTTACAAATTTTGAAGACTTGAACCGTGTGAAAATAGTTCCATTGGAATGTTCCCATTCAAATCATTGTTACTAAAATCCTTGTAATGTGGCAGTTTTGGACATCCCACATAACCAATATGCATAGGACAACATAGAATGAACATTTGAATGCAAATTAGTTGAAATTACACACAAGGACAGACAATGGGTTAAACCTCACTTACAATAATGTGAGATTCGAAAGACAACCAAGCTCCTTAGGAATGGTTGGTACCAGAAAGCCTTGGATTGCTTGTCAAAGTTCTACAAAAGTTGCATCTCCACAAATTTCAAGGCTTGTATCCAAACAAAGACCGTTGTTGAAATCAAGGTTTCATATGTCTAGAAAACTAGGTGCACTAGTTACAACTATTTAAACAGAAAAATAAACACACTAATGGGTTGTTGTACATCAACATCAAAGCTCATCACATGAGAATTTTTATTGATTACCAACATTTCAATTCACTCACAATTCCTCAAGGTAGGTAAGGTTTCCAATTATAGTGGGTAAAGTGCCATCAATAGATGCCGCCGTCAAATGCCCACAACCCATCCACCACCCACATTTCAAATCTAAGTAATAGTACCTTACATGAATGAAGTATTATTAAAAATCGATAATTTAGAATTTTTTAATTAAAAAAAAATCACCCAAGACTAGTGGAATAACACTAATGTCAATGATCAACTTGTGTTAAACCAAATGTTTCAACTAATTTTGCAAGTCACATGTTAGAGCTTTATTAGAACTTAAGTTTCATTTTCAAATCTTGGTTGTTGAATGTGAAATTTGTTTTTAGTTCCATATTTAGAGCTCTATTGGAGACATTTGGGTTGAAAACATTGAAGGTGCAAATTGTCAAATTAATAGGCGTCAAAACAAAGCATGTTGGAATAGTAGTGTCAATATTGGAATAGAACATAGGCAAAGTTAACAACAAACAAGTGATGGTGACAGTGAACAAGAGCATGAATGCAAAGTTGCAAAAAATGATAATGAACAAGAACTTGAAATGAAAAAAACTTATAAATGAGTCAAAACTTGTAAACAAATTGGAGTTTTGTAGTATCATGGGGGATGGTGACAAATGGCATTAGAAGTAAGAATTTCTTTTCTAAAAACAAGTGTGAGGATGAAACTCACATTCCCAAAAGTGGGAACTTGGAGTCTTCCGGGACTCCCGAAAATTCAGAGCTTGATTGCAGGGGTCAAAACACCTAGTTCTTTATACCGTTGGAAATTTCTTGAAATGTAGATGTCCAAAATGGCTTCACATGAGCCATTTGGACATTTGCAGGACAAATTATGGTCGAAAGAAGGGTTGGGAGTCAAAATGGCAGTTTGACTCTCGACCACTAAAAGTCGGGAATCAACCTGATCCCAGTGTGTTCAGGTGGCGTGCAACACACTGTTGAAAGGCTCTTGAGGAGAGCTACAAACTTGCTTCAGACCTCATCCCAATCGAAGGTCTGAGCTGGGAGTTATGAGCTCCCAAAGTCCCGGGAGTCCAAACTGAGACAGTTTCGGGACTCCTCCTTGGGAGTCCCGGGACAAAAAGCCATTCGGATGTAGGTGCTGTGGGCAAAACAAAGAATACTATATGGGGGAAGGTGGTGGCTTCCCCCGAGTCCGGGCCGTGGTGAGTCAAATGAATCCGTGTTGCCCATGGCTTGTCCCAACACCAAGAGTGTTTCCAAAAGTGAACTAACCAACTTGTTGGTTGGTTTTTATGCAGGACCAAGTACCTAAATAAGTTGTTCCTCTTCCTAGTCTAATCCCGGAGCTTTTAGCACGTCCCTCTCACCCCCTTTAGTGCTGGAAGCTGGGAGTGGCACCAAGTTCCAACTACTTCCGCTCTTTAACATAGTTGGACCCTTTTTGGGTCTAATAAGAAACTTGGGGGCGCGTCATTAGGACTCCAACTCCCAAAGTGGGAATTCACTTGAAAGTGTGGGGGTTCATTCCCTCACACTTTCCTACCCTCCTGGGAACATGAAATGTGGCTCCTGAGTTTCACTTTTGGCCCACACCTATGCAAGGTTTTGCTTTGGTCGTGAGCCCAAGGCCAGGGTTGCAACAATTGCATTGGTTGAAACAATATATAATTAAATCATATAGAAGTTGAAGTTTATAAATAGAGTTTATTTAATTGAAAATTACAACTTCCCAATTGAATAGTACCGAATGATTGAAGTTTTACTAAATCATTAACTTTCTAAAGAAGAATATTAACAATAGTAGAAAACTAGAAGTAGTTATAACTACATGTGGTAGGAAGGGGTATAAGTACAATTTGTAAGATGATGTCCAAGGGATTTAATTGTACTTTTGACATTTATTTTCTATGAATCCATAGCAACAATGAACCTTAAATTGAATGTGCATGCTTATATATAACATGTATGAATGATGAATAGGAAATGGAAGTTTGCATTAGTGTGTTGGTCTTACAAATGATGTAATGCTACTAAAAATAATTTTAGTTTCTAATAAGTGAGCTCATTCAAGGTTGGGGTTCCAAAAGAAGGAATAAGAATTCTATGACTTTGTTTGGCTACTTTATATAAATAACATTACATTAAACAAACTTGAATGAGAAAATTTGAATAATCCAAAATAAGATAGATAATTCATATGGTGGTGGTGATTTTTCACATGTGTACATAATTGTGCATCAATACTTTGGCTTATAAACAAAAACACAAAAAAGAATTTAAATGAGTTGCTATGGACAATCAAATGTTTTTTTTGCAAAATAAAATTATCAAATTTCAAATTAGGACTTTTCACTCATCATTAAATAGGAAATTTATATTTTTGAATTGCAATTGTGATCCATGACTAATGACCTTAAATGGATGCCAAAAGTATGAAGAAGAAAAGGCTTGGGTGAAAATGTGAAAATGAGATGAATGGCAAAAATGGAAATGTAAAATGTGTGAATATATGTTTTTGTTAGTGAAAAAAATTTAATTGTGTTTTTTTTGGGGGATTTTGTGTGTTCAAATCATGTAGGAATCATGCAACAATTGATAACAAAGACTAAGATTTCCATTGTGCAGTGTTGCTATTGGTTAGGCATGATCCTGCATGCAAATTGAACAAAATTTAAAAGAAGCAATCACTAAATATGATGATGTCAAAAGAGGAAACACCCTTGTTGAATCCATCTAGTTTGATTCAAAACCTTTTTAAAATTGATACCACATATGGTTGTAAATGTGGGTTGGGAAAAACTTGTGGCAAATCTTAGTTCTATTAGGAAAGAGAATAGACTATGGGTTAATAGATTATTGTTGAAAAGATATGGTTAAAAGTGGTATCGAATAATGAATAAAAGGTTATGGAATGGTTGGTGAGAGTTCTTAGCATGTTTGTCATGGGATTTTGAATTTTTAGTTCATAGAAAAGGTGAGAACGTAAATGCAAGTTATTATGTGCATTAAATAGGGAACATTGAGAGAAAAAAACAATTGTAACACGACATGAAGTAGTGAATGCAAAGGTGATTGCATGTTGAGAGTAATTCCAAGGAAACACAAATGAAAAAAGGCGAGAACAATATATGCAGATCAAGATGGGTTTAGAATTTTACATACAAAGTGTTTAAGTGATATGCTAACAAAATAGTCACAAATGGAGAAGATGAACTTTGGTAAGGGCAAATGAGTGGCTGTTTAATTTGGGAAAATATATATTTTCTTAAAAATCAATTTAGTATTGACATTTTGCACTTATGTATTTTGAATTGAAATGAAACGGTGATAAAGTAATTGTTCTCTAACATTTACAATATGTAAGGTTTGTGTGGTAAATGAGCTTCGATGAAAATTCAATTGGAAAATGATTGATTCAATTGCAATAACATGAAAATCTATTATAACTATTGTGTGAACATCTCTTTTTGGTTACACCGACACATGAAAAGTAACTTTCCCTTGGCCCATTGAGATTTGTTGAATTTGGACATTACATCCAATACCCACCTATACAAAGAATTGGGATGCTCATCATTTATTCTTACAAGTAGGTTGGGCATCGAGTGCATTGTGAATATTTTGTTCAATTTTTAGTGGTATTAAATAAGTCAATAACAAGTTCAATATTTGTTGATAAATAGTGGCCAAATAAATATCTTAGTTCAATCCCCAAAATATTTTATTAGGCTTGTAATTAAGCCTTGAGTGAACTAACATCTATAATGATATTGATTTGAAAGGTTTTTATGATCAATGGGGTGTTTTAATGAAGTATGCAATTTCATCAATATATGTCAAGTGTCCTATTTGGTGAAACCAATTGTCATGGGCACAAAAAAAACTAAACATCCAAACCACATGAACAAAAGCAGGCCTAATTCTAAATCTAGGTCATGATATAAGAAAATAAAAAACAAAACACAATGTGAGCACAATGTTAATGCAAAAGTATTTTATTACAAAAACATGACAAGAACATAACGAGATCATGACAAAGATACGTACTTAAAATTGGTGTTGAACAAACCAAAAGTAATGTGGGATTCTACCTTTATTTATATCCATTGGGCACCTAACACAAGGAAATTTCTAAAAAACCTTCCAACCTACATTTGGCCCGTGTTCATCCATGTGTGACCCATAAATAAAAACTCACAAACTCCAAATGCATAATGACCCATGTAAAACTTTTTAAAACATGTGTTTTTGGGACAAAAAAATTGAAAAAAAAAACAAAAATTGCAACTCACATGAACTTATGAAAATATGGTCAAATTTTAACCATTCAAAAGTCCCTAACTATCAAACAATTAAAGTTTTCAAATAAAAGATTTTTCATACGAATTTTTCATCTTGTATTACATCATATATTGAGTCCCAATAACAAATTTGGATTGTGAATCAATATAATTTTTTTCATTTTGTGATGGTTCAATCAGATGACCAATCCATGTTTTTTTATTTCAAAAGTCCATTACTACTAACTAATGATTTTTTTAATTATTAAGTAACCACATAATACTCTACATAATGAAATTTTTAGTTTAGATCCAAGTCCCAATTAATAAATTTAAGGATATATTAATCACCATATGCATTTGAATCAAAGGTGCCTTGGTAAAAATATCCATATTGTCACAATAGTGAAACACTCAATCTTGTATTTACTCTAGAACTAATAATGAATTATGAATTAACTAAAAGTGAACTAGAAAATGAATTGAAATTTAACTATGAGTACACTAATTGGAAGTGAATTAAGACTTAACCGAAATTTTATTTAAAATTAATTAAAAATGAACTAGGGCATAACTACAAGTGAACTAAAGGTTAATTAAAAGCTAATTGAGAACTAGTTTAAAATGACTTCAAGTTAAACTAGGAGTTGAATACAAGCTAAATATAAGCCATAAATGAACATTCATATGACTGAACTCCATGGTGTTGGCATCCATAACACTAATTGTGAATTCAATATTACCACAAAAGGACAAAATATTCAAATTTGTGACTTGAAAGTGTAAATTCAAAAAACAATCTCACAATTAATTAAATATGCGCTACAACTTTGTTGAAACAACTTATTGAACAAGTACTTCATAAATAACCAACAATCATACCCATTTATGAATCCATCATGAAGGTTACCTTAAAAGAATCAAAGGCTTTAACATTCAATGTTTCCAAATAATATGGCAAGGAATTTAAGTTGTCATCACAACTAAAAGGGTATCATGTCCATTGAGGAAGTTCTTATCGGACAATATTGGACTTCAAATATTTGATTTCCATGGGGATAAGATTATGTTCATTTTGAATTTTGTTATTTAACCAAAGTGGTGATCATCCATAAGATGACTTAACTAAATTTTACTTTAAGAAATATGAAAGGAAAAAATAAAATTCCTTCTATATTGGTCACAACCTATTGGAACTTAATGTTGCATCTATTCATTAATATAACAATTGTTCTGGATTCTTTTTGGAATTTAATGATTAATAAACCCAAAAATTACATAAGAATGGAATGTCTTGTGAAGACCCTAACACAATGGACCTTGACACAAGTTAGGTCCACAAAGTGAAGTTGGGTGGAAGCAAGCAAAACTCCTAACTTTCAACTTGGTATAGGACAAGGGCCTCTCTTTAGACCCTATCCAGTATCTGAAATACTTGTCACTATGGTTAGTAGGTGTAGGAGAAGGCTTGCTCTAGATCATTGGAGAGGGCCTTGCCTAATTTGATAGTGGTAGGTTGACGGTGTAGGCCTGAAAATTAGGGGAGGCCCATAGGAGAAGCCCCAAGGCAAAGCATCAACGATTTTCTATTTCAAATGGTTAATAGTCTACATGTGATTACCAAAGGGGTCCTTCAATTGAGGGATGAATTTTTTGAACACGTCCTTCAATTGAAGCATTTTGAATTGAATCCTTCAATTGAAGTTTGAAGGATGATTTTTTTGAACGAGTCCTTCAATTGAGGGATGAATTTTTTGAACACGTCCTTCAATTGAAGCATTTTGAATTGAATCCTTCAATTGAAATTTGAAGGATGATTTTTTTGAACGAGTCCTTCAATTTGAAGGATGAACTTTTTGTATAGGGGAGGAGCGCTCAAATACAAGGAAAAAAAACCTTGGAATGCTTTATGTGTAGGGTAAGGCGCCCATGTGAGGGGGGCAGTAGCCCTAGTGACCACGGGCAAAAACCTATGAAAGACATTTTACCTGGAATTTTGATTTTTGTGGAAAAATTAGATATGAAAATTGACATAATTCAAAGCATCCTTTTAATAGTTGGATACTTGTTGGAACCTATTTTAGATCTCCTGCCCGTATTCTTGCCCACGTCCCTGCCCGAATTCTCACCCTTTTTCTCCTGCCCAAATACCTGCCCGTTTTCCTGCCCGAATTATTGCCCATGTTCCTGCTCATTTTCCTGTCCTTTTGTTCCTACCCGTTTTCCTGCCTTGTTCTTGCCCCTAATGCCTGACCTCTTTTTTTCCTGCCCGCTTTTTTTTCCTGCCCGTTGCAATTTCTTCCCAGACATGTAGAGTGAATAATTTTCTCTTTTTTGCTACATGCTTTAGATATGGGTTTTTTTTTTTTTTTTTTTTTGGTTTTTTTTGGGGGGGTTTGGAAGTGGGTAGTAAAATTAGAAATGCTTAGTATTACTATTATTTTGCAAGCCTGTGAAATGATTTGCTCAAGTGGTGTGTGAATTATTATATGCAAGTTTAAACAGTGATTTTTTACTTTTTTTGGCAACCAAAGTGGCTATCATCCAATAAAAGTGTCAGTAATACCTCGGAAAGATTTAGCCAAATCTATGAAATACAAATCTTTAATCATCCTTGTATGTTATGGTTACATGCTGAAAACCAAGTATAGAAATCTGGCAAATTTTTACTCTTATTTTCTCTCACTTCTACCTATTGAAAACCTCCAAAATCACTTTATTTTCTGAATTTTCAATCACACTTTTTGGTGAAGTTTCGCCAATAAAATGGGCTAAGTTACACTAGCACTTTTTTTATTGTCGATTTTTTGGGCTATATTTTGACCTGGAAAATGTGATTTCAACGTATTCAAATGACTTTTTCGTGAGAAAAACGACCCAAATTCATCAACTTTTGAGGAACATTTGAAAAATGATAACTCTACAAGGTAGTCAAGAATAAAGGAAGATTCTAATTTTTAAACTTTCATCTATAGTATGTAACCAAATTATTTTTTAGATTATCACTGCCTTGGCTACATCACCAAAATAAAAAATAATAAAAAATTAAAAATTAAAAATAAATTTAAAAAAACAGGGGGTTATAATGTTAGTTTTTGATGGCCTTTCCTCTCCAAAGTGGTTTGGATCATTTTCAGTAATGAAAAGCTTTTGTGGAAAAAATTTACATGGGTAAAATTTTGTACAAGGTCTAAAGGCGAAATTGAGGATCCTAACATGATAAGTAATATAAATTTGACACATTTGAATATGTCTAAGTTTTGACAAGGCTATAATTATAAGTTACAAAGTTTCTTTATACATCATGTAGATTATACCTCACTTGTACATGACAAAGTACTTAAATTTGAAACTAAGACATATTCTAAAATTCTAAAATAAAATAAAATAAAAACATATTTTTCAATGATTTGTTTTGTGATCTTGATTAATAGTTTCTTAATGCCCAAAAACTTTCCACCATCAACAATTAGTATTTATATGCAATTAAGCAAATCTTGATTGCAAAAGGGGCATAATTTTGTCCAACAATTACTTATTTCAAAATATCAAAACTTAAACCAAAAAATTAAAATTAGATATAATGACTTTTCAAAAAAATTAATATCTTAACACTCATATTACTCAAGTTTCACCATATTTGCAATGATAATGATTTACTACATATGCATATCCTTTTTTTGTAATTTTCACTAGGATTTTACTACTTTTTGGTTCCATTGGTTGTGAATGCGCCCTTAGACATGAAAAAATTGGACATGATGTTATAGAAAATATTGTGAACATATTGAAAGCAATGTGAAATTTGAGAAATAAACAATGAAATAATATGACATACCATCCATTAAGATGGGTTACCTTCAAAAATATTTCAATTGTTTAGTCCATTGTGATGCTATGTAAACAATTCTACAATGTCATTATTGGGAACACCTTTGAAAAACATCAAATGTTAAATTGGGGACATTGCCATGAATAAAATTGGAAACATGTTTGAAACATTTAAGGGGAAAGACAAAGGACATTGTGGGCATCATTATGGCTCATCATACATGGAAGCATCTGCAATTTAGTACAAAATGAATTCCATTCATGACAACATCAAGAAATTTTCCAACAATGCAAACAATTTTTTGGGGGTTGTTGTGAGATTATGTGAAGATGCTATAAAGACTTGGACAATGGGAACTTTGGAAACTTACCAATGACAATTAGTTAAAGAGCTTCCATGATTAACAAAATCAACCTTTAAAAAAAATGTTATATATAAAATACCTATTGTATGAGAAATCACCATTTTTAACTCCTACTAGATGATCGCTATAAATTATTTCAACATTTTTCACAAAACAAAATCCCCAAACCAACCACAGTAAGAAAATAAATAATGCAACCAAATGGATTCCAAGTAATTGTTTGACAAAACTATATATGATGCCATTGTTTTACAATATTAAATTTGTATGTTCATCAATATATATATATATATAATTGGTTAAAAAAGGAAAAGGGGTGTGAATTGTGAACATAGTAATACAAGTCATTAAACAAGTGAAAACATATTACATAAATGTCTAATACATGTTTTAAGTGGTACACATAAATGGTTTTAACATATTATAGTTGTAGCATTTGGATGGAGTTAGAATGCATCAAAACAATAACCAAAAGTTTTAAAGAAGTTTTGTAATCAATTTTTAAAATATTGTGACCAATGAAGGATTGCATAGTTATGACATTCTTTGTGCGAGAATGTTATGGAAGCCCAAAAAAGCAAGAATTTTAAAGAATTTTATAGAATTTTAATTGGTAAACAGTGTAATTTGGTAAACATTCGCGGGTAAAGAATGTTATGACAAGGTGCTAAATGAATAATTTTAAAGAATTTTAATGTGCAAAATGAAGAATGTCATCACTAGGAAGGATTGTAAGCAATTTCAATCTACCAATCCCAATATGCAACTTCAATACTAAGCACTAGACTAATGACTACCTAAGTGGGCACATGTAGGTTGTGATATTGCGTTTAGATCCAAGTAGGACATTTCCTCACTAAATAAGATTGAAGGGTATTTGCAAGCTAGGATGAAGAAATTTTGGTGGATTTGGAATTCATCAACAATTATTTTAGAGTAGTGTATTTGGTCAATGTTAGATACATAGATCCATTGTATGCCCATGTTCACAATTTTAAAAAAATACGCTCAATTTAATAATAATTTATGACCACTCATTAATAAATTTAATGATATAATGTTTGAAGGTGAACAAAGTTATGGAAAACTCCCCAAAGTTATTTCATAATAGACTTTACCATTTTTTTTTTAAATGGTGATGTTTAAAAGTCCTCAAAAATTCCATACCATGTGGAAATCATAGTTTAAAAGCCCTTATATTAAAATGATGACAACAATATTTATCCATTTAAAGAAAAGATGTTATTTCCAAACTATGATTATAATGAATTTACAAGGTTTTTACTTGTGCTATGACATTGGAGGTTGTGTACATGACGCGCTCCTTGGTCCCGGGGTGAACTCACTTGAGGGTTCACCAAATGTCAAGTTGCAGAAGTTGGGGACCGAAGGGCACGCTCCCGGCTTCCAACTCTAGAAAGGGGTAGAGGGTTGAGTTGGGAGCCCCGGGATTAGACTAGGAAGAGGGACTAGTAGATCAAGCACGAATATGCATCAAAACAAACCACCCAAGTGGTTAGTTCACATTCCGAGACACCCTTTGGTGTTGGGACTTGCCACGGGCACTTGGACCACAAGACTCACCACGGCCCGGACTTGGGGAGTAAGCCACCACCTTACTCCCCTATAGTATTCTCTGCAGCTCGCCACGGAGGGGGCATCCAAATGGCACAAATTCCCGAGACTCCCGAAATGGAGTCCCGATTTTGTCCCGGCGGGACTCTCGGAACTTTGAACCGCCATAACTCCCGACTGCAGAGTTGGATCGCGACGAGGTCTGAACCAAAGTTGTAGCCCTCGTCGAGATCTTTCCAACGGTGTATCGCACTCCCAAATCGGACATCGGGAAGACATCGATTCCCGACTTTTAGTGGTCGGGAGTCAAACTGCCATTTCGACTCCCGGCCCTTCTTTTGCCCATAACTTGGGCTGCGGATGTCCGAATTGCCAATGCGAGGGCATTTTCGATATCTACGTTTCAAGACCTTTCCAATGACACCAAGAACACCCCAATACGAGGTGTTTTGCGCCTTGCTGTTGAGCTCTGAACATTCGGGAGTCCCGGAGGACTCCAAATCCCCAACTTTTTCCAAGTGTTGGGCTTCACCCCCACAATTGGCCAAGCTAGGGTTGCGACAGTACATATAAAAGTCCCATGTGAGGATTAAACTCTAGTTTTGAAATATTAAATAACAATTGGACATAACTAAATTACATAAGAATTAGATATGTGACCCTTCTTTCATAAAATTCAATTTGGGACACATGATAATTCACAAGGGTGCAAAACTTGCTACATTCCATCATTCCCTTAGAACATTAAGCTCAATGTACTTACTTCCAAATGGATTTGAGTATGTCGAACTTGATGATCTATCATTGCTTGAGATTCCTTCAAGCCATGGTTGATCATCCGTGGCCTTGAAGTCTTCTGAAACAGTTGCAAGACTTTTGGAGGACTGTTTCAATTTTCCATATGACCTATTCAATTCGTCAAGTCTTGGATTTTCCATGGGTAATACTTCAATTTCCATTTCCCCTTTGAGCATTCCCACCACATGAGACATGGATGGTCGTTTCTCTGCTTCAACTTGCAAACACAAAAGGGCTATGTTGACCACTTGTGTTATTTCTGCCAATTCAACCTCATTACGGTTTTGAAGTTCTTTATCCACAAGATTTTCAATCATGGTTCTTTTGTAGAACCATCGCCAAGCCTGTACACAAAGAAAAACTCACTCATTATTACAATAAGATGAGCATTCATGAGATGTGATATATTTGAACAATTATTCAACATGTTAACATCAAATTTGAATTTGAATAACATTCAAAATTAATATGAATTTAATTTGGACTTTTTTCATGAATTGTTGTTGAACCTTTGTGGTAAAATTTCATATGCCCACCCAAATCATTATGAGAAATTTGAAATTGAATCAAACTAAATGATATTTAAATGTACTTAATTATAACCAACCCAACAATTGATGGGTTTCAAGTTTTTAGAAACCACACAAGATGGGTGATGTACTAACATAATAACATTAAGTAAAAGACATGTAAAGCCACTTTTGAAAAAAAGAAGGAATAGCTATCAAGTGAATAAAATATGAATAACATCCCCCCTTTACCAAAAAAGGGGGGGGGAGGGAGTTCACACTAGATGCACTAGAATTTTTAAATGTATGACCTTAGACAAATCTACATAAAAGGAACACAACTCATGTAAAAGAGATGGTGGGCTCACATTGTCCAAAAGATACATATCATCTGCAGGCAAGGTGTAGTCGATGTTTTTTCTTCCACTTATAACTTCAAGTGCCACAACCCCAAAACTAAAAACATCAACCTTGTCAGTGAGTTGACCACGTATTGCATACTCGGGTGCTAAATACCCTCTGCATATGCAATATAATAAATAAAATTATGTCAACAATTGTTTTTGGTTAAATACGTTATTTTCACAGATTTTCTAAATAAACTAAATAAACCTTCATTAAGTGTAAAAACGTTTTTTCATTGTTGATAATGATTGATATGTCTAATCACCATTATTTGATGCATTTTCATGTTAAATTATATTAATAATATGATTTCAACCCTTCCAACATATGACATGGTATGGATCTTTTTTTTAAAAACAAGGTGATATAACTTTCAAATGTAAAAAACATTTCCCTAATGATATCCCTTAACTTCCATTGTACAATTGCCATATATTATGCAACAATATAACATACAAGTTTTTAGTTTATTTGCAAACATATGCCATGGACATTCCATGAATTATGTTTCTTCATGTGGATGATTGCAACTTGTGTCATGACATAGAATCCACATCACATCAAGAAAAAAACCACATATTATGTCAAAACTTTCATACTCACTTTGTACCAGCAATTTCAACCACGGACATGTGGGTTTTATCATCTGGGAATAAAAAGGCCAAGCCAAAATCTGCAATTTTTGCACAAAATTTCTTGTCAAGCAAAATATTGCTTGCTTTGATATCTCGATGTATAATTCGTGGTTCATTCTCATGAAGGTATCGCAAACCACATGCCACTCCAACAATAATATTGAATCGCATTGGCCATGTCAAAGTATGATTTCCTTTGTGCTCTACAAAAACAAAATCCAAATGGGATCAATTGGAATACATGTAACATTTATAAATGAAAATTTAGTAGTCCTACCCCACTTGATTCATTCACACATTCTTAAACTTGGGTCAAGTCATAGTTCATGTGGAATATATGTTTTTGGTGCAAAGATTTAAAAGGATAAGAAAACACAGAAAATAGAATTTCCATGTTTCATAAAACATATAAACATATTTGTGTCATTTGAATTTACATTAGGAAAACTACTTTCAAATGGCATGAAAAATTAAGTTGAATTTTTGAAACTCACCAAGTAATGTTTGAGTTAGATCATTGTTTTCAACATATTCGTACACCAAAAGCCTTTTGCTTGATGCTGTAATGCAACAAACTTTTAATTTAACAAGGTTTGGATGTTTCACTCCACTAATAGTAATGACTTCATTAATGAATTCATCAATGTTTTGTTGGGCTTTTTTGAACAATAGTTTCACAGCCACTTGATTGCCTCGAAATGTTCCCTATAAAACACAAACATTAAGTTTTTAACCAAAACAACATTGGAACTTGCATGACATGACTTTAAGACTTTGTGCACTATTTCATGTATGTTTACATTCAAGTATAACCAAATTTGAATGTGTATATATAGAATCGTTATATTTATTCATAAGGCACACACACATATTAATGTTATACATTACAAAATTTCAATTCTTAATATCAATTGATCATTGAATCTAAAAATTAAAAACTCACATATGTTCATGAAGGATAATTAAAATTTACATACATTTTTTAAATATATGTATCAAATTTTTAATACTAATAATTTTGGTAATATCATGGGAGGCATGGTAATATGTGAAGTATGGTATGATAAAGGTTAGTACCTTGTAAACAGCACCAAAAGCCCCTTCACCTAATTTTTCATTTGGATGAAAATCTCTTGTGGCAACTTTGAGCTCATTATAAGCAAAGATGGTAGGTTGAACCTCAAATTCAGCAAATTCTGTTGAAATTCACAACAATTTCATGTTCGAATTAAATATTTAAATCAACTTTTGATGCAAACGGGTTTCGATACAAAAATAAATTCATTTTGTACCTAAACTAGAATCAGTATAATGTGCAAAAGATTCTTAAAAACGTACAACTTAATAATAATGGGAAAACAAATTCAAATTAGAATTCATGAAAATTTCACATCCATTGAGATTGTATCTATGACTTACTTTGTTGCATTTGGATCAATTAGTAACGATTCTTTTGCTTATTTTTCCAAAATATCCAACCACCAATGGCAATCACAAGTGAAAGAATAACAACACAAATTGTTGTTGAAATTATAATCACTTGTCGAATGTTTCGTCCTGAATTATCTATTCATTGAAATAACAATTTTCATATAAACAAATGTTAGGAGTTGTACAACATGGATGTGTCATATTTTAGATGGAAATGTATGAATTAGGATTAAAGTTTTCAATCTACTTATATATCTCATTGTGAATTTTGTATATGTCTTTTTGCTCGCATCTTATACTTCAATTGGCAAAGAGTTTAGAGGTATAGTTTTACATATTTGGTGACTTAATTTTAAAACTAAAAATAATTTAAAGACAAATTTGTGACCATGTTTACAATGAAAACACGTGATGCCATTTCACTTAAAGAGTCGAAGAATCATTGCCATGATCCAATATCTAATAAAAGTTAGAAATGAATCAATATTAGTCTAGGTTATATTGGGTTCTTAAAGATTCCTTGAAACCATTGTAGTTCCATGCTTATTGGCAACAAATACCAAATGCAAGAAAACTTAATTAACCTAATTTGACCTATATTTCATTCAATCAAAGTGTTTGTACTCACCATTTAATAGGTGACAAATTTGATTGCAATAACAGTTTTGTCCAATACTTTGTTTATTTGAAGTACAATAGGGGTTTCCTTGGAGCTTGCAAATGGAAATAAAAACTTTGAGTATGGTTTTTTAATGTAGAAATTAACAAAAAAAATATTTTAATTAGAACATGATTACCATATGTTAGTTTAAATAAAAATGGCTTAGGATAAATATATACCAGTCCATATCAAAACACAAATAAAATATTAAATGGCATAAAATAAATTGGCATATAGAAATTACTTACATGAAAACAGTGGTAATGTTTGTGATATTCTCAGGGGAGTAGTCATCAACATTGATTATATTGTTGAATTGGATGCTCAAATTTTGTAGATGGCTAGTTGTATTACCATTTGATAGTGTATTACCTAAACGTCCAATGTCATTGATATGCAGGGTTCCATTGAAAGTATTGTTATCGAGTTCTCTACAAATACAAGTCAAACATAAATCATGTGATGGCAAGAGCTCAACAAGACAAAAATAACATTCCAGTAGGTTGAGTTTAGGAAACCATATTATCATTGAAGGTGGGTAGTGTGTGAAGAACAAGTTTCCAAACATGACAACCTCAATAAGGTAAAAAATTATTTCATTTTAATAGAAACCTTGAGAAAATAAATTTATTCATATCAAATTAGGATGGTAAATATGTGTAGTACCAATATCAAAGATTAAATATAATTACTACTATAATATTGGTTTCAATGTGTTTGTGCAAGTGCCAAAATTGATTTGGAAATCATATAACTTTATATACTAAAATTAAATACTTCATGATGATTTTGTATGTTAATTAGTTGCATTCTCATAAACTTGCAATATTAATGTGTGAAATTTTTAAGTTTTGTATGTCAAAATGGTTATTGTGAGTTCATGATGTATATTAAACTAAATTGTTCAACAACATGAACTAAATTTGTGTACATGTTCAAATATCTTACAAAATTTCCAACTTTGGAAGGCTTGCCAAAAAATCATATGGAAATGGACCTGATAATCCATTTCTTTTCAATGCTCTGCAACATCAAAAACATCATATCAATTTGAAAGTTTTGAGCTTCACACAAATTTGAAACAAGATCCAAATCATTTTGAATTTATCCTAGAATTGGATGATATGAAGCACACACATGATCCAAAGTCTCTAGTTGGACACAAATAATTTTGAAGGCAATATGGTAATTGCATAATTCAAGAGATTAATGTGTTTATCAAATTGTCAAAAAAATTTAAGTGCACTTTTCAGTTGTTGGAAAATTATGAATTCTTGATCAATTGACACATTCATACATTTCAACTTCCAACATAGTACTCTGATGTAATGTATCTTGGAAGTTGAATATACTCACAAGATTGAAAGTTGGTTGAAGTCTATGAGCCAAGCTGGATATGGTTCTAAATTAAAAGAATTGAGACTTAAATCCCTACAAGAACACACACACAAGTGTCAATCTATTCATTGTATCTGGTCAAAGGTTTTTTTCAAAATATTTATCAAAAGGTGGAACATAGGAACTTAATTCATTCTGCATGAAATACTTGGCGGTATAGTTGTTGAACTAAAATTTGTAAAGATCCTACGATTTTTTACATGCTTGAAAATTCAACAAATAAAACTTAGATGTCTATTATATAAGTTGAATGCTATAATGGACCTAATTCTTGGACACCATTTAAAAAATTCATTGAGGATTTGTGTTTTTCTAAAAGTTACATAGTATTGAGAATTGTGAACTTACAAATGTGTCAAAGAATTTGAAAAAGTACTCAAGTTAGGAAGAAGACCAGTGAAATCATTGTGTGACAAATCCAATACTGTTAGATTTGCTGAAGTGTTAAAAATTGATGTCGAAATAATTGAACCATTGAATTGGTTTGAACTCAAATTCCTGGAAGCCACCAAGTGAGACATTTGATCAAAACATATTGTGTCAACAACAACCATAATAGTTTGCAATATGATTAGTAATTGGTATATTATGTGCGATGCATGCATAAATAAGTATAAACCAAAGCTAGCATGGCACCTCCCCCTAGAATGTCATGCCCCTTGAAAAGATATATGGGTCTGATCGACTTAAGATTTAAGAAATTACAATTGAGACAAAATGCATATGTCTAATATTTTAAATGTACAAAATATTGGAAAAACCATCTATATGCAATAGCCTATAGCTTTTCCATCCTCAAAATGTAAATGGCGTTACTTACACAGATTGAAGTGTCGAAATCGCGGTGAGGTTAGGTGGTGATCCAACCAATGCATTTTCTGACAAATCACTACATAGTATAACTTGACATTAAAAAATGGAAAGTATGCAACGACATGACTTCACCTAAACTATGGAGTATAATCAATAGGAAAAACAGATCTACATTGACATATTTGAAGTTTGAACCTCCCGCATTTCCTTAACAAGCTTAGCAACTACGGCACATTACATGAACTTTTGAAGTTGAAGAATATTGCTCAAATATTGTGAACTTGTTTGACAACAACATAATGAAAAGTCTTATGTGAATTAGCATGGTCTCACTAATGTTTTGCCACTTGGATTCAAGCCAAAGGAAGGTGCCCTCATGGATGGGCCTCACAACTCTCCTCATGTAACTTCATGGACTTAATTTGAGCTATGGTAGCTACTAGCCCACTCCATTGGCTACTTTTCAGTGTTTGGGAAAGGACAACAGAAATTGGGATTATTGTTTCTGCTCTAATAATAAGCTTGTCAATGCTGATATTTGTGACTATGTATGTTGATGGAGTGGTAGTGTGGCGAACTCTTGAATTTAGCAAGACATCAATAATTTTAAACACAAGTACACACATTCACTGTTTCACATTACACACACATTAGACAAAGGTGTCAGAAATTTTGTATCTTACATTGTAGTAAGTTCTGTCATGTTCACAAAACCGTAATTTGTCCCAGAATCATAAAAGGGTGGACTTGGTCCTGTGAGCGTGTTGTTGGATATCTTCACCGTTTGCAGCCAGTTTGCCCCGCCTAAATTTGGAAGGTTCCCACTGAGCTGGTTGTTACTCAAATCTCTGAAACAAAAGAGAATGAACAATTCATCTATTAGCATTTTAATGCTACAAAAGCAAGTTCAGCATGTTTAAATGTTATTAAATTGTATGTGCATACCATGAGAGCAATATTTGATTGGATATACTCCATATGGGTTGAAGAAAACAGGGTAACTCACATCTGTTGAAGAATGCTACTATATGTAAAGAGCTCTGCCGGAATGCTTCCACTCAGATTATTGTTACCAAGATTCCTGCTTAATAATGGTTTCACCATCCCACAATGAACCCAAAATGCAAAGACAAGCCTTCAGTGAACATCCAAACAATGTATTCTCTAGTTATGAGTATATGAAAATTACATGAGGATAAACAATTCATACTTTTTATTATGCTGTTTTAGTAATTGAAGCATATAAGGCACATCTTCTATTGACTACCAACAGTCTATTCAAATGTACTTGAAGTGTCTTCTGACAATTCAAATTTCATACCCACCATATGGTGCTCCACATGATTGCTGTTCCTTATTTCCCCCAAGTAGATCAATTTGATTTAGCCCAAGTTTTTGCAATGTTTCATTTCATCTTTTTATTGAATATACAATGTTGTAACTACCAAAAAATAATGTTTGTGAGCTATAGACTACCCAGGCTCCACCCCATATCATAATATTTACTCTCCTGTTCATACCTTAAATGAGGCCACATGTGTTCTCAAGATCAATAGGTTACAACCCACTTACAAAATGGCCAAGTTAGTGAGATTGCCAAGCTCCTTAGGAATGTTACCAGAAAGCCCTGGATTGTCCGTCAAAGTCCTGGAAAAGGTTGCACATATATTTCAAGACTTGTACCCAAACATATTTCAAGGTTTTATATGGTCACAAGTTTAGTGGAACTAGGTTTTCCCCAAACTCCTCCTGCAACATTACACCTTTTAAGGAGCACCCAGGTTTTTATGCAATTATTACACATTAACAAATGCACTGCCTAATGGATTGCATATTAAATTGAAACACATCACATAAAAAGTTATATGACTGAACATCAACATTTGTTCACTCACAGTTCCACAAGTTGTGCAAGGTTTCCAATTGCTGATGGCAAAGTGCCAACAATAGATGCTGCAGTCAAATGGCTACAACCCATCCACCACCCACATATGATATCCAAGGCATAGGAATCAAGTCCCAGAAGTGAGATTATTAGAGTGTAGATCCTTTTTGCCAACTACTACAAATCGTTGGGCTGACCTAAGCATCACCTATTTGTAAATGTAAAATCTCTGAATCTCTATCGATCTCTTTGTGCAATGAATTTATCCATTTGTTCCCCCAATAAATAAATTAAAAAAATCTGTATTGATCTTGTGAAAGCCAGCTTGTGGTAAGAATCTTACAGGACAACAATATTGGCAGTGAAATTGCAGGGATCCGTGATATTATCCGCATAGTGAGAACATATCACTCCTCTCCAACCTTGACCAGTAAAACAAGGATATACTTGGGAGGATGACCACCCTGCCAGATTCGTCATCATGTCCGGTGTGCTTTTATTCCATGCCCCAAGAATGCTCTGTAATGCTTCCACTATACAATACACTCACAGTCAGTCAGTCAGTCAGTTAATGAGTTTTCCTGGAGATTTCCACTTACAAGGTCGATCAAAGAGTTTTGTCAATATGCTCAACAAATCAGGGCCTTCTTGAACCAAAGGATTGTACAAGGATTGTGATTGATACAGTTAAAAATGATATAGACACTTATAGATCATATTAACAAGAATCTGACTAGTTAGCAACTCAAAACTGTTTGAAATGAGCATTGACTCTTGTCCAAGTTGAATCAGGAGCCTTCCAGATCAAAATGCACAGAAGGCAAAGAATATTACATTCTGACGGGTCGAAAAGATTATAACATTGTGCCTCGCTGCTGCAGAGGTTTATTGAGAGCAACATGAGCAAAGCAAGAAGCAGCTTGAGAGTCATCATGGTCACAACCCTCTTCTTTATATTGCATAAACTATAAAGAGCAGATGGAGTATGGAGATGGTGTTTGTGTAATTCACAAGTAGATGTAAGCGGCAGCAGAGAAGCATTGAGCACCACTTGACTAGAGTATATGCAGTAACCAAAGCAGTGTCAGCCTAGTCATATATAAACAACTAGTGGGTACCCCTGACCTTCGGACACTGTGGAAGTCCCCGGTTTCTTTAAACCAAGAGAGACACACACAAAGGCGCAAAGCAGCTAATTTTATTTTTATTTTATTTATTTTTTGTGACGAAAATCCATTGAAAAGTCCCCCATGAAAACATACATGGTGAAGCCAGCATTTTGGAAAATTTCCAAAAAAGAAACTAAATCGCCACATTTCCAGGAGGGGAAAAAAAAGAGTTTTGAAATCGCCACATTTTGAGGAGGAAAAAAACAGGTTTTGAAATCGCTGAGATTTGTGGAGGATTTGGGCAGATTCCAAGCTTTCTTCTTTTGAAACACATTTATGAAAGGCGTGCTAACCCTAACCCCCTTACCCCCAAGGAGGACGACCGGAGGGACAGACACCTAAAATATTATATATAGTGGGTACACGTAACTTTCGAGCACTGTGAAGTCCCCCGGTTTCTTTAAACTTGGTTCATGTTTTAGTTTTTTCTAGAAACTTTTATCTTTTTATTTTTTATTTTTATGTGTTTTCTGTTTTTATTATTATTTTGTATAATAAAAATAAAGTGTTTATTTTTCACTTTTATATTTTTGTTTATTTGGATGCAAGTTTGAAGTTTGGAGAAAGAAGACACACCTCATTCTTTTTCAAGTAAGGTTTTTCTTCATTATTATAAGTTTTATTTTTTCTTATTTTTATTCTTTATTTGGTTTATTCATTTTTGTAAAAAAAAATTCTTTTAAAATTATTTTACAGTATTTGCCTTTCCTTGTTTCATTTCCTTTTTTATAACTTTTGCGTTTTTACTTTTTTTCTGTTTATGTTTGTTTCATGTTTTTATTTTTTCAATTCTTATTTTGTCTATCTTCAATTTTTTTCTATTTTTATGCATTTATTTATTTATTTAGTTTCTATTTTCTTTTTCAAAAAAATTCTAGTTTTTCTAATATGTTTTATAATGAAAATAATTTTAAAAAACTTTTGTATTTTTGTTTGATTAGATGCAGGTTTGAAGTTTGGAAAAAGAAGACAAACCTCATTTTTTTTTCAAGTATGGTTTTTTGTCTCTTTCTTTTGCTCTCTGTTTTGTTTCTTATTTTTTGTCATCTAGTTTTCAATTTTCCTTTAAGATTATTTTACTGTATTTCCCTTTTTTGTTTCATGTTTAAATATATTTATTTTATATGTTTTCATTTGTTTCTATTTTTAAGTGTTTTTAAAAAATTTCTAATTGTTAAAGTGTTTTTCTGCTTTTATTTGTTTTCTAGTTTTTTCCCCTAAAAAAATATTTGTTCTTTTTTTCTTTTCTATTACAACTTTGTTTCATTTCATTTATTTATTAATAAAAAAATTTCTTCTTTTTTAATTTGAAAACTCTTGTGTTGTTTTAAAAAGATTTCTTCTCTTGTTTCTCTTTTTTTTTTCAACAATTTTTAGTTTTTTAAAATTAGTTTGTAGCTTTTGGCAAATTGCAAGACTACGGGAGTTTTTCATAAACTGCTGCTGCCGCCATTCGTCGTCGTCCTCCTCCCCTTCCATCATCTTCTTCTTCCGGGATGAGCAACTTGGATGGATGGATGACGGGACGGATGGATGGAAAGGACGACCACACGGACAGGCTAAGGATATTATATAAGTAGATGAAAAAATGTCAAGTCTTTTTGCCTATTACAGAAACAACTCTCTTTTGGTTTCTGTGTGTATTTTGAGGAATCTCCCCCAGGAGAAGGACCTATAGCATTATGCCAGGGGGAGATCCTCCTATTTTAAAGGTTATCATGTTCCCATAAAAAGAGAGTTGCTTATGTATGTCGAGGTTCCCATAAAAAGAGAGTTGTTTATGTATGTCAAGGTTCCCATACTCACGGGTTCTTCTAAGGTTAGGGAACACCTTGGGCTCATGACCTCAGGTGGGCCTCCCTCACCAGAACCCACTTGATAGGAATTGGGTGGCACTCCCTCATGAGAACCCACTTGATAGGAATTGTGTGTGACTCCCTCATGAGAACCCACTTGTGCAGGAACCTCGCCTACTTGAAATATGTAAACCAGTGAATTTCAGGCAGTCTTGTGCAATGTGGAATGCAAAAATCGGTAACAGGTACTTGACTTTTGTGGCCTTTGGGATTTATCCATGGATCCAAAGTCATACAAACCCAAAAATAGGGAGATTCTTTAAGGTAGGGGGATTCTTTAAGATACCATGCTGTGCTACGTTGGAAAGGCCCGTACAAACCCAAAGATAGGAAGATTCTTTCAGGTAGGGGGATGCTTTAATGTACCATGCCGTGCTACGTTGGAAAGGCCCCCTCCCGGCTCCGCAGCATCTGTGGGATCACAAAACCAAACAAAAGAAACACTTTTGAACCGAGATCTGAACAAACGTTTTTAAGAAAGCTAGATGGGTCTTCATGCATGTCATCTGGCTTTTGCATAGGGGTAGGTAGTCCATGTGATTTGACTTCATTTGCCATTCACACCCAATATGGATTTGCCATGGGCCACTTTGATTGGCCTTTCACAAAAAAAAATCGTGATATTTTGATACCCCCCAAACATTAGCATTTTTTACCAATATGCAACTATGATGGTGCTATTTCAAGGAATATTTTGAATGCACATTTTGTCCCACTTCATTGCTTGAGTAAAACTTTTATTCTTAACTTTGTTTACGACCATTTTTTGGCCTGAGCTTTTTCAAGAGCCTATGTACTTATTGTGATTTATATTAATTAATTTAATCAATTGTGGTGCATCAAAGCACAATTGTTTTGATGGTTTTTTTTTGCAATGGGCCATTTCGTTGACCTATCACCAAAAACATTATGAAATCCCCCTTCCCCAAGTAGAAATCACATTTATTTATTTCACTTACATAGAGTGTAAGTCTTAAACCATGTACACTAACTAGTACATATTTTAGTACCTTGGACTTTGGCACAAAATTAAATTATTTTTTTAAATGCAGAAATTTCTGAAAAAAAAATAGTGAACAAAATTGATGAATATATTCTGAAATATTCTATTTTAAAAATGAAATCTTCAAATTTAATTAAATATTTGGTAGACATGTGTGCTGAAACTGTGCCCCTTGCAGTGCGATAATTGCAGTGCGATAATTGGCAACTAGTTAGGTGGTCAGAAAATAATATGAGCACCACTACCATAGTAATTAAAATTCAATTACCAAATGTAGTTATAAACTGCAAGTTTCCTGACATAAATAAATTGATCCTTTTTTTACTGTCTTTTTTTAATGTGGAGGGTAGAACCCTAAGGTGGGAAGCATTCCAAAGGGCTTAGGACAAGGCAATAGGTGAGGACCAGACATTGCTTGCATTCTGGGCATGTCTCACTTTACCCATAGTATGTAGGCTAAAGCAGGAGGCAAACTGAACATATATATGTGCACACCAGCCGTATGGTTCGTACTTCTGACATTTATTCCTTGCGAATGTGAGGCAGCTTGCACTTACAAGTAGGCATAATTTCCCTCTTACTCTTAAGGAATAGGTGTGAAATCTCTCCTCTTTTCAGGAGGGAGACTCATCCATGATATAAGCTGCCTTGTAGATATTGTAAATGTTATAGGACAGTGGTTTTTTGTTTTTTTTTTTTTTTCGAGTTTTTTAGTGTAACAGTGATGGCAAGCATTCTCACACATATTTTGACTTAATTGGTGTCGTTTTTTGAATTGGATCGTTCAAACAATGCCCAGTCTATTTCTCCCCTCCCGTCCTCCCTCCAAGGCCAGAATTTGAGGACATGTTTTTGAAAAGGGAAATTTTCACCAAAAGAGGGACTGAGTGTCAACTTTTGGCAACTTTTTGACTAAAAGAAAAAAAAAAAGACTGATATAGGAAATTCCTCCAAGGGTATTCTGTGAAGAAAGAAGGGGTGCTTTGAGCCTTCTTCTTCTTCTTCCAAAGTAGTGAAAGCCTTTTAAAAATTTTGAATCCATGCCATCATCATGTCACACTTATAAATGCTAACAGTGATTTTCAAATGCACACCCATTGACAAAGTGACCAATGAAGGCTGACGCCAGTTTCAATTCAGTAATTTGACCAAGAACTAACAATCACTAGCAAAGTGTGTTGTGTTGCCTTATCTATGCATGAAGTTTCCTATGCAAAAGAGTAAGCTAAACAAGAGGTGTAATCTATGTTGTGACAAACTAGTTTTTTCCAACAAAATGAAACAACAGTCAAGAAAACACAAATAAAGACTTCAAGTTATTAAGCAATACAAGAACAACATTTTCAACCATGCAATCCAAATATTCCCTATTCATGAAGTTCCCTTTAACAAAGAGTAAAGCTAAACTGAAGATGTAATATACTTGATTTTGAGTTTCAGGTCATTTGTTAGTTGATAAAACTTGTCGGTAAACGAATAATAATTGCATTTTTTTTTTGGTGATCTAATTATAGTATTCGAAATAAATACAACAAAGTAGCCTTGCCATACACAACATTAAAGTCAAGTAAACACAAATAAGTCATTGAGCAATATAAAAACAATATTTTCAACCATGCCATGGGAATCCAAATATGTCACCGTCTTTTGAGGAGGGCTGAATTTGCCCTTTCAAAGTTTTTTTTACGTTCTTTTCCTTTTGGAATGAGATTGCAGCAAAAGAATATTATTAGTCTACAATCTTCAAAGAAAAAGCTTCAGTACCTTAGAATAAGATTGTACCAAATCCCCAAAGTAGGTGGATTCCCTTTAGACAAAATAAACAATACCCCTCTTCCACCCATGTAAAATATTGTTTGATTAAAAAAAAAAGATTCTCATGGCCCATGGATTTGTTCAATGGCTCTCCCACCAGGGAAGAGACTATGCATCGGTGATGTATGTGGACATAAAACTTTGGCTTGAACTTCACCCAATTATTTGAGTGACATCTGGAGTAGTATGCGTGCAAATGATTTGATGGGCATGTTTCATACAAGTGCAAGCATCTAGATCAAAACTTCTAAATCAATAATGGAAGTTTTTAGTTTGAATCTTGGAACCAGCCATAGGGGCAGAGGCCATTACCAAATGAGCTGCTTGTTCTTGTAGGTTTCCACCGCCTATGGACATCTTTTTGCCTTAATGGCCACCTACACAACGTTATCCTCTACATAAGAAGAAGAGGAGGCTTGCAATGTACAGTGTGTTTTATCAATTAGTTATGGGTGCATACCAAAGTTCAAAACTTTTTGAAGGTGATGGTCTTGGTTGATTGGCCCATCCCAAAAAAAAAGTTTGGAAACTTTTCACTCTTCCACAATAAAAGTTTTCAGACTTTGCATACTCCCAAGCAGGGTCTTTTTTAAAAGGATTTTGTGATGTATCCAAAATTGGTGATAATCCAGAAAATAATTTAGCCAAATTTTGCTACACACCAGATATGAAAGCCCTTTTTTGAAAAAACAGGATGTTTCTATATTATTGGCTACCTGATGGAACTTATCATAAAAGTCTAGTGATTTTGGTTTAGTTTTGTTGTTTTTCAAAATCTGGCGAATTTGGGCCATTTTTCTCATGAAATCACATTGTTTAGGTAGAAACATGGAAAAAAATTCGCCAATGAAGAAAAACACTGCTCCCAAGTCAGGCTATGATCGATATATCCTTCCGACATGGCCCACCTATGTAGGGCAAGGAGTGTGGCATAAAACGTGGGGTTATTAATAACAACATCCACTGATGCATGGGAACTATGGGAACACAATAAGGAACATTTGGCAGATCACATGGGATAAATTTAAGGAACAATTGTGGAGGATTCATGGGTTTTGGGAACAACATAAATAACATGTGCTGAAATGTATTTGATAAAGGAACACATTAGGAACATTGTTGGAAACATGTTGGGAGCAAAATCCTTCAAACCAAAAAGTCTTCAAGTTCTCCTTCAACTACATCGGGTGAACTATAGAATCAATGTAGCCTTTTGTGTAACACATGCAAAAAAGTATATAATATAATTTATATTATATTTTTGGATTGAAAGTATGTTTAATTATAGCACATTTTCAATAGCTATTACCTACCTACTTATTTGCCATCTACTTACCTATGTCCTACCTATTTACGTACTTATTTACTTACCATCTGTTTATCTATGTCCTATCTACCTACCTATTTATCTACTTACCTACCATCTACCTATTTATGTCTTAGTTGCCTATTATTATCTATCTATTATTTACCAAATTTACTTATTTATTTATCTTTTTCACTTATATTCTATTTATTTATTTACCTACCTAGTATTTACCTGCATACCTACCCATAGTTTACATAAGTAGATATAAACATTTAAAAACATACGTAGGTAATCATGTGTAGATACTTATCTACCTAGATAGATACCTACTAACCTACTTATGAAAAAAATTGATATTCAAATGTTGTTATACACATTGACCAAAAAAATCATGGAAGTTTAAATATACATGTTAAATTTATTTGGTATCATATTGTTTTACAAAATGATGAGATGGTTTGATGACCAAAACATTGGTGTGAAACCAAGGAAACCAAGGTTCAATTTCTTTTATCAACATATATTATGTGGAGTATGTATGTTTATATGTATACCTTGTACGTGTGTAAATGTATAATACATAGGTGGGTTGTGGATAGGTAGATAGGAGGCTATGGTGGATAGGTAGGTCATGGGTGGGTGGCTAAGTAAGTACTTACTATTTATTTATTATTTACATTTTAATATTTACAAATTGAGCTATTTTTTAATTAATATTTTTAGGCTGCCCAAATTTTTGTTTGATTTGACTAGTAAAAAAGACCATTTTATGGTAAGTCAAAAAAACCATTAGTCAAGTTTGATGTGTTCAGTCTAACTTGTTTAGTGTGACTAAGTCATCAAATTGACCAATGTCAAAATGACTAGTTTTTTGTTAAATTTTCAATCAAATAAATCTTGATCCCTTTGTAGTGCTTATATGCTAGAACATTTGTGAATGTGTTAATGACTTCACATCCTTGCATCCATACCTTGAACTTCATTTATGCCTTAATTCTTTCATATATGACATGGTAAAATATTCTTCCATTGTGACAGGATATATTTTAACAAAATAGATTATTTTGTCATGCCTTAGGGAATATAACAAGAATATTCCATCTACATGGATGAAATATTCCAAAAAATACTAAAATTAAATATTCTATTTGTTCACAAGCTCTCATGGTCACATGCTCACACACACCCATTCATGAATATCATTGTTGGTGAAGTTTTGGCACAATGCCATCATAGGTGAAGGTTAAATTGTGAAAATATAAAATTTCCAAATAAACTTTATTTTTATGTTAAAGTTTGTACACCCTTCCTTCCCCCCTCCCCCCCCCCCCCTTTTGTCCCTAAAATGTTTTGAAAAACTATTGTACAATATATTATTCATGAATCCAATTGTGAATAGACCAACATATATTCAAAACTTATTTGTGATCAAGGAATTACTATTTATATGTATTAATATACTATATTTGAAGTCCTCTAAAATAGTGGCAAGACTTAAGTCATATTCCAAATGATGTTTAAGTAATACTAGGATTTCCATTTGCCCTTCCAACATCCTCATGACACGAAACATGGTTGGTCATTTCTTTGCTTCAACTTGCAAACACAAAAGAGCTATGTTGGCCACTTATGCCACCTCAATATCATTATGCAATTGTAGTTTTTGATCCATAAAATTTGTTATTGTTATGCCTTCATGTAACAATTTTCGTGCTTGCATGAACCCATAGGAAAAGTCATTTATTACAAATTGACCTCCATTAATGTAAAACTCACTAAATTGTTGATAACTATTAAATTTTAAACCATCATTATTGATGTGAATTCATATTAAATTATACTTGATTTGATGATCATAGGATTTCAAACCTTATAACACACATGAAATAAATCAACTAAAAAATTACATAATTGGAATTAAATTCTTGATTCATGATATACCTAAAAATCTTATAATTAAATAGGACCTGATCCACAATATAACAATACTAATCATATGTGATTTTTTCAAATTTTTGCAAATTTTTGCATGCATCTAACTTCCACATCATGGATATGTTTAAAAGTCTACTTTTACCAAGTTACATATCAAAACATAGAAAACATCATATAATTTTTTTTAAAACCCACATTTTAAATGTTGGAGGATTCATACTCACTTTGTGCTAACATTTTCAATAATGGAAATGTGGGTTTTATCATTTGAAAATAAGAAGGCCAAGTCAAAATCTGCATTTTTTGCTTGTAAATTTTGGTCAAGCAAGATATTACTTGCTTTGATGTCTTGATGTATGAATCTTGGTTGATTTTCATGAAGGTATCATAGACCAAATGCCACTCCAAGAATAATATTGAATCACATGGGCCATGTCAATATGTGATTTCCTTTTCCTTCTACAAAAATAGAATGCAATTGTGATCCATGAAATTTATGTAAGTTGTAATTAGTACCCCTTTTATTGTTTTAAAGTATGTTAAATTTGGTCCAATTAGTAGGCTAGAAAACTTCCTTAGGTTAATATTGACTGGATGTGTTTGGTGGAAACATTTAATAAGGAAAAAGACACACAAAACATAATTTGCATGGTACACAAGACATATAAAGAAATAAATATACCTCACATTCATATAAATAATATATTGTTAACCTACCCGAGAAGTTTAGGTTTTGAACTCACCAAATAACATTTGAGTTAAATCATTGTTTTCAACATGTTCATACACTAGGAGCCTTTTGCTTGATGTAGTAATGCAACAACCTTTTAATTTAACAAGGTTTTTGTGTTTCACTCCACAAATAACAACAACTTTGGTGATAAATTCATCAATGTCTTGTTAATTGTTTTTAAATAATTGTTTCATAGCCACTTCATTTCCTCGAAATATTCCCTGTAAAATGTTTTTAAAACATTCAAATATAAAATTTTAAAAAACATGGGAAATGGCATGAAATACACAAACATTTGTGCACAATTTCATGTGACTTAAAGCTTAAATAACCAAATTGAAGAGCAAAAAATCAATTAGAACATAAAATAGGGTTTTGATTCACCATTGGGTTTATTGTAAGGTAAATTATACATAATTTAAAGTCATTTCACAAAGCATATTTTGTAGATGTGAATATGAATTCAAATTAAAACCATTAATTGAAACTATGTTCAAATATGTTTTCACTTGATTATAATATATTTCAACTAATTCTTGAACGATATCTAGATGAACGTTTTTGGTATTCATGAAATGTGTGACATGTTAAAAAAAATGTTAAGGATGGTTCAATCAAATGACCAATCCATGTTTTTTGATTTCAAAAGTCCATTACTACTAATTAATGAGTTTTTTAATTAGTAAGTAACCACACAATATTCTACATAATGAAATTTTTAGTTTAGATCCAAGTCCCAATCAATAAATTTAAGGATCCATTTGAACCAAAGGTGCCTTGGTAAAAATATCCATATTGTCACAATAGTGAAACACTCAATCTTGTATTTATTCGAGAATTAATAATGAATTATGAATTAACTAAAAGTGAACTAGAAATGAATTGAGATTTAACTATGAGTACACTAATTGGAAGTAAATTAAGACTTAACCGAAATTTTATTTAAAGTTAATTAAAAATGAACTAGGGGATAACTTCAAGTGAACTAAAGGTTAATTAAAAGCTAATTGAGAACTAGTTAAAAATGACTTCAAGTTAAACTAGGATAATTGTGAATTCAATATTACCACAAAAGGACAAAATATTCAAATTTGTGTCTTGAAAGTGTAAATTCAAAAAACAATCTCACAATTAACTAAATATGCGCTACAACTTTGTTGAAACAACTTATTGAACAAGTACTTCATAGATAACCAACAATCATACCCATTTATGAATCCATCATGAAGGTTACCTTAAAAGAATCAAAGGCTTTAACATTCAATGTTTCCAAATAATATGGCAAGGAATTTAAGTTGTCATCACAACTAGAAGGGTATCATGTCCATTGAGGAAGTTCTTATCGGGCAATGATGGTGGGCAAGAGTAGTCCAATGAATTAAGCTATATGATTGGGATTTTCACAAGGCATTCTTTGAAGCCCAAAACAATATTTGACATTGAGACACTACTTTCTTATTGGTGATGGTAGGAATAAGGATGCCATAACCAATGACCAAGCAAGTGTTTGACATAATGTAACAAAAAAAGATAACTCAAAAACTCCCTTGAAATTTTTGAGAAGGTTAAAAGATCTTGTGTACAAGACCACTTGATCAATGTTTCTTGAACATGTTCTTGATTTTTTTAAATGAGAAAAGATCCTTGAGAAACTCATCGTTCACCATATGATGATCTCCCCTCAATAAGCAAAACACCATGACAAAATAAACTCTCTTCCTTCTCTTAGATCCACTATCTCTCCCAAAGCCAACTCCACTTGACAAGCCGTGCTACCATGAAAACTAATAGCATAAAGCATCTCGAAAAAACTTATTCATAGATTGTGAACAAAAGTAAATCTACCTTCTATCAAGGTTGGGGTGCATGCCTTGGCCTTCTTTTGATTGACATGCTTGTACAAAGAATCTAGCCTCATGATCAATAATCGTTCCCAACCTTCAATGGAAATGCACACTTTGCAATGAGCTCACACTTTCTATGGAAATTGTCATAAGAACATGCATAAGTGCCACGACTAATTTTTGTAACCTTAATGTGGTTTTCAATAAAGGATAAATTTGTTGGTACTTAAACTACATCCACAAGCCCTTTTAGTTTTAACATTGAGCTAGTTGTTTTAGCATGAATGAATTGCATGTGATGAAGTAAATCAAATTATTTGTCAAATTTAAGTGCAATTCATTGATACTAAATACATCCTTATAAATTGGATTCAAAATATTTTAAAATAATTAAATATGCTTTTGAATGTGGATGAAATTTGAAAATATTGATAAGCATACTAATATTTCTCGATTTTTTGAAATTTTTATTACTAAGGTTACCAGTGTTACATTCCATCAAACAACGATAAAGGCCAAATCATAAAATTGAATGGTATTTTGAAATTTGGCAACACATGATAACTAGTTGTAATAAAGAAAATTAACATCAAGCAAATACCATAGTACCTTTTCAAGTTCAACACCTCAGTGCCAAATAATTAATTCAATTTTTGATTCTTAATTTGACAGTTAAAACATGAATTCTGAAAATTTCAACACTTTGTATTAAATTTATTATAACCAAATGCTTAGAGAACACATGTTTAGTGTTTTTGAAGTTAGGTGGTCAATAAGTTACTGTTGCAAGCCACTCGGAGAGGAATTTCAAGGATCAAACTTGGTTGGCTGCATGAATTTTTTAAATTTTCGTCATAACTAACTATTAATATCCAAATATTTCGACAAATTATAAAATATTTTAATTTATGCTGAACCTAAAAAGGTACTATGGTAGCTGCAGTAATGGGGTCATGATGCCCTTGCAAAATAGTTGTGGGCTCAATTTACTATTTGGCCCTATATTACATACTAATTGGGCCATCTAACACCTAGATGTTCATGCTAACTCAAAGTACCACTATAAACATGGAGTAATTACCCCTAAGCTTTCTATGTGCTTAGATAACCTTTCACCAAGTATATATACCCAAACACCTTTTATAGTCCAGAAGCTTTTGGAAAGTTCACCATTCATGTCCATTTAAAAAATTAATCATGGTGCTACCAACTACGAACAGGCCTCTAAATTCCACACAAATCCCAATCTGCACAAAAAATTAGGTTTTTGATGATAACCAAAAACTAACTAACCAACCAAATGAGTTTGAGAATTTAGGGATTAGTCTTTCTAGACCATGGCTTGGGTGTTTAGAAGGGAAACAAAAAGTTGGCCCATGGATAAAATCCCATTTTTGCAAAACGTGCAATAAAGCAAAATCTTAGTGTGCATGGCTGTGTGAGTATTATGCCAGTTCTAGTCTCCATGAAATCATGGGATTCATGTATGATGTAAACTATAAACCGATTGGTATGAGGACGATGTGAAGCTTTGCGTTTGTGTGCTTTGTTGCTGTTTTCCCACATTGTTTGCTGTTTGCAGGTTTTTGCTTTTAGTTTCGACGGCTACTACGGGCTGCTGCATTTTGTGTTGGACGCATGTTTCGTGGTGTGGCGGTTCTTGCGCAAGTGCTTTAATGAACTACGAGCAAGGAGCTGGGTGGGAGATGAGGATAAGAGGAGGTTCTACAATTAGTTGGAATGGACGAGGAGATAAGTGGCTGGTTTTTCTGATGGTTTTTTTAGGTGTGAATTCAGGAGAATGGTTGGACAATCTGTTGCTAGAGATGATGAACTCTCCGCTGCGCTATGCGCCTCTGTAGACAGGAGTCAAGTTGTAGAGTTAAAAGCAGGGGTTGATGACCGGGGGATGATGAGAATTTAGAGGGATCTCGAGAGTGGTCAGTCGGATTTTCAATTTGTACCTGTGTTGGTTCACGATGTTTCTTGTGTGTTGTAGTTCTGTGCCTCATGCAAGAGCACCTTGATGAAGGGATCTCCGAAGAAGTTTAGATGTCTATCTACAGTATCGTGGGAGATTGTGGTTGTAGATCTGTGAATATACTTTAACCTTCTTTGTTAAACCACGAGGCATTTCTGTGAGCATTGGGAGTTCTGAGAAGACTGATGTCAAAACTAAGTCACTGGTGATGATGGCAGAATAGTTTGGGTAGGTGTGGCTGGTGAACTGTTGGGATGTGTATCACGGGAGAAGCCAGGGATTTGTGTGAGTGTCTTGTTGTTGGTGTTGATCTGGGGCATGGGATCCTTCAATGGAGTTTGGTGGTCTGTTTCAGTTGAGAATTGCCGATGATGACCAGTGGAGCTCACTGAGAATGAGATCGGAGGGATCTGACCCCTAGAAACCCGTAGTTGTGTTACAGTTGTGGTGACAATAAGAATTTCTGAGGAACTTAAGCACCAGTTAGTCAGTTTGCTCAGAGACCAAATATATGTATCTCTTGGTTTTAATTTGAGTTGAGCTTCTGGGTGGTCATGCATGCCCCAACTTTTCGCTACAATCAGCTCTCATCATCCCCAACTCTGAAGATATAGGTGTTGCTTACGGGAAGAACATACCAACATAAAAGAGCATACGAAGAACAAAAGTCACAGGTCTTGTATATTTGATTACACAGCCAAGCTGGCTCCCCCACTCTGTTGGGTGTTCTGTTTTTTTGAAATGCCTCGCAAACAGCGGAGGATGAAACTTGCTTGGTAAGATACCCTCTGAATACACTTCAAAAATCAGAGCAGGTCTTTAAGGAAAGGAAAAGGGTCTGAAAATAGACCCTTGGGGACTTGATATCCCTGCTGGAGTCCGATAGGTCGAGGAAGCAAGTTATAAATCTGAAAGGGTCTATTTTCAGACCCTTCACCTACGTGAAGCGCAGCCTGATTTTGTTTTCTGTTTCCTTTTACAAATAAAGACAAAAAATTAATAAACAAAAAAATATATAAAAACTGCCCATGAACTTATGTGATATACTCGACACTGGTTCTGGAAGAACTCAAGTAGTAAGAGTTGGCTTACTGGAACTGCTTTGGAAATCCAATGTCCTTGCAAAGGATTAGCATTCATAGGTAAAGGTAGAATGAAATGAAGGTTATGCCCAAACGATTGTTGCAGTTTGAATGATGATGCTAATGAACTTTTTTGATCATCTATGTCTCTTGCTTGCCAGCTGACATCATGAATGTCTTTCTGTTACTTCTGGAAATACGAGAAAACCTGAACTTGATTACATTTGTATCATTTATTATTGTGCTAAGTTTTGAGCAAATCGTACTCATCTGTATAACTGTTGTGAGCT
Organism: Sphagnum contortum; assembly: GCA_963920785.1. Classification (NCBI taxonomy): domain Eukaryota; kingdom Viridiplantae; phylum Streptophyta; class Sphagnopsida; order Sphagnales; family Sphagnaceae; genus Sphagnum; species Sphagnum contortum. Next base: position 4,947,685 of record OY987291.1, on the reverse strand, counting down.
AATGAATTTGGCGCAGAGTACTGGTAGCCACTCACAGCTGTTCATAAGGAAGGTGCTGGTTTGATGCTTTGTGAGTGCCACCAATGTAGAGTGACAAGGAGGGATCACTGCACAGAGGCTGTTTAGCAACACCCAATTCTAAAGCTTTTCTCAAGGTTAAGAGTTAAGACAGCACTCATTCTTGTCACTGGTTTCACGGGCTACCACAATGGCTATATTCAGAGTGTTTTTATGGAGTTTTTTTCTGGCAATGCCCGTATTGGGTCCAACAGGGCAATCTCCCAATAGCTAGTTAAGGGGAGAGGGTTTACAGTTTCTTAGGGTTTTGTGTTCTACCACAATGGGCTACATTCAGAGTGTTTTTGTGGAGTTTTCTTTGGCAATGTCCATAAAAGGGTCCAACAGGACAATCTTTGCAATAGCTAGTTAAGGGGAGAAGTTCAATGTAGAGAAGTGGTCACAACAGATTACCTTGTACAAGCACCAAATTCTATAGCCCGACTCTGAATTCCAGCCCAAACTAATTATATTAGCAGCTGAACAAGACAGTTTTGGCGAAACAAAATCATAACATAAATGCATGAAAATATATTCAAATTTTTTTGGAATTTTTATTAAGAAATCATTGTGCCTTTCATTGAGTTTATGGTAAGTTAAGTACAAAGTTTAAAAAATTAAAAATAAACAAAAGTAAGTCACAAGTATGTTTAAATCTAGTTGTTGAAGATTGTGTACAAACATGTTAAATTACATTAACACTTTGATAATTTATGAGTATATATTAAGGAAGGCATTTTGTTTGTTTTGTCACATTGAGATCTACCAAATCATGGGGTTCCCATATGTATTATTAGTACCATTGGAAAGTCTTTGATGAGTAGGTATACACAAGGTAATTTGCAATGCAAGAGTGATTAAGTTCAGACTATTTTCATCACTAAAAAATCAATTAAAATCACATCCGACTATTTAGGAAGGTTGTTTGTTTGTTTTTTTCACATTAGGATCTCTGAATAACCACATGGCCTTTGGTTTTGTTCTTGGTAACATTGGAAAGCACTTGATAAGTAGGGGTGCATTAGGGTGATTTTGTGATTTTTAAACCTACAACGTGGGGTTCCTAAAATTTTGGGAATGTTCAAATCACTAAAAATTCAATAAAATAAGATTTAAAGAAAAAGAAAATTGGAGTGTGTGCTTGGTATTATTGGAAAATTCTCAATGAGTATGAGTACTGGGCTTGTTTCATAATTTTCACCTATGGTGTGAGAATTATTGAATTTTGATTACTTTTATTCATTGAAAGTTGAATACTAAGAAAATTATTTTAATTAACGGAAATTAGATTTCACAGAAATGTATATACACAGTAAAACTATGATACAATATGTGTGAATAATAGTGCGTGTCACACTAGTTATTGATTGTATTATGTTAAAAGTGCATACTTTAGGTCTAATATATTTTAGGGCTCTCTCACCTTCAAAGTACTATAAATCCAATTAAAGTTGTACTTTGATATACTTAAAACCTATTTTGCAAGATCAAAACTTCATTTTTAAAATCTAGAAACATTTGTTTCCTCAATATAATTATAATAAAAGTACAAGAAAATCCTAATACTAATAATTGGAATTTGGACTAAATAATATTTCTAAGATATATATTGTTAAGGCGTATTTTTATGATCAATTTCCATTGATCGTGACAAGGATCAAAATCTATATCTACTATACCTTGCCTTCACCTAGACCTAAAAAGATTCTTACAAAATCATAATTTTATTTATCTAATAGCTTTTCATTGTTGGAGAGAAATTGTGAACACCTTCCATGGTATAAGAGGGCCTCCACCCAACTTCCCCAACATTTTAGTCCGCCCAAGACCCCCTACCTTTGTGCAATAGATTGGGTATTAATAGAATAATCAAGACTTAGGTATTTTTATCTTTGTCACAACCCTATATGAATTTATGTATAAGTATGCCCCAAATCTAGGGAAGATGCAAAGGGTACAAAAAGAAAGGACTAGAGTCCAAGCAAGTTGATTAGTAGCTAGGGGTTTGCAATTCAAGCAAAGGTAGAAGGGTCCTTAACTCATCTACTAATTGCCCATAACAAGTTGATAGTGGGGATGGGGATGGGTTTTGAAGTTGGGGAAGTCAATAGTAGTTAAGCCTACCGCTATCACTCAATTTAAAATGAAAAATGGTTGCATCTTTTGTAATGTTATGAACATCCTTTGGCCAAAATAAGTAACAAAGATGGAAAGGAAAGGGTCGTTTGGTTCTCTTTCACTTCAAACAATATTGACACAATTATGTAGGAAAACATTTGTTTGTTTTTTAACTAGCCAAATACTTCAATTGTTGCAGGAAGGAATTGATCAAGGGTGCTAGTCATAAGAGGCAAGTTATCATATGAACTTAAACCTTGGACCCAAAGCCAAGACTTAGGATGAAAAATGTTTTTTTTTGTTATACACATGCAAATAAAACCCAAAAAATTAACCACAAAATGAATGTAATAACTATCACATTATTAAACAAACTAAGTTTCAAAATTATTGGTCTATTTTACAATTGGCCAAGTTGAGTGATAATAATGTCCAACCTTCCAAGTATTGCACCTTGCAACAATTTTCTTCCAATAAAAACACCAATTAGTATGACAAATCCACTGAGTGATTCACAAGCTTTCTAATGGATCCAAACCATAAATAAGACATGTAAAATTACAAAAAACTCAAAAGACTACATAAATACTACATGTCCCATAAATACAATCATGCAGTTGATCACTAGCTTTTTTTTTTTACATGCCATCAAGAGTTACAACTATTATGACCTTGCTTGGAATTTTTCTGCCACATTGTTATGATAGGATTCATTTTATTTTATTACAAAATATGATTTCAATACTTTAAAAAATTAGTAATTCCTACATATACAATACACATTGAGATGGAATGTTTTTAGAAAAAAAAATTTAGATACCATTAAGGGAAATGTCTAGTTTGAGATCAACATAGTTACAAATTGTTGGAGTCAATGTTAAACAAAATCAATATTAAAGAAGTTGAACTTGACAAGTAAGTGCATGGTATTCTTTTGGATATGCACAACAACCCTCCCAAAATGATTCCAACCCAATTTAACATTTGGCATTGATGTGAAAAGCTTTGAAATAACTCCAAGTTCGTGATTGATGTCTTCTCTTCACTCAACTTGGGTTATGATGTTTGGCTTCCATGGGAAAATCTTGGAGCTATTCCAACTTTGTGGTTGGTGTCTCTATGTCTTCTTGTCTATTGATTTACATGCATGTTTTTATTGTGTGTGATTTAGTTAGTTTCAATAGTATTAAGGCCTCAATCTAATAGAACACAATATTGGACTTCAAATATTTGATTTCTGTGGGGATAAGATTATGTTCATTTTGAATTTTGTTATTTAACCAAAGTGGTGATCATCCATAAGAAAACTTCAGCAAATTTTACTTTAAGAAATATGAAAGGAAAAAATAAAATTCCTTCTATATTGGTCACAACCTATTGACTTAATGTTGCATCTATTCATTAATATAACAATTGTTGTGGATTCTTTTTGGAATTTAATGATTAATAAACCCAAAAATTACATAAGAATGGAATGTCTTGTGAAGACCCTAACACAATGAACCTTGACACAAGTTAGGTCCACAAAGTGAAGTTGGGTGGAAGCAAGCAAAACTCCTAACTTTCAACTTGGTATAGGACAAGGGCCTATCTTTAGACCCTTTCCAGGATCTGAAATACTTGTCACTAGGGTTGATAGGTGTAGGAGAAGGCTTGCTCTAGATCATTGGGGAGGGCCTTGCCTAATTTGATAGTGGTAGGTTGATGGTGTAGGCCTGAAAATTAAGGGAGGCCCATAGGAGAAGCCCCAAGGCAAAGCATCAATGATTTTCTATTTCAAATGGTTAAAAGTCTGCATGTGATTACCAAAGGGGTCCTTCAATTGAGGGATGAATTTTTTGAACAGGTCCTTCAATTGAAGCATTTTTGAAAGGGTCCTTCAATTGATGGATGAATTTTTTGAATTGGGTCCTTCAATTGAAGTTTGAAGGATGATTTTTTTGAATGAGTCCTTCAATTTGAAGGATGAACTTTTTGTGTAGGGGAGGAGCGCTCAAATACAAGGAAAAAAAACCTGGGAATGCTTTATGTGTAGGGTAAGGCACCCATGTGAGGGGGGTAGTAGCCCTAGTGACCACGGGCAAAAACCTATGAAATACATTTTACCTGGAATTTTGATTTTTGTGGAAAAATTAGATATGGGGGTTTTTTTTTTTTTTTTTGGTTTTTGGGGGGGGGGGGGTTGGAAGTGGGTAGTAAAATTCCTGCCTTGTTCTTGCCCCTAATGCCTGACCTCTTTTTTCCTGCCCGCTTTTTTTCCTGCCCGTTGCAATTTCTTCCCAGACATGTAGAGTGAATAATTTTCTCTTTTTTGCTACATATTTTAGATATGGGGTTTTTTTTTTTTTTGGTTTTTTTTGGGGGGGTTTGGAAGCGGATAGTAAAATTAGAAATGCTTAGTATTACTATTATTTTGCAAGCCTGTGAAATGATTTGCTCATGTGGTGTCTGAATTATATGCAAGTTTAAACAGTGATTTTTATTTTTTTTAGCAACCAAAGTGGCTATCATCCAATAAAAGTGTCAGTAATACCTGGGAAGATTTGGCCAAATCTATGAAATACAAATCTTTAATCATCCTTGTATGTTATGGTTACATGCTGAAAACCAAGTATAGAAATCTGGCAATTTTTACTCTTATTTTCTCTCACTTCTACCTATTGAAAACCTCCAAAATCACTTTATTTTCTGAATTTTCAATCACACTTTTTGGTGAAGTTTCGCCAATAAAATGGGCTAAGTTACACTAGCACTTTTTTTATTGTCAATTTTTTGGGCCAAATTTTGACCTGGAAAATATGATTTCGATGTATTCGAATGATTTTTCGTGAGAAAAAAACGACCCAAATTCATCAACTTTTGAGGAACTTTTGAAAAATGATAACTCTACAAGGTAGTCAAGAATAAAGGAAGATTCTAATTTTTAAAAATTAGATAACTAAAAATAATTTTAATTATTTCCAATATAATTAAAATTAGATATAATAGCAATAATAATCGAGCTGATAAATTTTAGTTGCCCATGGGTGGTCAAGATTATTTCCAATTGCCCAATAATGATGATGATGGTAGTGTGGTTTAATTTTGTAAATTTTTGTCATTTCTAGTCCCCCCTCCCCTCCCAAAATGGTGCTTATCCTTTGCAATGCATGTATTGATGAGTAGCTGAGATCATTGTTGATTTCCCATGGATGATTGAAATAGTTTTTGATGGCCTCTCCTCTCCAAAGTGGTTTGGATCATTTTCAGTAATGAAAAGCTTTTTTGTGGAAAAAATTTACATGGGTAAAATTTTGTACAAGGTCTAAAGGTGAAATTGATGCATCTAGGAGGATCCTAACATGATAAATAAAATGGATTTGACACATCACATTAGTTTTGACAAGGCGATAAGTATAAGTTACAAAGTTTCTTTATACATCATGTAGATTATACCCCACTTGTACATGACAAAGTACTTAAATTTGAAACTTAGACATATTCAAAAATTCAAAAATAAAATAAAATCAAAACATATTTTTCAATGAATTGTTTTGTGATCGTGATTAAATAGTTTCTTAATGCCCAAAAACTTTCCACCATCAACAATTAATATTTATATGCAGTTAAGCAAATCTTGACTGCAAAGGGGGCATAATTTAGTCCAACAATTACTTATTTCAAAATATCAAAACTTATACCAAAAAACTAAAATTAGATATAATGACTTTTCAAAAAAAATAAATATCTTAACACTCATATTACTCAAGTTTCACCATATTTGCAATGATAATGATTTACTACATATGCATATCCTTTTTTTGGTAATTTGCACTAGGATTTTACTACTTTTTGGTTCCATTGGTTGTGAATGCGCCCTTAGACATGAAAAAGTTGGACATGATGTTAAAGAAAATATTGTCAACATATTGAAAGCAATTGAAATTTGAGAAATAAACAATGAAATAATATGACATACCATCCATTAAGATGGGTTACCTTCAAAAATATTTCAATTTTTTAGTCCATTGTGATGCTATGTAAACAATTCTACCATGTCATCACCATTTCAACGTCATATTGTTGCCGTGTCATAGACAAATCCATCCATACACCCTAAGTGATCAAACTTGGGTGTGTTCACATTATTTTTTCCATTGAGATACACTACAAACAACCTATTTTATTTTAACATTACCTGATTATGCACCCCCCCAAGTAGCCAAACTCCTATTTTGACATTGTGTATGAACTAAGCGAATTTCAAATATGACATCTATGCATAACTTGTAAGACTATGGAATGCCATTGTACATGCAATTAATGTACATAATGAAGGATGGTCTTTAGTGGTTGGGGGTTGTTGATAAACCTCATTTTGTCAACCTCTAACACTCATAATGAACCTCTTTTATATAGAAGGAAAGTCATTGGGAACTTTGATTTATTTTCTCAAATTCCCAATGAAATATCAACAAAAGTTCACCATGCTTGAAGCTCATCATTAAGAACTTTGAGCATACCATTTGGGAATATCATTAAATGAATTTCAAAAGCTCATGTTTGTGTACATTTGTGCATGTGTAATGAAATTTTTCAAAGACATTATTGGGAACACCTTTGAAAAACATCAAATGTTAAGTTGGGGACATTGCCATGAATAAAATTGGAAACATGTTTGAAACATTTAAGGGGAAAGACAAAGGACATTGTCGGCATCATTATGGTTCATCATACATGGAAGCATTTGCAATTTAGTACAAAATGAATTCCATTCATGACAACATCAAGAATTTTGCCAACGATGCAAACAATTTTTTGGGGGTTGTTATGAGATTATGTGAAGATGCTATAAAGACTTCGACAATGGGAACTTTGGAAACTTACCAATGACAATGAGTTAAAGAGCTTCCATGATTAAGAAAATCAACCTTTTAAAAAAATGTTATATATAAAATACCTATTGTATGAGAAATCACCATTTTTAACTCCTACTAGATGATCACTATAAATTATTTCAACATGTTTCACAAAACAAAATCCCCAAACCAACCACATTAAGAAAATAAATAATGCAATCAAATGGATTCCAAGTAATTGTTTGACAAAATTATATATGATCCCATTGTTTTACAATATATTTTTGCATTGTTACCTATTTATATTTCACAAAAGCCATGAGATTGACTAATATTCAATTTGTATGTTCATCAATATATATAATTGGTAAAAAGGAAAAGGGGTGTGAATTGTGAACATAGTAATACAAGTCATTAAACAAGTGAAAACATATTACATAAATGTTTAATACATGTTTAAAGCAGTACACATAAATGGTTTTAACATATTATAGTTGTAGCATTTGGATGGAGTTAGAATGCATCAAAAAAATAACCAAAAGTTTTAAAGAAGTTTTGTAATCAATTTAATATTGTGACCAATGAAAGATTGTAAGCAATTTCAATCTACCAATCCCAATATGCAGCCTCAATATTAAGCACTAGACTTATGACTACCTAAGTGGGCACATGTAGGTTGTGATATTGTGTTTAGATCCAAGTAGGACATTTCCTCGCTAAGTAAGATTGAAGGGTTGTTGCAAGCTAGGATGAAGAAATTTTGGTGGATTTGGAATTCATCAACAATTATTTTAGAGTAGTGTATTTGGTCAATGTTAGATACATAGATCCATTGTATGCCCATGCTTACAATTTTAAAAAAATTCAAATAGTAATTTATGACCACTCATTAATAAATTTAATGATATAATGTTTGAAGGTGAACAAAGTTATGGAAAACTCCCCAAAGTCATTTCATAATAGACTTTACGATTTAAAAATTTTTTTGGTGATGTTGAAAAGTCCTCAAAAATTCCATACCATGTGGAAATCATAGTTTTAAAACCCCTTATATTCAAATGATGACAACAATATTTATCCATTTAAAGAAAAATTGTTATTTCCAAACTATGATTATAATGAATTTACAAGGTTTTTACTTGTGCTATGACATTGGAGGTTGTGTACATATAAAAGTCCCATGTGAGGATTAAACTCTAGTTTTGAAATATTAAATAACAATTGGACATAACTAAATTACATAAGAATTAGATATGTGACCCCTCTTTCATAAAATTCAATTTGGGACACGTGATAATTCACAAGGGTGCAAAACTTGCTACATTCCATCATTCCCTCATAACATTAAGCTCAATGTACTTACTTTCAAATGGATTTGAGTATGTCGAACTTGACGATCTATCATTGCTCGAGATTCCTTCAAGACATGGTTGATCATCCTTGTCCTTGAAGTCTTCTGAAACAATTGCAAGACTTTTGGAAGAATGTTTTAATTTTCCATTTGACCTATTCAATTCGTCAAGTCTTGGATTTTCCATGGGTAATACTTCAATTTCCATTTCCCCTTTGAGCATTCCAACCACATGAGACATGGATGGTCGTTTCTCTGCTTCAACTTGCAAACACAAAAGGGCTATGTTGACCACTTGTGTTATTTCTGCCAATTCAAGCCCATTATGGTTTTGAAGTTCTTTATCCACAAGATTTTCAATCATGGTTCTTTTGTAGAACCATCGCCAAGCCTGTACACAAAGAAAAACTCACTCATTATTACAATAAGATGGCATTCATGAGATGTGATATATTTGAACAATTGTTCAACTTGTTAACATCAAATTTGAAATTGAATAACATTCAAAATCAAGATGAATTTGATTTGAACTTTTATCATGAATTGTTGTTGAACCTTTGTGGTAAAATTTCATATGCCCACCCAAATCATTATGAGAAATTTGAAATTGAATCAAACTAAATGATATTTAAATGTACTTAATTATAACCAACCCAACAATGATGGGTTTCAAGTTTTTAGAAACCACACAAGATGGGTGATGTACTAACATAATAACTTTAAGTAAAGAATGCAAAGCCACTTTTGAAAAAAAGAAGGAATAGCGATCAGGTGAATAAATTTGGTTTTGCCAACTATGAATAACATCCCCCCTTTACCAAAAGAGGGGGGGGGGGGGGCTCACATTGTCCAATTAGATGCACTAGAATTTTTAAACGTATGACCTTAGACAAATTTATATAAAAGGAACACAACTCATGTAAAAGAGATGGTGGGCTCACATTGTCCACAAGATACACATTGTCTGCAGGCAAGTTGTAGTCGATGTTTTTTCTTCCACTTATAACTTCGAGTGCCACAACCCCAAAACTAAAAACATCAACCTTGTCAGTGAGTTGACCACGTGTTGCATACTCGGGTGCTAAGTACCCTCTGCACATGCAATATAATAAATAAAATTATGTCAACAATTGTTTTTGGTTAAATATGTTCTTTTCACAGATTTTCTAAATAAACTAAATTAACCTTCATTAAGTGTAAACACGTTTTTGCATTGTTGATAATGATTGATATGTCTAACCACCATTATTTGATGCATTTTCATGTTAATTTATATTAATAATATGATTTCAACCCTTGCAACATATGACATGGTATGGATTTTTTTTTTAAAACAAGGTGATATAACTTTCAAATGTAAAAAACATTTCCCTGATGATATCCCTTAACTTCCATTGTACAATTGCCATATATTATGCAACAATATAATATACAAGTTTTTAGTTTGTTGTTGCAAGCATATGCCATGGACATTACATGAATGCTGTTTCTTCAAGTGGAAGATTGCAACTTGTGTCATGACATAAAATCCACATCACATCAAGAAAAAAACCATATATTATGTCAAAAATTTCATACTCACTTTGTACCAGCAATTTCAACCATGGACACGTGGGTTTTATCATCTGGGAAAAAAAAGGCCAAGCCAAAATCTGCAATTTTTGCACAAAATTTCTTGTCAAGCAAAATATTGCTTGCTTTGATATCTCGATGTATAATTCGTGGTTCATTCTCATGAAGGTATCGCAAACCACATGCCACTCCAAGAATGATATTGAATCGCATTGGCCATGTCAAAATATGATTTCCTTTGTGCTCTACAAAACAAAATCCAAATGCGATCAATTGGAATACATGTAACATTTATAAATGAAAATTTAATAGTCATGCCCCACTTGATTCATTCACACATTCTTAAACTTGGGTCAAGTCATAGTTCATGTGGAATATATGTTTTTGGTGCAAAGATTTAAAAGGATAAGAAAACACACAAAATAGAATTTCCATGTTACATAAAACATATAAACATATTTGTGTCATTTGAATTTACATTAGGAAAACTACTTTCAAATGGCATGAAAAATTAAGTTGAATTTTTCAAACTCACCAAGTAATGTTTGAGCTAGATCATTGTTTTCAACATATTCATACACCAAAAGCCTTTTGCTTGATGCTGTAATGCAACAACCTTTTAATTTAACAAGGTTTGGATGTTTCACTCCACTAATAGTAATGACTTCATTAATGAAATCATCAATGTTTTGTTGGGTTTTTTTGAACAATACTTTCACAGCCACTTGATTGCCTCGAAATGTTCCCTGTAAAACATAAACATTAAGTTTTTAACCAAAACAACATTGGAACTTGCATGACATGACTTTAAGACTTTGTGCACTATTTCATGTATGTTTACATTCGAGTATAACCAAATTTGAATGTGCATATATAGAGTTTTTATATTTATTGAGGAGGCGCACACACATATTAATGTTATACATTACAAAATTTCAAATTTTTAGTATCAATTGATCATTGAATTAAAAAATTAAAAACTCACATATGTTCATGAAGGATTATAAAATTTACATACATTTTTAAAGTATATGTATCAAATTTTTAGTACTAATCATTTTGGTAATATCATGGGAGGCATGGTAATATGTGAAGTATGGTATGATAAAGGTTAGTACCTTGTAAACAACACCAAAAGCCCCTTCACCTAATTTTTCATCTGGATGAAAATCTCTTGTGGCAACTTTGAGCTCATTATAAGCAAAGATGGTAGGTTGAACCTCAAATTCAGCAAATTCTGTTGAAATTCACAAGAATTTAATGTTTGAATTCAATATTTAAATAAACTTTTGATGCAAATGAGTTTCAATACAAAAGTAAATTCATTTTGTAGTTAAACTATAATCAGTATAATGTGCAAAAGATTTTTTAAAATGTACAACCTAATAATAATGGGAAAACAAATTCAAATTAGAATTGATGAAAATTTCACGTCCATTGAGATTGTATCTATGACTTACTTTGTTGAATTTGAATCAGTTCGTAACGATTCTTTTGCTTATTTTTCCAAAATATCCAACCACCAATGGCAATCACAAGTGAGAGAATAACAACACAAATTGTTGTTGAAATTATAATCACTTGTCGAATGTTTCGTCCTGAATTATCTATTCATTGAAATAACAATTTTCATATAAACAAATGTTAGGAGTTGTACAACATGGATGTGTGATATTTTAGATGGAAATGTATGAATTACGATTAAAGTTTTTAATCTACTAATATATTTCATCATCAATTTTGTATATATCTTTTGCTTGCATCTTATACTTCAATTGGGAAAAAGGTCAGAGGCATAGTTTTACATATTTTGACTTAACTTCAAAGACAAAAATAATTTAAAGACAAATTTGTGACCATGTTTACAATGAAAACATGTGATGCCATTTCACTTAAAGAGTCTAAGAATCATTGCCATTCATCTAGTAAAAGTTAGAAATGAATCAATATTAGTTTAGGTTATATTGGGTTTTGAAGGATTCCTTGAAACCATTGTAGTTCCATGCTTTTTGACAACAAATCCCAAATGCAAGAAAACTTAATTAACCTCATTTGACTTATATTTCATTCAATCAAAGTGTTTGTACTCACCACTTAATAGGAGACAAATTTGATTGCAATAACATCTTTGTCCATTACTTTGCTTATTTGGAGTACAGTAGGGGTTTCCTTGGAGCCTGGAAATGGAAATACAAACTTTGAGTAGGGTTTTTTAATTGTAGAAATTAACAAAAAAAATGTTCTTAATTAAAACATGATTACCATATGTTAGTTTAAATAAAATGACTTAGGATAAATATATACTAATCCATATCAAAACACAAATAAGATATTAAATGGCATAAAATAAATTGGCATATAGAAATTACTTACATGAAAACGGTGGTAATGTTTGTGATATTCTCAGGCGAGTAGCCATCAACATTGATTATATTGTTGAATTGGATGCTCAAAATTTGTAGATGGCTAGTCGTACTACCATTTGATAGTGTATTACCTAATCGTCCAATGTCGTTGATATACAAGGTTCCATTGAAAGTATTGTTATCGAGTTCTCTACAGATACAAGTAAAACATAAATCATATGATGGCAAGAGCTCAACAAGACAAAAATAACATTCCATTAGGTTGAGTTTGGGAAACCATATTATCATTGAAGGTGGGTAGTATGTGAAGAACAAGTTTCCAAAGATGACAACCTCAATAAGGTAAAAACTTATTTCATTTTAATAAAAAAACTTGAGAAAATAAATTTATTCATATCAAATTAGGATGGTAAATATGTGTAGTACCAATATCAAAGATTAAATTTAATTACTACTATAATATTGGTTAATTCAATGTGCTTGTGCAAGTGCCAAAATTGATTTGGAAATCATATAATTTTATCTACTTAGATTAAATACTTCATGGTTGATTTTTCATGTTATTTAGTTGCATTTTCATAAATTTGCAATATTAATGTGTGAAATTTTGAAGCTTTGTATGTCAAAATGGTTATTGTGAGTTCATGATGTATATTAAACTAAACAGTTCAACAACATGAAATAAATTTGTGTACATGTTCAAATATCTTACAAAATTTCCAAATTTGGAAGGCTTGCCAAATCATATGGAAAAGCACCCGATAATCCATTTCTTTTCAATGCTCTGCAACATCAAAAAATCATATCAATTTGAAAGTTTTGAGCTTCACACAAATTTGAAACAAGATCCAAATCATTTAGAATTTATCCTAGGATTGGATGATATGAAACAAACACATGATTTGAAGTCTCTAGTTGAACACAAATAATTTTGAGGGCAATATGGTATTTGCATAATTCGAGAGATTAATGTGTTTATCAATTTATCAAAAGTTTTAACTGCACTTTTTAGTTGTTGGAAAATGATGAATTTTTCATCGATTGACACATTTAATTGAGTCATTCATACATTTCAACTTCCAACATAACACTATGATGTAATGTATCTTGGAAGTTGAATATACTCACAACATTGAGAGTTGATTGAAGTCTTTGACCCAAGTAGGATATGGCTCTGGATTAAAGGAATTGAAACTTAAATCCCTACAAGAACACACACACACAAGTGTCAATCTATTCATTGTATGTGGTCAAAGGTTTTTTTCAAAATTATTCATCAAAAGATGGAACATAGGAACTTAATTCATTTTGCATGAAATACTTGGTGGTATAGTTGTTGAACTAAATTTTGTAAAGATCCTACCATTTTTTACATGCTTGAAAATTCAACAAATAAAACTTACATGTCTATTATGTAAGTTGAATGCTAGAATGGACCTAATTCTTGGACACCATTTAAAAAATTCATTGAGGATTTGTGTTTTTCAAAAAGTTACATAGTATTGAGAATTGTGAACTTACAATTGTCTCAAAGAATTTGAAAAAGTACTCAAGTTAGGAAGAAGACCAGTGAAATCGTTGTGTGACAAATCCAATACTGTTAGATTTGCTGAAGTGTCAAAAATTGATGTCGGAATAATTGAACCATTGAAATGGTTTGAACTCAAATTCCTGGAAGCCACCAAGTGAGACATTTGATCAGAACATATTGTGTCAACAACAACCATAACAGTTTGCAATATGATTAGTAATTGGTATATTATGTGCGATGCATGCATAAATAAGTATAAACCAAAGCTAGCATGGCACCTCCCCCTAGAATGTCATGCCCCTTGAAAAGATATATGGGTCTGATTGACTTAAGATCTAAGAAATTACAATTGAGACAAAATGCATATGTCTAATATTTTAAATGTACAAAATATTGGAAAAACCATCTATATGCAATAGCCTATAGCTTTCCATCCTCAAAATGTAAATGGCATTACTTACACAGATTGAAGTGTCGAAATCGCGGTGAGGTTAGGTGGTGATCCAACCAATGCATTTTCTGACAAATCACTACATAGTATAACTTGACATTAAAAAGTGGAAAGTATGCAACGACATGACTTCACCTAAACTATGGAGTATAATCAATAGGAAAAACAGATCTACATTGACATATTTGAAGTTTGAACCTCTCGCATTTCCTTAACAATCTTAGCAACTAAGGCACATTACATGAACTTTTGAACTTTAAGAATATTGCTCAATAATTGTAAACTTGTTTGACAACAACATAATCAAAAGTCTTATGTGAATTAGCACGGTCTCACTAATGTTTTGCCTCTTGGATTCAAGTCAAAGGAAGGTGCCCTCATGGATGGGCCTCACAACTCTCCTCATGTAACTTCATGGACTTAATTTGAGCTGTGGTAGCTACTAGCCCACTCCATTGTCTACTTTTCAGCGTTTGGGAAAGGACAACAGAAATTGGGATTATTGGTCCTGCTCTAATAATAAGCTTGTCGATGCTGATACTTGTGACTATGTATTTTGATGGAGTGGTAGTGTGGCGAACTCTTTAATTTAGCAAGACATCAATAATTTTAAACACAAGTACACACATTCACTGTAATGACTAATGTGTGTGTGATGTGAAAAACATCACACACACAAAGGTGTCAGAAATTTTGTATCTTACATTGTAGTAAGTACTGTCAGGTTCCGAAAACCATAACCTGTCCCAGGATCATAGAAGAGTGGACTTGGTCCTGTTAGCGTGTTGTTGGATATCTTCACGCTTTGCAGCCAGGTTGCCCCGCCTAAATTTGGAATGTTCCCACTGAGCTGGTTGTTACTCAAATCTCTGAAACAAAATAGAAATAACAATTCATCTATTAGCATTTTAATGCTACGAAAGCAGCACGTTCAGCATGTTTATTTGTTATTAAATTGTGTGTGCAAACCATGAGAGCAATATTTGATTGGATATACTCCATGTGGGTTGAAGGAAACAGGATAACTCACATCTGTTGAAGAGTTGGCTGTGTATAAAGACTAATACCACTGCTATGATTTGCAAAGAGCTCTGCCGGAATGCTTCCACTCAGATTATTGTTACTAAGATTCCTGCTTAATAATGGTTTCACCATCCCACAATGAACCCAAAATATGCAAAGACAAGCCTTCAGTGAACATTCAAACGATGTATTCTAGTTATGAGTATATGAAAATTACATGAGGATAAACAATTCGTAATTCTTATTAAGCTGTTTTAGTAATTGAAGCATAAAAGGACACCTTCTATTGACTATGAACACTCTATTCAAATGTACTTGAAGTGTCTTCTGACAATTCAAATTTCATACCCACCCACATGATTCCTGTTCCTTATTTCCCCCAAGTAGATCAATTTGATTTAGCCCAAACTTTTGCAATGTTTCATTTCACCTTTTTATTGAATTTACAATGTTGTAACTACCAAAAAATAATGTTTGTGAGCTATAGACTACTCAGGGTGCACCCCGTACCATAATATTACTCTCCTGTCCATACCTTAAACGAGGCCACATGTGTTCTCAAGATCAATAGGTTACAGCCCACTTACAAAATGACCAAGTTATAGAGATTGCCAAGCTCCTTAGGAATGTTACCAGAAAGCCCTGGATTGTCCGTCAAAGTCCTGGAAAAGGTTGCACATATATTTCACGACTTGTACCCAAACATATATTTCAAGGTTTTATATGGTCACAAGTTTAGTGGAACTAGGTTTTCCCCAAACTCCTACTGCAACATTACACCTTTTAAGGAGCACCCAGGTTTTTATGCAGTTGTTACACATTAACAAATGCACCACCTAATGGATTGCATATTAAATTGAAACACATCACATAAAAAGTTATATGACTGAACATCAACATTTGTTCACTCACAGTTCCACAAGTTGTGAAAGCTTTCCAATTGCTGACGGCAAAGTGCCAACAATAGATGCTGCAGTCAAATGGCTACAACGCATCCGCCACCCACATATGATATCCAAGGCATAGGAAGCAAGTCCCAGAAGTGAGATTATTAGAGTGTAGATCCTTTTGCGAACTATCCAAATCATTGGGCTGACCTAAGCATCACCTAGTTGTAAATGTAAAATCTCTGAATCTCTATCGATCTCTTTGTGCAATGAATTTATCCATTTGTTCCCCCAATAAATAAATAAATAAAATCTCTATTGATCTTTTCAAAGCCAGCTTGTGGTAAGAATCTTACATTACAACAATATTGATAATGTAATTGCAGGACGTATCCTCATGGTAAGAACATATCACTCCTCTCCAACTTTGACCACTATCACAAGGAAATGGTTGGGAGGATGACCACCCTGTCAGATTCGTCATCATGTCCGGTGTGCTTTTATTCCATGCCCCAAGAATGGTCTGTAATGCTTCCACTATACAGTACACTCACAGTCGGTCAGTCAGTCAGTTAATGAGTTTTCCTGGAGATTTCCACTTACAAGGTCCATCAAAGAGTTTTGTCAATATGCTCAACAAATCAGGGCCTTCTTGAACCAAAGGATTTTCTACAAGGATTGTGAATTGATGCAGTTAAAAATGATATAGGCACTTATACATCATTATAAGCGAGAATCTGAATAGTTTAGCAACTCAAAACTGTTTGAAATGAGCATTGACTCTTGTCCAAGTTGAATCAGGAGCCTTCCAGATCAAAATGCACAAAAGGCAAAGAATATTACATTCTGAGGAGTCGTAAATGATTTCACACGCGCTGCTGCAGAGGTTTATTGAGAGCAACATGAGCAAAGCAAGAAGCAGCTTGAGAATCATCATGGTCACAACCCTCTTCTTTATATTGCATAAGCTATAAAGAGCAGATGGAGTAGGGAGATGGTGGTTGTGTAATTCACAAGTAGATGTAAGCGGCAGGAGAGAAGCATTGAGCAGCACTTGACTAAAGTATATGCAGTAACCAAAGCTGTGTGAGCCTCGTCATATATACACAATGAAAAAATGTGATTCATTACTCCTCTCAATTAAAACCACAAGTGCAAGTTTCCCTACATGTGGCTTGTCCAAAACCACAAGTGCAAGTTTCTTTGCATGTGGCTCGTCCATGGTAAATTCTTCTACTTTTGCCAACAAAAATTGCCTTATAATAAATGCTACTATTCCCCCATTGCATGGGGAACTAAAATACTTGGCAACAATCTATAAATCAGCCCCCTTTTTCAACTACATGCAAAAAAGTATGAACTATGACCATCAATCAAATTCTTTGCAAACCCCAAAAAATTAATAAATAAATAAAAATGACTAGTCTTTTGCAAGGACTAAATGTGCTGAAAAAAGGTCCCTATGGATCTTGTGAATGAATGGCATTGGTTATTTGGGGTGCACAAATTTGGGGTGTACGGGTGCGGAGTTTGCTCTACATCTCAAAATTTTCCCAAATTTGGGGGATATTTATTGCAAGCGCCCAATGTGACCTCACATTTACGATTCTCACCCTAACAAGGCGATACAGTGGTGCTAATAGGGCAATAATGTGACGCCTACATGAATTCCCATCTTTTAAAAACAACCCAATCAACTTGTATTTCAACATTGTTTTAGAACATTTCAACGATTCATTCATGCTAACGGGGCAACGACATGGTGCTTACATGAATTCCCATATTCGAAATTATCCCAATCAACATATAATTGAACATTGATCTAGAGGAATTTAAATGATTCAACTTCATTTGGTAAAAATCCATATATATATGATATTTTAAAATTCTACCACATATGCAATCTTGGGAACACCTTTCTTGTCAAATTTGGAAAAAAATAATTAAAAAAGGAAAAGTCTTAGAAATTTCATGAGAATTGTGATGAGTTGTATTAAAATTAAAAAAAAATTGAATTGATGAATATTTTCAAATTGTGAGATTGGAGCAATGAAAATGTGAAAATTGATCCATGTTGCCTAATGTGAGTTATGCTTGCATTTCATAGGAGGAGAAAAGAATCTTTGTAACTAAACAATAGTGGAGACAAGATTTAATATACAAAGTTAGGATTTTAGCTTCTCTCTTGAATGATAGGATGAAGATATCCTATGGAACAACTATAATGATTAAAAAGTAATAGACAAAAGACATATATATATATATATATATATATATATTTTAAAAACTAGAATCAAAATATTTATGAACCCCGTATGCCAAACTTTTTTTTAATTAACTTTTTAAGTGTCCAAACGATCACATGGTTTAAAAATAATTGATTTCAGCACTTGCATGTCAAAACTAACCATCCCATACAACAAACTTGAGATTTGAAAGTTATGTGACTTTTAATCTAGGTCTTCTAGAAAATAGATTTTTCATCATGAAAATTTGGATTTTGCAACTTTCCAAGGGTTGTATGAAATTCAAATGTTAAGTTTTATTATCTAATTTATTTAATTCACAATGCTTTACAAGTTGGGATTTGACATGTAATACTTTTTGGATATGTCTATTTGGGGGGGGGGGGGAAGATTTTAAAAACTTTGCCCTTTGTTGTAAAGAGGGCATATGAATTTTTATTTTGGTTGTCAAATCAAATATTATTTAAGCTCCTTCATTGCTCCCTTCATCAAAATTGTATGTTCTTTGAAACTTTTTAAATAACTAAGAATAATGATTCTTTGGGTTTTTTTTTCTTTTTTTTTTGGAAAGAGCCAAAACCAACAATTCTCTAAATCTGAAATATTTAAAAGTTAAAACCAGCAATTATTTTAAAAATCAAATAATCACTCAACATTGCTTAATTCATCCTATATGCATGTAATATGTGATAGAAAAAGTACAAGAACATGAGAAGCATGAATCACTTATCACAACACTCGCAATATATTTGAGACTTGCCCAAATTAATCCCAATGGATGATAAAAATTGTTTGATTGATTTAAAAGGATTGTAGGTGAATATATGGAGGTTTCCTTGGAATGAAATACATTAAATCAAATATTCAATTATTGTTTATAAACCAATTCACTTTTTTTTATTGATTAGATGAATAAATTAATAGTGAAATCTATATGTGAAGTCTTTCAATGGGAATCCACGATCCAATGCAATTGTGTTTTGTCTTTCATGTTGACCTAGTTCATTCTTCAAGGTTCATGTCATTATGTGAAAAGTGTTCATGCCACATTCTCATATTAGAGCTGAACTTTGTAGGCTTCTAGATATCTTACATATATACATTCAAACAAGAGAGATCATTGATCTAGTAATTCATCAAAACTCAATTGTGAGAACAAAAACACACCATGGGCAACATTGTTGGGGAGTGGGGTCAAGTCATCATGTCAAGTCAGTTAATGTTGATTGTAGTTGCATCAATTTTATTTGTTTGTTTCCATATATGTCACTCATATCACATAGAGTCAAAAAGAGCACCAAGGCCATTCCCGACTTGGCCAATAATTGGAAATCTTCCTCTCTTAGGCAAGTTTCCATACCTATCTCTATATAAATTGTCAAAGACATATGGGGAAATCATGGAACTCAAGTTGGGAAAAAAATTGTACTTTGACCATTTCATCAGCTTAATTGGCACAAGAGGTTTCCAAGACACATGATTTAGTTTTTCCATTGTTCAAACTCCATTGTTTAACATTTCCTTAGCTATGATGGGCAATATGTCGGATGGGCACCTTATGGAGACCATTAGAGGCAAATGTGGAAGTTGACATGCTATAACTTTTTAATACTAAAAGTCTTAAGGCTGCCAAAAAATGTTTGAGATGAAATATTTTCATTATTAGTGCATAGAGTTTTTGAAAATTGCAAGGTAATTTGTTTAACTTTTATTTTGACTAGATGGTTGCTTGTTCATCTAGTTTTGAATTACTTTTGAAGGTTTTGCATCAAAAAAACATTTGGAACAATTGGATCCATGATTTGTTACAAAACAATTAAATCTTGTTTTGGATTTGACATAACCAAATTACAATGACATATGTTTGTTGCAGGAAAGTAATCCAATGAAAATTCAAACACAATTATCCAATACTTCTATGAATGTGATAACATGTTTATTGTTTGGAAAAACATATTTTCAACATAGGGCCTTTCAATGAGGAATGTGAGGAATTCAAATACATCATTTTCAAGCAAGTGCATTTATTTGGTGCTTTTAACATTAATGACTTTGTTCCATTCTTGAAACTATTTGATCTCCAAGGCTTGCAACATCTAATGAAATAGATTCGAAGGAGATCATATCAATTTCTTGACAAGACAATTCAAGATTATATGAAAAAAAAAGGTTGGAAAATTGCAACTTTCTTGATGCCATGCTCTTTTTTCATGGAATAGATGATTATGGTGATAAGTTTGATGATTATAATAAGATCAAGACCATTATCAATGTAAGTTGTTCCAACCTTTGGTAGTTCATCTACAAAACAATTCTTCAATCAAATTTGTAAATACCTACTATGTCTAATAATTCAACATTTGTTGCATAATTAAATTTGTCACATTTTCACCACATTAATCAATGCAAGGTTTTTTTGAAGTGTTAATAGAAGATAAAATAATCAAAGTCATGTGACCTTCATTATTTTATGCTATGCACAAACATAATAAAATATATATTATTATTTTTAGTTCAACATGTTGATATGGTTATAATATATGGTTAATTCATTTACATGCCCAATTATGTGAAGGGATTTTTAATAGGAAGTACATAGACATCTACTACTACCATATTGGTGGAGCTTTTGAAACATCCATAATTTATGAAGAAAACTCAAGATGAATTGGATGGTATGGTTGGTTGTCACCAAATTGTAAATGAGATGACATTCCTTAGTACCTTCAAGCAATTGTAAAGGAAATATTTTTGCCTTCATTGTCCAGCTCCCTTATTACTACCACATGAGAACATGAAGTCTTGTGAAGTAGGGGATTATTATATACCAACCAAAGCATGCACTTTTGTCAACATATGGGTAATTCATTGGAATCTAGTTGTGTATGAGAATCCTTTTGCCTTCAATCCTCAAAGTTTTGTGGGAAGTGAAGTTGATTTGAAAAACAAAGATTTCCAATTATTACCATTTGGTTCTAGGCGACAAATATGCCTAGGTTTGTCTTTAGGCTTATTGACAATGCAAATATTGGCTAGGCTAATTCATAGCTTTGCTTGGAAATTGCCACTTAGAAAGACCCCTAAAAACATTGATATGGGTGAATCATTTGGTCTTGCAACTCCAAAAGCAATTCCATTACAAGCAATTGCTATTGCACGACTTCCTTTACAATTGTATTCAACTCCTAAATTTGTGTGATAAAATAATACATGAAATATATATATGTTATTTTTGTCTAAATTCAACAACAAAAAATCGAAAACATGACATTGGTGTCGTTGTAAGGTTTTGAAAGGACTCATATGGTTTTATTCCGAAAATACATGTGCATAGTGCACATACGATCAACTTGTTGTGTGGCCATGGCCACCACTATACTCTATAAGTATTTTAATATGGAGTTTCAAGGTATTTGATAAAAATGTTACAAATTGGTAAGATTTTGATTTGTAAATACACATATTGGTGAACATATGTGATCCATAACACCTAGTGTCAATATTATTGAATGGGAATATGGTTAAACAATCACAATCATTATCTCAAAGATAAGTGAAGGTTCTTTGACCTTCAAAGAAAATAGAGAACTCAATAACAAAGCATTTTTTTAATTGACATGATGGTCAAACATGATCCAAGTTTGTAACCAAGACAAATTTGTTTAGTACTAGTCATAAGTATTGTTTGCAAGTAGATGGACAATTGAATGGCTCACTTTTGTGACAAAACAATTTTTTTTTCTTGTGTATTTTTTATTCAAATGCATATGGTGATTAATATATCTTTAGAGATATTAATGGGGACTTGGATTTAGACTAACAACTTCATTATGAAATGAACTATGTGGTTATTTATTGATAAAAAAACATTCATTTGTTAGTAATAATGGACTTTTGAATTGTAAAATATGGACTGGTCATCTGATTGGAACATCACAAAATGGAAAAAATTATTTTAATTTACATTCCAAATCTGTTATTGAGATTCAATATATGATGAAATAAAAAATGATAAATTCATATCAGGAATTTTTTCTTTGAAAACTTTAACCATTTATAATTAGGGACTTTGGTTCAAATTTGACCATATTTTCATAAGTCCATATGAATTGCAATTTTTGTTTGTTTTTCAATTTCTTTGTCCCAAAATCTTTTTTTTTGAAAGCTTTAGATGGGTCATTATTCATATGGACTTTGTGGGTTTTCCTTTTAGGACTTCCAAGTTTTTAAAAAAAATATCAACTACATTAAATACAATTTTTCACATAGATTTGGGAAGGTTTGTAGGTGATTGAACATGTATTATTCAAAGATTAGAATATTAACATTTTAAAAAATAACAATTGTTTCCATTTGAATCATTTAAAAAAATCTTGTTTGGATTCGTAGAGATTATAATTTTTACCATTTTCAGCCATTCGATTATGCATTCACGCTTGCACCATTTTTTGGGCATGATTTTGGCTTTGAATGGTTGGAACTTGGTGCCCAATTTGTAATGTTCATTGTTGGAGGATTTTATAAGGTCCTTTTTCATTTGATTTTTGAAAATAGTTTAGTACATATGAATTGACATTTAACATAATCCAAGGTTCATTATTGGAAGTTAGCAATTTTTGTGGTTAATCCTTCAACCTTTTTTTTACATTGTTGAAGGCCAAAAAAGGTGCAAGAACAGATTGTTGTACATTATCAAATTTATTTAGTCTTCATGTTATCATGGTCTCTTCTTATTTGTTTAGTAACAACATCCCTTTCATCTTGACTTTTTTGTACTAGAAATAGACCTTGAAGATTGGCAATTAGTATTTTGAGTTTTTATTAGTGCTATGTAACTTCGAATAAGAATGTCATTTTTTACATCATTTGGCCTTTGAGTATGCCTTGCCTTCTTTGAATTTGTGTAAGAGAGGTAGACTGTAGTTTTTTGTTATGTAAAATATGCATGTACATATAGCAAGTTGTCAATGAAAAAAAGAACTTGGAAAAGATTAAAGTTTCCTTATAATTTGTGTTTTGTTGTTTATTTTTGCATTTGTTTGTTTATGGGTTGAAGGAAGTGACAATTTGGGATATATGTTTAAACCTGTAACTTAGAGGAATTGAAATCAATACCCTTGAATGACACTAAATTATTTTTAGGAGTTCAAAAAATTAGATGTGTTCTCATTAGTAAAGGAGCTTGACATAGAATATTGCAATGTGAATGACTAGTTAACAAAAACAATGTCTATATTGAAATGAATTCTTAATTTATTCATTCAATTTGAACTTTCCATTTCATTCTCTTTTATTTCAACCATGAGGTTAAACATTATTGAAAAAAAAAATTGGGGTTTTTTCCATTATCAATCATATATTCTTCAAACATTTCATTATGTCAAGATGATTATTACCATGGACAAATCTTTTGCCTTACTACAAATTTTATAATACATACTTGACGTGTAGGTTGATGTAAATGACATTGACCTCCACCGAACTATTGGGAACTAATGAAATCAATGGGATTATTATGGTATCACATATTTTGCTCTTGACAGTCATTGAATATTTATGTGTCTACAGGTGTTTGTCACATATGTTAATGCCATGGAGTTCATTCAATTGAAAGTTCATCCATGACTTGCAATAGACTTGTACCTAATTTTTAGTTTAATTTCAATTCACTTTTAATTAAGTACTAGTTCACTTTTAGTTAATTCGTAATTCATTTTTAGTTCAGTTTAAGTTCACTTTTAATTGAAATTTAATTCATTTTAATTGAGTTTTAGTTCACTTTTAGTTGAATCTTAGTTCACTTTCAATTAAGTTTTAGTTCATTCATAGTTCACACATGGGTGTACATGGGTGAACATGGGCCACATGTGGATTATAAATTTTTTTAAGAATTTCCTTGAGTTAGGTGTGCAATGGGTATGATCTGTTCAACACTAGTTTTAGGTTTGTTTTCTTTTCATATCCTTATTTTGTTTTCATTTATTCCTTGCAATAAAATATTTTTGGATTCTTCTTTCGCACATGTCATGTTCTTGTTCTAATTTTTCTCGTTTCATGATCTAGATTTAGAACTAGGCATGCTTTTGCTCTCGATTTTGGTTATAAAACCTATAGCCTTGGTCGTTTCTGTGCCCGTGACAATGTTATTTGACCCACTATCAAATACACATTTTTTTAATGCATGTTTTTTTTTTCTTAAAGACTTTTCATTTAATATGAACTTCTCAAAATCATGTCTCTTGTCATTTTTTCATTTTTCGAGTCAAAACATAATTGGGGTACCCCCTAAAGAACATCAAGGACTCAAATTCACCTTTTCCTTCATTTTTCTTATGACTTACCTTAGATTTCCCCTTTTTCTCCTATCAAATGAAATAATTTTGTTCCAATTTTTATATAAACATCTAAGATATCTATTTATTTCACTCGTGAAATAAGAATAATAAAATTTATCCAATGTGGGCCATGTTTTATCAATGGCCCAAAATTCTTACAAATTTCATTTTTTGAAATTTTTCACATTACAATAGGGCACTTGTTTTTGTCACACTCATACTTTTTCATATCCTCCCCGTAAATCACTCCAAAAAATGTCCTAGTGTATTTAGAGAGCACCTTATTTTTAAATATATACATGTCCCATAAAAAGAGATGCCATATAATGCACATGACACATGATGGCTTTAACATGTGGTATGTTGACTTTTTTAAATGCACAAATGAATTACAAAAGGATTAACACGTTCATCATGGTGTGTACACTTGATCCTTTCTCAAAAAATGTATTATTGTGTCAAAAACAATGAAACAATTGATTGCCAACAACACATGAATGAAGTTGGAGGATCGTTGTTGGGTAGTGCAAGGCACTGAAGTGAAATGATAAAAGGGTGGAAACATGGTAAAGTATACACAAAAAAATAGTGTAAGCAACAAAATATTAGGGATTTGAAAATAAAAGGACTAACAAGTAGAAGATTTTATGGGGATAATAATTTGATTTATGGGTACATTATTTTGAACTCTTGTTCGCAAAAACTTCAAAAGCTAAATTGTTATAATCAAGTTTTCAAAAAACTATTTGCAAGTACTTCAATTGGACCTAAAATTTGTGGTAGTTTGAAAAATAAAGCTCAAGTACTTGAAAATAAGTGAAATGTTTTAGCAAGTATTTGGTATTTTTTCAAGCACCTCAATATTGATGTGGTGAACATTCTAATATAAGTTTTTTGATTAATGGAGTTTATTTTTATTACTAAAAACCATCCCCAACCCCTAAAAAATGACATAATTGTTGAGGATACTTTTGGGGTTTGTTTTGAAATGCTAGAGGAAGGTTAGAAGTTTAGATTTTTATTTTTTTCTTGTTTCCAAGTAGAAAACAAGATAGTAAGTATTACAAAATTTTGTTTGCACCCAAAAGCATTTTGACATCCAAAACAAACTTGATAGCTTCAACATCTATTTGTTGCTTATGTTATGCAATGTTGGATTAGGCTTAATTTTTGGAAGTACCTTAACACAACATATTTTAAATTGTCTTGAGATGTTCCTTTCACATCTCCAATTGTTTGTATAAATTTCAAAATGCTACATACATATAAGTTCTCAATTAATGCATATTTCTTCACAATCCACATAATTGCATTTCCTTACAATGAAGTCTATGTAGGAATAAACCATATAAATTGCAGTTTTAATACATGTGTCCACATCAAATAACACATCCATCTCTTGAACGAACCTTATTGCTTTTATCCACACTTTTGAACAAGAACACAAACCATGTAGTCTTTGAACATGCCTTTGATAAGTTTTCTTACCAAGTCTTCCAAAGTAATTACAATCTATAATGTTTTAACAAAATTTTCATTCCAACAATTTCATGCACACATTTTGTTTATATTTGCATTTTGAATGGCCATTTACATTTTTAATAACAAGGAAAGGATTGACATTTTTTAGAGAAGGGTTTCAAGATGTTTATGATTTTCATACCAAATATTAAAGCAAGGCCCACTACTAGGTTAATTATCATAATTCGTTTCAAGGTGGAGGAGGTGGAAATGTAAATGGATTTTTTAAATAACATTGGGAAGGTCTCCATTTAATACATTTCAAAAATCAAAGAACACATGCGAACACTTTGGGAATGTTCAATGAAGAATCATAGCATTTGAAATACCTTGAAAGCAAGCCCACATGCCTACATTTCCATGAAACGACAAGTGCATTTTTTCACACATTATTTGGTAGGGAAAACTATACATATTGTGACTTGGCACCAACATTATTAAAGTTGTCCATCAATTATAACATGCATTGGTAATTTGAAACTTCTTGTGTATTGGGTATAAACAATTTATATGATCCAAATTTCATTGTTATCAAATGCCAATATTTTAAGAACATTCATTTAAAAATAAAAGTGAAAGACATGTCTTAATACCTATGTACAAAAATGCAACATTCATTGATAATAATCATAATGGAAATGACATCAATGCATTTAAGCCTTTTTTTTTGTTTGCCCATATTTTCCCAAATGAAAAATTATTTGTCATTTGATTGTTGCAATTATTACATCAAGGATATTTATCAAATTATACAAATGTGATGGAAACCTTTTTGCTAGTCATGGAAGACTTTAGGTGTGTTGTTTCTTGAAACTTGATTAAACTCATGGAGTCATATCTCAAAGTCATATTGTTAAAAATAATGTTGTCAACATGTAGGCATATATTGATATTACCTTTATGGAGTTGATAATGTGTGTATAGAACTGTGCAATTAGTAAGAAAAATTCACCACTTTTCGCCTCCTCCACCTTGAAAAACCTAATAGCCAAGCCTTGCTTACTAGTAATTCATTAAATAACAAACATTTTTTGCTTGACAAGTCATATCTTTCCATTTCTTGTGTGTAATCTGTTATGTAGCTTGTTATTATTGCCCCCAAACTAGTGGTAGTATGGATAAGATACATATATGAAAAAGTTATAACATTTATTTTAATAAAAAACATGTTCTCCTTGTATATAATTTTGTTAGAAAAATGTGTAAAGAATGTTTTCTAGACAAAGACATAATGGTTTACATACTCTTTCAAACGATGGATTTCTGATTTGGAATGAATCTTGTTAGGATAAGTATTCAAAAACATTCATTAAGCGTTGTAATGTGCCCAATGCTTTTATTGTTTAAATGGACTATTACATGGACTCGAATGGACTTGAAAATGACATAATTTTGGGGAGATTCTTAAAACATATATTTACATAGTACTATATTGCAACATATTTGTGGGTTATATATATTTGC
The DNA here is from genome assembly GCA_963920785.1 of Sphagnum contortum. Classification (NCBI taxonomy): domain Eukaryota; kingdom Viridiplantae; phylum Streptophyta; class Sphagnopsida; order Sphagnales; family Sphagnaceae; genus Sphagnum; species Sphagnum contortum. The sequence goes on along the minus strand of OY987291.1, from coordinate 4,919,925 downwards.
AACTTGCAAATGAAATAATTTCATCAAGCATAGTCTAGGAATATTTTTAAATGAGCAATCACCTAAGTCCTTACTTAGGGTGCACCCTGGACCCAATATTTTGTGAATGTACTTGTGTGTAGAAAAAAATACATGTGTCAATTATGTGGACCTATATACTAAAGCTCAATGTAATGTATTTATACATCCGTTCATTATTGTAAGGAAACCATGCTAAGTGAATCCATGAAATTGCATGATTTTTCTTTCATCTTTGGCTAGTTTGGGCAATTGAGATGGCAACCCATGCTTTCAATATATTTTCAAGGCTATATGATTAATATGAAACAATCAAGTATGATGTTCCTTTGTTTGTTCTTGGAGATAATGTTTAATTTATTTATATTTGTATGGAAGCTGAATACAGTAATTGAAGTGATTAACTACTTTTAAAGATTATTGACGTGATGTTATTTTCACAAATTACCACATTAACCACCTTTCATTTATAATGAAAATCTAAGACCCATAGGGCTCACACATAATACTTATATATGTAACTAATTTAACAAATGTACATAAATACAACTTACCTTATAAGTCTTTGGCCCAAAGTAATGTGGATAAAATTTAATGTCAAATTCATGATTTCCTTAACCCAAGCCTAAAATTGATGCACAACTAGTTATGTTAGATGGCCACGCTTGAACATAAATGATTTCCCAATCTTTTAGCAACTTAGGCCATTATTCCCCTAATGAACATGCCCACAAGTATTCATGTGTCAAACGCTATTTGTTGTAGATAATTGTTCAATTATGGATTGTGAAGAAACCTACATTATTTGAAAAAATCAAGATATAATACATTGAAAACTCATAGAACCCTTTAGATTCGAACAATAATCATATGAAGTTTGAAATTGATGCCTAAGCCCAACATGCATAGTTTAACCAAAATAGGTTTTTCTTAGTTGAGTTTAATTCAAATCATTGTCCCATTTGAATCCTCCAACTTCATTTATATGTTGTTGGTGATCCATTTCTTCACTACTTTAATCTACATAATAATGTATTCTTCCAACAAGGATCTAGTATGCCCACCATGCAAAAAATGTTGAATTTTTTTGTCATCAACTTGTCTATCTTTGGCAAGACAGTCATAAGGCATGATCACTTTATGGTACTTGGATCCTTTGCAAAAGAAAGCTCACTTTACATCACTAACAATAGTTAATACATGGTTCATGCATTTCACATGCATATGGATAAGGTGGTCAATGTCAATTCTATTTTTCAACCACTTTGTCATTTTGTTAAAATGTGTGTAGATTGGGGAAGCTCAATAAATTGCGCATGTCATTGTAGAGTGGTCAATAACATGTAATCGTGAAAAACTTCAAAAAATTGTGGGGTTGCCCATCTTGAAGTGTATTGGGCAACAATGTTCATCAATCAACTACACCTAATTAATTAGAACCAAGGCTAAATGTTTTCAATCATTAGCATGGTGGGTTATGGCCATGGGTTACATTGCATACACACAAAGAAGTGAATTTGCATGCAAATTAATTATGTAAAAAGGTTTTGGCATGGCCCCAAAATTATAACCACATGAAGTGCGATGTATAATCTTCCTTATTTACTTTGGGGCAAGATCAAAATATTTACTCTAATGACAAGCTCAAAGGGTTAGATAGGATTTACCCATCTATTGAAAACAAGTTGGCACAAAAATAAACGAGAGATTAAAAAAGTTTGCATATGAGAAAATTTAATGACCTAATAAAATTTGATAATATATTTTATGACATGCCATGTGATTGTTGGAAAAAATTGCAAAAACATTTTCATAAAAGTTAAATCAATTTTATATCATGCACACTCAACAAGTTATAAACAATCAATTTTGAAGTTCATGCAACTTTGATGATCATCCAATCCCTGTGACTAAATGAAATCACAATTTGTGTGACATTTAAAAGACGGACATCAAAAACCAAAATGGTAGACAATCCATCATCTATGGACTCCTTGGATGATTCACACATTGTCACACCAAACAACACATTAGTTCTATTCTAGACATGATTGTATTAAGGAGGAATTTACACAAAATCTATAATCAAGTTATAAGATTAAGCCCACCATGTGTTTGCTTAATGTTCACTTATGAACAAAGACACCAAGAACAAAATAATGCAATTCATATTGACTAGTTGTGGGGAACCCCAAAGTTAGATGGAGGTTGTATTCGGATCAATTTGAATAGGGGTCATGACATCACAATTAGCAAAACACATGATTTGATTGCATTTTGTTCCTCAATTCTTCAATTACAATGGGCAAAGTTTTGGGTGGGCACCATTTGTGATAGATGCAAAAGTTGAATATTCTAAAAACTTTAGCACCTAGAAAGTCCCAAAAGGCTTCCAAAATGTTGTACAATTGTTCAACCATTTAATCTCAAAGGTTTTCTAACATCAAATGAACCAAATACATACAAGGTTTCCCCATGCATAAAAAGCAAAATGTTATGTAAAAACAAAGTTGGAACTAGGAACCCAATGTGGCAAGGAAGTGGTTATATCATGTATTTGGAATTTGACCTTCTATTAATTAAATGGAAATACATAATGGATACCTATGACCTTAACATGCTTGGAAAGGTCAGGAATTAGTGTCAAATCTTTGATGCTTCTGAAGGTGGCCTTTGTAATGACCCAAATTGACAACAAGATTCAATTATTTTACAATGTCAAACCACCTTCTTGAGCCAAATTTATAATCCATCAACTACATATGTCATATCTCCATTTCCCCATACATCCCACATTTGATTATTGAACATTGTGATGTTGAGTGATTGTGTTCAACTTGACATTTATGGTCCCATATGCCATGGTTGTTCAATTGCCAATGTGTTAGGGCTGGGTTTAATTTTTATAAATCTCAAAGACTCATTTGCAAGATCTGTATTATATTGTGGTGGTTGGATAAAAAATGTTACAATTGTACATGTTTTAACAATAAAATTCATACTTAAAAAGTTGCCAATGTTTTCTATTACAATAAAATCAACATTGTGGACAAGGTGGCCACCAAATTTCAAACCCACTCACTTTTGTTGCCTTGTAGTCGTTTGCATTTTTTTCAACATTTTTTTTCACTACCCAAATCCATTATGTTTTGAATGAAATTGGAAAAAATTCAATAGTTTGGGCATTTTACATTTTTGGTGGAAAATGACCAATTAATTATAACATTTTTAGTGGAAGCATGTTTAGTTGAATTAACATGTTTCCTTATTTTAGGCAATTGAGTTTTTTAAAAAAACATGGGTATTAAAAAATCCCAATCAAAAGAATGTGCACCAATGTGCCATTGACAATTTTATTCTATTTTGCATGCTAATGTGGGTTACCATTCAAACTCATTACATGAATTAAATAATTTTATTTTAAGTTGGAAATGAATCCACCTAGTATGTTTTAGTCTACAATAGTCTAACTTATCTCAAATTATGTTCTCAACTTGTCTTTCAAGTCATTCAATGGATTTGAGTTAGTTTAGTTTAGACACAAGTTGCAAGTTGTGGTTTTCCTATATATAGATGTGTGCCAAATTGAAAGATGTATCAAGTTGACCTTCATTTGAATAGTCTTTCAAATATAATGTTGTAGTTTGCTTGCAACCCAACTAGTCTTTTATCTTGCCTTTTACAAAATAAAAATGTTAGATTGGAAGTTGTTGTTGCATGTGGTTCAAACTATGGTAAGTGCAAATTGTAACTTGTGAGTTACCCAAACAAATTGTTTAAAAGTAGATGGTTCAACTTATCCACACATTGAACAAATGTGGAAAACCCACTAAATTTTCTTAATTCTTTAGCAATAAAGTTCACGGTTGCTTAAATTTCCATCTCTATAATTTGATATTGTCAAAAAAATAAAAGGGCAAATTATAGACATGATTTTGAACAACATAGTTAGTGTTGTGACTATGGACTTGGATATTGTTGAGTATTAACTAGTTCATTAAACCATTTCATATTGTGGGATTATTGGAAGTGGTCAAATTAAACAATAGTCATATCGTGTGGAGATGGAAAAGGATAAGACTCCTTGTTGTGATGGATGAATATTTGAACTTGGTTTCAAATTTCTTTGGCAAGGCATCCAAAAAAGGTGAACAATGCACAAAAAGATAAGGAAATTTTATGCAATGGATGAAAATACATGGAACTTGGCAACACTTGCTCAATAAACACATTCATAGATGTTGCACAAATATGAAGAACTTGGGGATCACATCAAAAACTTGGAAATGTTTTTGCAGACAACATTTTTGGGTGTGAAAGTTTGCCAAAATGAAAAAAATAAAAATAAAAGGGAGTATTTTGTTACAATATTCTCTCTTTTTAAAAAACATTGCCAAAATTATGCCCCAAATTTTATTTATTTATTCCACATTTGGATTATGATTTCAAATAGGCAACATTTTAAAAACTGACTTTTCTACTATTTAGATAAGTTCTACAAATCTATCATCGTTTAATGTTAAATCCCTCTTGGATTGCTAGCCAATGAGGACCTGCCATATCATCTACGAGGTATAAATTAGGTTGGGAGGGTAAGACATTGATCTACATTTTTTATTTGCCTTTGTTGTGTAGATTATGACTTATAACCCAATAGTTTTTCTAAAGAGTTTTATACACATTCTTGGGATTTAAGGTTTCATATGAAGGGGATTTTTTCATCACATCATAAAAATTGGATCTATTTCTTCCTATAAAAAATTGCTCTAAAATATTTCACAAAATCAATATATTTGTTAAGAGTTTGAATGGACCAATTGTAATAAATTCCTACTCTTGATCCCTATCTTTTAGTGGATTAGTGTCATGTAGGTTATATGTCTCAAATGGGTAGGATGAGGAATTGATAACAATGCACATTGAAGCCTAAGAGCTAGATTGTGTTAATGGAGAGAAAATATTGTGCAACTTATGTTCAATCTAAGAAATGCGAAAGCTAATTGGAACCCATTCATTACAAAGCATACTATGTCTTCACAATTTGTGCCCTTGCAACTAGCCTAGGCTGAAAATGGTGAATTGGGAGTGAAAATCCCCTAGCCAATGAGTTGAGGCAACATGCACCAAAGGCCTAGTTGTCTTTTGCCTTTAGGGCGCTTGATTGGATGTTTTGGACTTTGGTGTTGCCAATGTGTTCTTATCTCACTTGTGGTTCCCCTAATCCCTAGATAGCAACAAAAAATTATCCTTTTGGCATTGTAGAAATTTCAAAGGAGGGCAAGAACCCAAGGGTTGTCATGTAAATTTGTTGTACCAAGATTTCCATAAAGAGTCATCTTTGAGAGAGAGGGGGAGGAACACCATTTGGCTCTACAATAAATCTCCTTGCCATTTGACACATGTGAAAAGCATGGACATCCCAACTAGTACATATAAGAATGTTTAATTATCCATATATGTATGGAATATGACCAAATGAAACAAAAAAATTGGATGGAATTTTCAATACAAACGAATAGAGTTTTCCATGGGTATAATTATGCGTAGGGATGAAATGTAACACGTGTGATTGGCCATGTGAATTAAAACTTGATGATGGATGAAACTTTGTTTCTAAAAAACATTGACCACACAAATGCAATTCCCCATTGGGTGAAATGAAATACATGGATGAAATTTGACAACATGCCGATGGCCAGTAAGAAGTATTGAGAGAATTTCACTATTTATTAACAAGTTGTGGGTTCACTGTGTTACTTGTAATGAATTTTTTTTAAAACAAAAAAATTGGAGTAGGTAGATATAATGGGTTTGACAATTCTCCTTGTAAGGAGCTGCATCCAACATATGCCATTGTTGCATTCAGTCTCTGGGCCGAATCTTTGTCTCTACAACATGTCGTGTGAATATATATCGTCATACAACATACATCGCTGACATACCATACTCACATACACACACAAACAGATAACATGGACGAGAGCATACACAAATACATGTGTACCACAACTCACACCAACACGTAACATGTTTGAACCCGATGAACTTCAGAGAGTGCCCAGGGGTATTGAATATTGGATAGCCTTCCCCAGGTCACCACCTATGCCCATGCCCAACTTGCTTCCAAGTTGCACCCTGCTTCCAAGTTGGAACATTGATAATGATCTCATTCCAGGCTACATAGGTACATATCAATGTTGTGCATGTAAGTGTCAATAGCTCTAGATACCGTGTGTTAATCCCATGTTCTTACCCTTACATGTCCAAACTTTTTATGCTTATGTGAATGTTGTGTATAATTTTATTTTTTACACTTACATGAGGCCATTGTAAACTTTTGTCACATACACTTACACAACCCTGTGTAAACTAATATGGAATTTGCCATGGGCCACTTTGATTGGCCTTTCACAAGAAAAAATCGTGATATTTTGATACCCCCCAAACATTAGCATTTTCTACCAATATGCAACTATGATGGTGCTATTTCAAGGAATATCTTGAATGCACATTTTGTCCCAATTCATTGCTTGAGTAAAACTTTTATTCTTAACTTTGTTTACAACCATTTTTTGGCCTGAGCTTTTTCAAGAGCCTACGTACTTATTGTGTTTTATATTAATTAAATTAAATTAATTGTGGTGCATCCCAAAGCACAATTGTTTTGATGGTTTTTTTTGCAATGGGCCATTTGGTTGACCTATTACCAAAAACATTATGAAATCCCCCTTACCCAAGTAGAAATCACATTTATTTATTTCACTTACATAGAGTGTAAGTCTTAAACCATGTACACTAGTACATATTTTAGTACCTTGGAATCTTCGGCACAAAATTAAATTATTTCTTTACATGCAGAAATTTCATAAAACGACTTTTTTTTCTCAAAAAAGAATTAGTGAACGAAATTGATGAATATATTCTGAAATATTCTGTTTTAAAAATGAAATCTTCAAATGCAATTAAATTTTTGGTAGACATGTGCTGAAACTGTGCCCCTTGTAGTGCGATAATTGCCAACCAGTTGGTCAGATAATAATATGAGCACCACTACCATAGTCATTAAATTCAGTTACCAAATCTAGTTATAAAATGCAAGTTTCCTGACGTAAAATAAATTGATCCTTTTGTTACTGTTTTTTTTCAAAGTGTAGGGTAGAACCCTAAGGTGGGGAGCATTCCAAAGGGCTTAGGACAAGGCAGTAGGCGAGGACCAGACTTTGCTTCCATTCTGGCCATGTCTCACTTTACCCATAGTAGGCTAAAGCAGGACACAACCTGAACATATATATATACATCACCAGCCGTATGGTTCTTACTTCTGACATTTGCTCCTTGAGAATGTGAGGCAGCTTGCACTTACAAGTAGGCATAATTTCCCTCTTACTCTTAAGGAATAGGTGTGAAATCTCTCTCTTTTCAGGAGGGAGACTCATCCATGATATAAGCTGCCTTGTAAATATTGTAAATGTTATAGGACAGTGGTTTTTTTTTTTTTTTTTTCGAGTTTTTAGTGTACCAGTGATGGCAAGCATCCTCACACATATTTTGACTTCATTGGTGTCGATTTTTGTATTGGATCGTTCAAACAATAACCGGTCTATTTCTCCCCTCCCGTCCTCCCTCCAAGGCCAGAATTTGAGGACTTGTTTTTGAAAAGGAAAATTTTTCACCAAAAGAGGGACTGAGTGTCAACTTTTGGCAACTTTTTGACTAAAAGAAAAAGAAAAAGGACTGCTATAGGAAATTCCTCCAAGGGTATTCTGTGAAGAAAGAAGGGGTGCTTTGAGCCACCTTCTTCTTCTTCTTCTTCTTAGAAAGTAGTGAAAGCCTTTTTAAAAATTTGAATCCATGCCATCATCACGTCACGCTTATAAATGCTAACAGTGACTTTCAAATGCACACCCATTGACAAAGTGACCAATGGAGGCCCACGCCAGTTTCAATTCAGTAATTTGAGCAAGAACCTAACAATCACTAGCAAAGCAAAGTGTGTTGTGTTGCCTTATCTATGCATGAAGTTTCCTATGAAAAAGAGTAAGCTAAACAAGAGGTGTAATCTATGTTGTGACAAACTAGATTTTTTGGACAAAATGAAATAAAAGTCAAGAAAACACAAATAAAGACTTCAAGTTATTAAGCAATACAAGAACAACATTTTCAACCATGCAATCCAAATATTCCCTATTCATGAATTTCCCTTTAACAAAGAGTAAGCTAAACTGAAGATGTAATATACTTGATTATGAGTTTCAGGTCATTTGTTAGTTGATAAAACTTGTCGGCAAACGAATAATAATTGCATTTTTATTTTTTTGTGTGATCTAATTATAGTAGCCGAAATAAAGGCAACAACGTAGCCTTGCCGTACACAACATTAAAGTCAAGAAAACACAAATAAGTCATTGAGCAATACAAAAACAATATTTTCAACCATGCCATGGGAATCCAAATAGGTCACCTTCTTTTGAGGAGGGCTGAATTTGCTTTCCAAAGTTTTTTTGGGTTCTTTTCCTTTCCGAATGAGATTGCAGCAAAAGAATATTATTAGTCTACAATCTTCAAAGAAAAAGCTTCAGTACCTTAGAATAAGATTGTACCAAATCCCCAAAGTAGGTGGATTCCCTTTAGACAAAATAAATAATACCCCTCTTCCACCCATGTAAAATATTGTTTGATTAGAAAAAAAAGATTCTCATGGCCCATGGATTTGTTAAATGGCTCTTCCACGAGGGAAGAGACTATGCATCGGTGATGGATGTGGACATAAAACTTTGGCTTGAACTTCACCCAATTATTTGAGTGACATCTGGAGTAGTATGCGTGCAAATGATTTGATGGGCATGTTTCATACAAGTGCAAGCATCTAGATCAAAACTTCTAAATCAATAATGGAAGTTTTTAGGTTGAATATTGGAACCAGCCATAAGGGCAGAGGCCATTACCAAATGAGCTGCTTGTTCTTGTAGGGTTCCACCTCTATGGACATCGTTTTGCCTTAATGGCCAACTATGTACACAAAGTTACCCTCTACATAAGAAGAAGAGGAGGCTTGCAATGTACAGTGTGCTTTATCAATTAGTTATTGGGTGCATACCAAAGTTCAAAACTTTTTGAAGGTGATGGTCTTGGTTGATTGGCCCATCCGGAAAAAAAAAGATTGGAAACTTTGCACTCGTCCACAATATAAGTTTGGAAAGTTTGCACTCTTCCACAATAAAAGTTTTCAAACTTTGCACTCTTCCACAATAAAAGCTTTCAGACTTTGCATACTCCCACGCAGGGTCTTTTTTAAAATTAAGGATTTTGTGATGTATCTAAAATTGGTGATAATCCAGAAGATAATTTAGCCAAATTTAGCTACACACCAGATATGAAAGCCTTTTTTTTTTTAAAACCAGGATGCTTCTATATTATTGGCTATCTGGTGGAACTTATCAAAGTCTAGTGATTTTGGTTTTGTTTTGTTGTTTTTCAAAATCTGGCGAATTTGGGCCATTTTTCTCATGAAATCACATTTTTTAGGTGAAAAAATGGAAAAAAATCGCCAATAAAGAAAAACACTGCTCCCAAGTCAGGCTATGATCGATATATCTTTCCGACAAGGCCCACCTACGTAGGGCAAGGAGTGTGGCATAAAACGTGGGGATATTAATAACAACATCCAGGGATGCATGGGAACTATGGGAACACAATAAGGAACATTTGGCAGATCACATGGGATAGATTTAAGGAACAATTGTGGAGGATTCATGGGACCTTTTGGGAACAACATAAATAACATGTGCTGAAATGTATTTGATAAAGGAACACATTAGGAACATTATTGGAAACATGTTGGGAGCAAAATCCTTCAAACCAAAAAGTCTTCAAGTTCTCCTTCAACTACATTGGGTGAACTATAGAATCAATGTAGCCTTTTGTGAAACACACGCAAAAAAGGCTATAATTAAACATACTTTCAATTCAAAAATATAATTTATATTATTTTTTGGATTGAAAGTATGTTTAATTATAGCACATTTTCAATAGCTATTACCTACCTACTTATTTGCCATCTACTTACCTATGTCCTACCTATTTACGTACTTATTTACTTACCATCTGTTTATCTATGTCCTATCTACCTACCTATTTACCTACTTATCTACCATCTACCTTTTTATGTCTTAGTTGCCTATTATTATCTATCTATTATTTACCAAATTTACTTATTTATTTATCTTTTCACTTATATTCTATTTATTTATTTACCTACCTAATATTTACCTGCATACCTACCCATAGTTTACATAAGTAGATATAAACATTTAAAAACATACGTAGGTAGTCATGTGTAGATACTTATCTACCTAGATAGGTAGCTATTAACCTACTTATGAAAAAAATTGATATTCAAATGTTGTTATACACATTGACCAAAAAATTCATGGAAGTTTAAATATACATGTTAAATTGGTATCATATTGTTTTCTAAAATGGTGAGATGGTTTGATGACCAAAACATTGGTGTGAAACCAAGGAAACCAAGGTTCAATTTCTTTTACCAACATATATTATGTGGAGTATGTATGTTTATATGTATACCTTGTATGTGTGTAAATGTATAATACATAGGTGGGTTGTGGATAGGTACATAGGAGGATATGGTGGATAGGTAGGTCATGGGTGGGTGGCTAAGTTAGTACTTACTATTTATTTATTATTTACATTTTAATATTTACAAATTGAGTTTTTTTTTAATTAATTTTTTAAGGCTACCCAAATTTTTGTTTGATTTGACTAGTAAAAAAGACCATTTTATGGTAAGTCAAAAAAACCATTAGTCAAGTTTGACGTGTTCAATCCAACTTATTTAGTGTGAATAAGTCGTCAAATTGACCAAATGTCAAAATGACTAGTTTTTTGTTAAATTTTCAATCAAATAAATCTTGATCCCTTTGTAGTGCTTATATGCTAGAACATTTGTGAATGTGTTAATGACTTCACATCCTTGCATCCATTCCTTGAATTTCATTTATGCCTTAATTCTTTCATATATGACATGGTAAAATATTCTTCCATTGTGACAGGATATATTTTAACAAAATAGATTATTTTGTCATGCCTTAGGGAATATAACAAGAATATTCCATCTACATGGATGAAATATTCCAAAAATATATTATAATTAAATATTCTATTTGTTCACAAGCTCTCATGGTCACATGCTCACACACACCCATTCATGAATATCATTGTTGGTGAAGTTTTGGCACAATGCCATCATAGGTGAAGGTCAAATTGTGAAAATATAAAATTTCCAAATAAACTTTATTTTTATGTTAAAGTTTGTACACCCTTCCTCCCCCCCTTTCTCCATAAAATGTTTTGAAAAACTATTGTAGAATATATTATTCATGAATCCAATTGTGAATAGACCAACATATATTCGAAACTTATTTGTGATCAAGGAATTACTATTTATATGTATTAATATACTATATTTGAAGTCCTCTAAAATAGTGGCAAGACTTAAGTCATATTCCAAATGATGTTTAGGTAATACTAGGATTTCCATTTGCCCTTCCAACATCCTCATGACACAAAACATGGTTGGTCATTTCTTTGCTTCAACTTGCCAAGACAAAAGAGCTATGTTGGCCACTTATGCCACCTCAATATCATTATGCAATTATAGTTTTTGATCCATAAAATTTGTTATTGTTATGCCTTCATGTAACCATTTTCATGCTTGCATGAACCCATAGGAAAAGTCATTTATTACAAATTGACCTCCATTAATGTAAAACTCACTAAATTGTTGATAACTATTAAATTTTAAACCATCATTATTGATGTGAATTCATGTTAAATTATACTTGATTTGATGTTCATAAGATTTCAAACCTTATAACACGCATGAAATGAATCAATTTAAAAAATTACATAATTGGAATTATCAAAGGTAAAACAAATTCTTGATTCATGATATACCTAAAAATCTTATAATTAAATAGGACCTGATCCAAAATATAGCAATACTGATCATATGTGATTTTTTCAAATTTTTGCATGCATCTAACTTCCACATCATGGATATGTTTAAAAGTCTACTTTTACCAAGTTACATATCAAAACATAGAAAACATCATATAAATTTTTTTTAAACCCACATTTTAAATGTTGGAGGATTCATACTCACTTTGTGCTAACAATTTCAATCATGGAAATGTGGGTTTTATCATTTGAAAATAAGAAGGCCAAGTCAAAGTCTACATTTTTTGCTTGTAAATTTTGATCAAGCAAGATATTGCTTGCTTTGATGTCTTGATGCATGAATCTTGGTTGATTTTCATGAAGGTATCATAGACCAAATGCCACTCCAAGAATAATATTGAATCACATGGGCCATGTCAATATGTGATTTCCTTTTCCTTCTACAAAAATAAAATGTAATTATGATCCATGAAATTTATGTAAGTTGTAATTAGTACCCCTTTTATTGTTTTAAAGTATGTTAAATTTGGTCCAATTAGTGGGCTAGAAAACTTCCTTAGGTTAATATTGATTGGATGTGTTTGGTGGAAACATTTATAAGGAAAAAAACACACAAAACATAATTTGCATGGTACACAAGACAGATAAAGAAATAAATATACCTCACATTCATATAAATAAAAGATTGTCAACCTACATGAGAAGTTTAGGTTTTGAACTCACCAAATAAAATTTGAGATAAATCATTGTTTTCAACATGTTCATACACTAGGAGCCTTTTGCTTGATGTAGTAATCCAACAACCTTTTAATTTAACAAGGTTTTTGTGTTTCACTCCACAAATAACAACAACTTTGGTGATAAATTCATCAATGTCTTGTTAATTGTTTTTGAATAATTGTTTCATAGCCACTTCATTTCCTCGAAATATTCCCTGTAAAATGTTTTTAAAACATTCAAATATAATTTTTTTTTAAACATGGGAAATGGCATGAAATACACAAACATTTGTGCACAATTTCATGTGATTTAAAGCTTAAATAACCAAATTGAAGAGCAAAAAATCAATTAGAACATAAAATAGGGTTTTGATTCACCATTGAATGTTTATTGTAAGGTAAATTATACCTAATTTAAAGTCATTTCACAAAGCATATTTTGTAGATGTGAATATGAATTCAAATTAAAACCATTAATTGAAACTATGTTCAAATATGTTTTCACTTGATTATAATATATTTCAACTAATTCTTCAACGATATCTAGATGAACTTTATTGGTATTAATGATTTGTGTGACATGTTAAAAAAAATTTAAGGATGGTATAATAAAAGTAAAAAGAACCTTGTAAACAACACCATAAGCTCCTTCTCCCAACTTTGTATCCATATGAAAAAAATTAGTGGCAACTTTGAATTCGTTATATGCAAAGATGGTCAATTGAACTTCGAAGTCAATAAATTTTGTGCAAGTTCAATAATGAAATATGTTTAAGACCATAGTGCCAAAATGGTTTTTGAATATTTGACATGATGCAATTGCAATACATATAATTGAACCCTTTGTGTGCATAAACTAGTATTCAAATAAAATTATTGGACGATATTCCCCATGTTCTAATACACATATAATGAAACAATAATGGAAAGCATTATTTCAATGATAATCTTGCATAAATCAAATTCATATTTTTCTCTTACTTTGTTGAATTTGAGCAATCCCATAACAAGTCTTTAGCTTGTGTTTCCAAAATATCCAACCACTGATAACAACCACAAGTAATACAGTAATAACACCAATGGTTGTAGAAATTGTAATCACTTGTTCAACATTTTTTGAATTTACAATCATCATAGAAATGATGTTAGAAGCTTGTTGGCATGGAGATGATAATTTTGGAACAAAAGTTTTTAATCTACAAAATCCATACTTGATTGTAAACCTTGTTATTAATTTCTCAAGCAACATTTACATTAATTAATGAAGAAAAAGAGAAAATTAAAATAATAATAATATTTACATATTTTGTGGCTCTACTTTTAAAGTGAAAATGATGACTCATAAAGTAGTAATTAAAGTTTGTGGTGGAAACACATGAGACATTTAGTAATTACCCTAAATTAATGTCATTTCATTAAAACATTTCATATGTTGGCCTTTTTTTTATCAAATAAGTTTTATTTTGTTAATTATTTTTAAAACCATGACATGAACTAACACTAAATAAAAATTGTAATACATCAAAATATTAATTGTCATGTAATGAATTCTTTTACTTTTATAAAACCATTACAACACCATGATTATTGACAAGTGCATCCCAAATGTATTTTAAAACATAATTGACCTCATTTGACCCAAATCACTTTTGATCAAAGCAATTGTATGCACTAAGGAAAGTAAAATTACAACAAAGTTGTTCACAAAAACAATAATAGTTATAGCTATCATGTTGTTGAAATGAGCAATAAAGGTTTCCTTGGAGCCTATAATCAATAAAAATAAAAAACTTAAGAATTTTTTTAAAATAATGTAAAATAACATAGTTAAATGTTTTCATAATACATGATTAGGTTATGTTAACATGAAATACAAACACCTTAAATACATGTATTAGAAAATACCAAAACACAAATAAGATTTTTAAAAGCACAAAATCAATTTGCACATTTATAAGTTGTTTACATCAAAGTGCCACAAAAACAATAATTTCATAATCCTAATCAATATTCATTATATTGTTCTATCGCATGCTGATCAATATAAATGATGCCAAGGTTACAAGGTCAATGATGTCGCAGGACCTAGTGAAAGCGTTATTATCAAGTTCTCTACAACCACATTAAATATAAGTTACATGATGGTCAAGAACTTGAAGTGCAACTCAACATGTTGAGGTCATGAAGACACAAATCTAGATTTTGATATTTTAAAGTTGTTATTGTAGAAATGGTGTATATCAAGCCAAATAATTGAACAAATTTTTTTCATGTGTTTATTCAAAATCTTACAAATTTGCAACTTTGGAAGGCTTGAAAGATTATTTGGAAATACACCAAATAATTGATCTCCTTTCAATGCCCTACAACATCAAAAGTATTGTGTCAAATTTGAAAGCTTTAGCCTTGACCCAATTTGATATATGATTTACAAATAATTATGAATTTATTCAAACTTGGATATTATGAAATATGTGATACATAAATACGGCAAAATCTAATCATTGGAATTTAAAACTTACTCACAATGTTGATAGTTGTGTAAAGTTATCATTGAGCAACTAGGGGGAAATGGCTCAATTTCAAATGGATTAAAACTCAAATCCCTACAACAACAAACACACACATTAATATCTTGATTTAATTTGGTTAAAAAGATAACATGCATAGAAACTTAAATCATCATGTCTGATGTATGCAATATAGTATATATAATTATATTTTGAGACATTATGCCAAGGGGGTTTTATGGGGTTTTGTATGTGTGAAATTCAAAAGACTATACTTACACACTATATATTAAATTGCCAGGTTATGGTGTCCACATCATTACATTGGAAACCATTTGAAAATCACATTGTTCATTTGTGTTCATCAACTTAAATACATATATGTTGAGCATCATGAACTTACAATTGTTGCAAAGAATTTGAAAATAAAGTCAAGTCAAGTAGGTAGCTGGTGAATTCGTTATGTGATGAATGCAATCTTGATAGGCCTGCTGAAGTGTTAAAAATGGATGAAGGAGTGATTTGACCACTCAAAACTATTCATATTTAAATTCCTGGAAACCACCTCATAACACATTCAATCATGAGATATAATGTCATCCAAAGCCACAACAACATGTAACATGATTAGTGGTATGTTCCGTACAAATATATTTGATGTTTTTTAAAGACAACATGAGTAATTTAGCTTATATGTTCCCCCAAAGTTCATGGCCTATTTAAAAGGTGGGTTGATTGTAAGGAAAAAACACTTACAATTGAAACAAAATGTGTATCTTGGGGGATTTCAAAATTTTCTTTTATATAAAAAATATGTGAACAACCTTTGACATAGAATAGTTTATGGCTTGTCCATCCTCAAAATGTAATCTGGGTCACTTACACAAATTGAAGTGTTGAAATTGCACAGAGGTTAGGTGGTGGCCCAGTCAACATATTGCTTGACAAATCACTACATGGCAAAACTCAAGATGTCAAAAATTTAAATGTATAAAGACTTGACTTGAAAAACTAATCTTTAGATAGTCTGTATCAATAATTCTACATGTATACATTGACTAATTTGTATAGCTTTTACATCCCCTACTAATTTAACAATCAATGGGCATTAACTGATCTTTTGAAATTCAAAGAGGATTATTGTTATCATGGATATTATGTTGGGCAATATGCCACAAGCTTTTTTGGTAAAATCATTAGAAATAATCTTTTGATTGTTCGATTCAAACAAAATGAGGATGCTTTCCATGGATGGGCTTCACAACCACCTTCAATTCATTGTCAAGCATTTAGTTTGACGTATGGTAGCTATTAGCAACCTCCACTAGGTATTAGAGAGTACCAAAAGCTTGTGATTATTGTCCTTATAAGTTTGTAACTGCATATAAGATTTGCTACCATGTTCCGTGATGAACATTAATGTGGCACAATGACATTAGTCTTAACCATAAGTTTGAGCATTCAACTTAATAACTAAAGAAAGGCTCATGAAAATTAGCCAAGGGTTTGGTTCCCATAGTTGAAAAGTTTTACTGATGTCACTTAGTGGAATGTTGGCTTATAGAAGGGCAAATGTACAAATGGTTTTATAAGATGACATATACACATGAAAAATATTGCACAATGCATATATAGATCACCAAAAAATGTTGAAAATTTTGTATCTTACATTGTAGTTAATTTTGTCATGTTCACAAAGCCATAGTTTGTACTCTCATCATAGAAAGGTGGACTTGGCCCTATGAGTTGGTGGTTTGAAATTTTCACAGTTTGCAACAAAATTGCTTGGCCTTGATTTGGAAGACTCCCACTGAGCTAGTTGTGACTTAAATCCTTGAAACAAAAAAATTAAAGAATTCACGTTTTGGCAATGTTTGCTAATTAAGCAAGATTGTTGTGTCTTTCATAATCATAGGTTTAAAGTTGTTACCTATGGCTCAAAAAAAGATAATTTTGGTTGATGGTTTTGCACTTTGTGGAATCACACCATTCTACACCATTCTACGCATTTCTAACATGTAGAAATCATATATTTAGGGCACTAGCATATATGACCAGCTTAATAATACTTGCTACTTTTGGTAAGTCAATTCTAGGTCAAAACAATTATATATGCATGAAATTTACATATATATATTTGAAAAGTATAAAAAATGCATTTGTTTACCATGGGATCAATACCCTACTGCATATAAACCATATGGAATCTGGATTGAATAAACAAACATGAAAACTTACAAATTTTGAAAACGTGAACCGTGTGAAAATAGCTCCATTGTTCCCATTCAAATCATTGTTACTAAAATCCTTGTAAAGTGGCAGTTTTGGACATCCCACATAACCAATATGCATAGGACAACATAGAATGAGCATTTGAATGCATATTAGTTGAAATTACACACAAGGATAGACAATGGGTTAAACCTCATTTACAGTAATGTGAGATTTGAAAGACAACCAAGCTTCTTAGGAATGGTTGGTACCAGAAAGCCTTGGATTGGTTGTCAAAGTTCTACAAAAGTTGCATCTCCACA
Organism: Sphagnum contortum; assembly: GCA_963920785.1. Lineage (NCBI taxonomy): Eukaryota > Viridiplantae > Streptophyta > Sphagnopsida > Sphagnales > Sphagnaceae > Sphagnum > Sphagnum contortum. The sequence goes on along the minus strand of OY987291.1, from coordinate 4,902,165 downwards.
AATTTCAAGGCTTGTATCCAAACAAAGATTGTTGCTGAAATCAAGGTTTCATATGTCTAGAAAACTAGGTGCACTAGTTACAACTATTTACACATAAAAACAATCACATTAATGGGTTGTTGTACATTAACATCAAAGCTCATCACATGAGAATTTTTATTGATTACCAACATTTCAATTCACTCACAATTCCTCAAGGTAGGTAAGGTTTACAATTACAGTGGGTAAAGTGCCATCAATAGATGTTGCCGTCAAATGCCCACAACCCATCCACCACCCACATTTGAAATCTAAGTAATAGTACCTTACATGAATGAAGTATTATTAAAAATCGATAATTTAGAATTTTTTAATTTAAAAAAAAATCACCCAAGACTTGTGGAATAACATTAATGTCAATGATCAACTTGTGTTAAACTAAATGTTTTCAACTAATTTTGCAAGTCACATGTTAGAGCTTTATTAGAACTTAAGTTTCATTTTCAAATCTTGGTTGTTGAATGTGAAATTTGTTTTTAGTTCCATATTTAGAGCTCTATTGCAGACATTTCGGTTGAAAACATTGAAGGTGCAAATTGTCAAATTAATAGGCGTCAAAACAAAGCATGTTGGAATAGTAGTGTCAATATTGGAATAGAACATAGGCAAAGTTAACAACAAACAAGTGATGGTGATAGTGAACAAGAGCATGAATGCAAAGTTGCAAAAAATGATAATGAGCAAGAGCATGAGATGAAAAAAACTTACAAATGAATCAAAACTTGCAAACAAATTGGAGTTTTGTAGTATCATGGGGGATGGTGACAAATGGCATTAGAAGTAATAATTTCTTTTCTAAAAACAACTTTGTGGGAAAGGTGGAATTAGAAGCATGAAAAAACAACTTTATAATGAATAGATCACCTATGCTAGTGTTAGCCTAACACCTTAAGTTATATCACCTAAATTAATTGCAAAACCCAATTATGTTTCCTAACTAATCAATATTTTCAACCATTTTGAAGTGGTTGTTTATGTCCTTCATTTTACAACCCATTGATAATTGCAAAATTGGGGTACGCTCCTTGGTTTGTAACACTTTTAGGGTAGAGGGGCGTGCTGGAGCTTCGAGATGGGGATTAGAACAAGCGACAAGTAGATAAATTATTCATAGTACCTGTATAAACCAAACAACAAGTTGGTTAATGCATAGTTGAGCACTTTTGGTGCACGAACGAAGCACGAGCAAACATGGACTCAAAAGACTCACCATGGGCCGAACTTAGTGGAAGCCACCACTTTCCCCTTTATAGTATTATTTGTGCCTAGCCACGGGGCCTACACTCAAATGTCATTTTGTCCTGGGAGTCCCAAAAGTCCCATAATTAGGACTCCTGTGATTGTGAAGGCTCATAACTTTTTGTGCAAACTTCCGATTGAAATGAAGTATGAAACAAATGTGTAACCTCGTCAAGAACTTTCCAACTGCCCATGAACTTATGTGATATACTCGACACGGGTTCTGGAGGAACTCAAGTAGTAAGAGTTGGCTTATTGGAACTGCTTTGGAAATCCAATGTCCTTGCAAAGGATTAGCATTCATAGGTGAAGGTAAAATGAAATGAAGCTTATGCCCAAACGATTGTTGCAGTTTGAATGATGATGCTAATGAACTTTTTTGATCATCTATGTCTCTTGCTTGCCAGCTGACATCATGAATGTCTTTCTGTTACTTCTGGAAATACGAGAAAACCTGAACTTGATTACATTTGTATCATTTATTATTGTGCTAAGTTTTGAGCAAATCGTACTCATCTGTATAACTGTTGTGAGCTAATGAATTTGGCGCAGAGTACTGGTAGCCACTCACAACTGTTCATAAGGAAGGTGCTGGTTTGATGCTTTGTGAGTGCCACCAATGTAGAGTGACAAGGAGGGATGTAAATTCGTTACTGCACAGAAGCTGTTTAGCAACACCCAATATATTCTAAAGCTTTTCTCAAGGTTAAGAGTTAAGACGGCACTCATTCTTGTCACTAGCTTCACGTTCTACCACAATGGCTATATTTAGAGTGTTTTTATGGAGTTTTTTTTCTAGCAATGCCCGAATTGGGTCCAACATGGCAATCTCCCAATAGCTAGTTAAGGGGAGAGGGTTTACAGTTTAGGGTTTTGTGTTCTACCACAATGGGCTACATTCAGAGTGTTTTTGTGGAGTTTTCTTTGGCAATGTCCATAAAAGGGTCCAACAGGACAATCTTTACAATAGCTAGTTAAGGGGAGAAGTTCAATGTAGAGAAGTGGTCACAACATATTACCTTGTACAAGCACCAAATTTCTTTGAGCAAATTCTATAGCCCAAACTAATTATATTAGCATCTGAACAAGACAGTTTTGGGGAAACAAAATCATAACATAAATGCATGAAAATATATTCAATTTTTTTTGGAAGTTTTATTAAGAAATCATTGTGCCTTTCATTGAATTTATGGTAAGTTAAGTACAAAGTTAAAAAAATTAAAAATAAACAAAAGTAAGTCACAAGTATGTTTAAATTTAGTTGTTGAAGATTGTGTACAAACATGTTAAATGACGCGCTCCTTGGTCCCGGGGTGAACCCACTTGAGGGTTCACCAATGTGAAGTTGCGGAAGGTTGGGACCGAAGGGCACGCTCCCGACTTCCAACTCTAGAAAGGGGTAGAGGGTTGAGTTGGAAGCCTCGGGATTAGACTAGGAAGAGGGACTAGAAGATCAAGCTTGAATCTACATCCAAAAACCAACCACGGGAGGTTAGTTTAGCATTCGGGACATCCTTTGGTGTTGGGACTTGCCACGGGCACTTGGACACACAAGACTCACCACGGCCCGGACTCGGGAGTAAGCCACCACCTTACTCCCTATAGTATTCTCTGCAGCTCGTCGTGGAGATCACATCCAAATGGCACAAATTCCCGGGACTCCCGAAATGGAGTCCCGATTTTGACCCGGCGGGACTCCCGGAACTTTGAACCGTCATAACTCCCGACTGCAGAGTTGGATCGCGACGAGGTCTGAACCAAAGTTGTAGCCCTCGTCGAGTTCTTTCCAACGGAGTATTGCACTCCCGAATTGGATGTCGGGAAGACATCGATTCCCGACTTTTAGTGGTCGGGAGTCAAACTGCCAGTTTGACTCCCGGCCCTTCTTTTGCCCATAACTTGGGCTACAGATGTCCGAATTGCCAATGCGAGGGCATTTTCGATATCTACGTTTCAAGACCTTTCCAACGACACCAAGAACACCCCAATGCGAGGTGTTTTGCCCCTTGCTGTCGAGCTCTGAATATTCGGGAGTCCCGGAGGACTCCAAATTCCCAACTTTTCCAAGTGTTGGGCTTCACCCCCACACTTGGCCAAGTTAGGGTTGCGACATTAAATTACATTAACACTTTGATAATTTATGAGTATATATTAAAGAAGGCATTTTGTTTGTTTTGTCACATTGAGAACTACCAAATCATGGGGTTCTTATATGTATTATTAGTACCATTGGAAAGTCTTTGATGAGTAGGAATGTACAAGGTGATTTCAACTTGCGATGCAAGAGTGATTAAGTTCAGACTATTTTCATCACTAAATTTCAACCAAACTAAAAATTAAAAATCTAAGAAACTTTTGCCCCAATTCACTCTCAAAAAGTCATTGATGAGCAAAAGTAATTGAAATTCGAGTATTTTCATCACTAAAAAATCAATTAAAATTACATCCTACTACTTAGGAAGGTTGTTTGTTTGTTTTTTTCACATTAGGATCTCTGAAAAACCACAGCATGGGATTCCTAAAATTTGGGAATGTTCAAATCACTAAAAATTCAATAAAATAAAATTTAAAGAAAAAGAAAATTGGTATTATTGGAATATTCTCAATGAGCATGAGTACCAGGCTTGTTTCATAATTTTAACCTATGGTGTGAGAATTGTTGTATTTTGATTAATTTTCTTCATTCAAAGTTGAATACAAAGAAAATTATTTTAATTAATGGAAATTGGATTTCACAGAAATGTATATACACTGTAAAACTATGATACAATATGTGTGAATAATAGTGTGTGGCACACTAGTTATTGATTGTATTATGTTAAAAGTGCATACTTTAGGTCTAATATATTTTAAGGCTCTCTCACCTTCAAAGTACCGTAAAAAAATCCAATTAAAGTTGTACTTTGATATACTTAAAACCTATTTTGCAAGATCAAAACTTCATTTTTTAAATCTAGAAACATTTGGAACCCCAATATAATTATAATAAAATACAAAAAAATCCTAACACTAATAATTGGAATTTGGACTAAATAATATTTCTAAGATATATATTATTAAGGCATACTTTTATGATCAATTTCCATCGATCGTGACAAGGATCAAAATATATATCTACTTTACCTTGCCTTCACCTAGGCCTAAAAAGATTCTTACAAAATCATAACTTTATTTATCTAATAGGTTTTCATTGTTGGAGAGAAATTGTGAACACCTTCCATCACAAGTCGAACCATGGTATAAGAGGGCCTCCACCCAACTTCCCCCAACATTTTAGTTCGCCCAAGACCCCCTACCTATGTGCAATAGATTGGGTATTAATAGAATAATCAAGACTTAGGTATTTTTATCTTTGTCATAACCCTATATGAATTTATTTATAAGTATGCCCCAAATCTAGGGAAGATGCAAAGGGTACAAAAAGAAAATACTAGAGTCCAAGCAAGTTGATTAGTAACTAGGGGTTTGAAATTCAGGCAAAGGTAGGAGGGTCCTTAACTCATCTACTAATTGCCCATAACAAGTTGATAGTGGGGGTGGGGATGGGTTTTGAAGTCAGGGAAGTCAATAGTAGTTAAGCCTACCGCTATCACTCAATTTAAAACGAAAAATGCTTGCATCTTTTGTAATGTTATGAACATCCTTTGGCAAAAATAAGTAACAAGACGGAAAGGAAAGGGTTGTTTGGCTCTCTTTCACTTCAAACAATATTGACACAATCATGTAGGAAAACATTTGTTTGGTTTTTAACTAGCCAAAGACTTCAATTGTCGCAGGGAGGAATTGATCAAGGGTGCTAGTCATAAGAGGCAAGTTATCATATGAACTTAAACCTTGGACCCAAAGCCAAGACTTAGGATGAAAAATGTTTTTTTTTGTTATACACATGCAAATAAAACCCAAAAAATTAACCACAAAATGAATGTAATAATTATCACATTATAAAACAAACTAAGTTTCAAAATTATTGGTCTATTTTACAATTGGCCAAGTTGAGTGATAATAATGTCCAACCTTTCAGGTATTGCACCTTGCAACAATTTTCTTCCAATAAAAACACCAATTAGTATGACAAATCCACTGAGTGATTCACAAGCTTTCTAATGGATCCAAACCATAAATTAGACATGAAAAATTACAAAAAACTCAAAAGACTACATAAGTACTACATGTCCCATAAATACAATCATGCAATTGATCACTAGCTTTTTTTTTTACATGCCATTAAGAGTTACAACTATTATGACCTTGCTTGGAACTTTTCTGCCACATTGTTATGATAGGATTCATTTTATTTTATTACAAAATATGATTTCAATACTTTATAAAATTTAATAATTCCTACATATACAATACACATTGAGATGGAATTATTTTAGAAAAAAATTTAGAAACCATTAAGGGAAATGTCTAGTTTGAGATCAACATAGTTACATATTGTTGGAGTCAATGTTAAACAAAATCAATATTAAAGAAGTTGAACTTGACAAGTAAGTGCATGGTATTCTTTTGGATACGCACAACAACCCTCCCAAAATGATTCCAACCCAATTTAACATTTTGGCATTGATGTGAAAAGCTTTGAAATAACTCCAAATTCGTGATTGACGTCTTCTCTTTCACTCAACTTGAGTTATGGTGTTTGGCTTCCATGGGAAAATCTTGGAGCTATTCGAACTTTTTGGTTGGTGTCTTTATGTCTTCTTGTCTATTGATTTACATGCATGTTTTTATTGTGTGTGATTTAGTTAGTTTCAATAGTATTAAGGCCTCAATCTAATAGAACACAATATTGGACTTCAAATATTTGATTTCCGCAGGGATAAGATTATGTTCACTTTGAATTTTGTTATTTAACCAAAGTGGTGATCATCCCTAAGAAGACTTAACTAAATTTTACTTTAAGAAATATGAAAGGAAAAATTAAAATTCCTTCTATATTGGTCACAACCTATTGGAACTTAATGTTGCATCTATTCATTAATATAACAATTGTTGTGGATTCGTTTTTGGAATTTAATGATTAATAAACCCAAAAAATTACATAAGAACAGATTGTCTTGTGAAGACCCTAACACAATGGACCTTAACACAAGTTAGGTCCACAAAGTGAAGTTGGGTGGAAGCAAGTGAAACTCCAAACTTTCAATGAACAAGGCAAATCATGAACAATTTTCTATTTCAAATGGTGAAAAGTTTGCATGTGATTACTAAAGGGGTCCTTCAATCGAGGGATGAATTTTTTGAACAGGTCCTTCAATAGAAGGATGAATTTTTTGAACCACTACAACATAAAAGGGGCATATTGCGATCCAAATATCCTCGCAAACAACAAAGAAATCAGATTCCGAAAACCCGTAGTTCCGAACAAGAATTCCTCGCAAACTCTTAAGCCTTTGCAAAACCCTCACCTTCGCACCCGTACAATCGCAAGCTCTTCGCAACTCTCGAAACCAAACCAATCGCAAAACATTTCTGATTATAATGTCTTCTATACACAATTTGCGATTCACAATACATCGAAAATTATTAAAAACAAACCGAACATCGCAACGACTTAGCGAATTGACTAAAAAATCTATTGGTATTCGATATAACGTCTAACGCAAACGTTTTACGATGGTCAACATGCCGCTACACATTAGTGATAAAACTAACATCGGAAACGTTTTGAAGCAAACTCATCAACGTTACAATTTAGCGAATCGACTCAAAACTCTATCGGTTTCCGATATACGATTTAACGCAAAGAGTTTGCGATTTGCAAAAGGCCGCTAAAAGTTTGCAAAATGTAGGATTTCGCAAACATGTTCTGGAATGATTTTAACCGTAAGAGTTTAGCGATGTCTGTGAGATGGTACATTTGGTCTTTTGGCTTTTGCAGTGTTGCGAAGAAATATGATTCGCAAATGATCGACTGTCTATCGCAAGAGCATGGCAGGGTTTATATTCATTTGGAGTTACTTTGGGCCGGAAAAAACAAAATCTATATCAAAATTTCAAAATTTACAATGTAAAAGGGTTTGCAACCCTTGGGTATCTAATACACTAGTTGTCTATCTAGACTTCCTTTCCCCTCTTGGATTTCTTCCTTGAATGTTTCTTCCTAGTGTTCTCTGGTGGAGGGGGAGGTTGCTCATCCTCCTCCCTCTCGTCATTGTCCCCCTGCCCCTCCTCCTCGTCCTCCCTATCCTTTTTATCTTTGCCCCCTGTAGATTCTGCATTTCGACTAGGAATTGAACTGGGTCCATTACTAGTGGTAGCACTGGGAGCAGTGCTAGCGCCTCTCTCCTCCTCATCACTGCTGCCCTGGAAGCTCTCACTCTCACCCTTAGATGCCTGCATTTCAACATGCAAAGCTTAGTCAACACCATAAATGAAAATCCTGTTTCAAATGAAAACAATCTCAACACAAACAGAAATTGAATCCCAACTAAACCCACTCACCAATAGTGCATCAACATGTTCAAAAATATGCTCCTTGCCATGCTCCTGGCCCATTATTATTTCTACAGCTGTGATCTTCCTCTTGTACCTCTTCTATTGTCCCCATAATACAAACATAATTGGACCACGAATAATATGTTCAACAAAAACAATATGTCATGCACTTCAAGTACTTGACAATTATTCAAGTTGTTTTAAATCAAATTGTCATAATAATCATTTATTATTAAAACAAAAATATTGTTTCATCAGAGAAAAGAACAACACACACATGTGACTGAAAGCAAGCACTAAGCAGCAGCCCCTTCTCCCCTGCACTGTGTCAAGGACCATGATGTGCACATGCCTTACAACTACCTGCCGAACATTGATATCAAGGATCAGGTCATGCTATCACCATGATGGATCTGATTACATGCACTGCAAATTCAATAGAAAGTTTGAAGAGACTCTTGCTTACCATAGCCCCAACACAAAGCCCGTGCAATTGGCTGACATTGTAGTGTGTTAGTAGTAGTCATGCTTGCTTGTTGAGCTCCACTAGCTGCCCTGGCATGGGAATATTTGTAACAATCCCAATGTATGACCCAATTTGTGCACCTGCGAGTATGAGGCTGTTCAGATCAAGAAATCCAATCTAGCATAACTGTGGGAATAGACCAAAATGAGCAATACCAATCAGTGGATAGAGTGATCAATAATGAATTGACAATGTAAACTCAAAATATCCATTAGCCCTAAGACCCTGCATTGAATATATGACTGGATGAAAATTGCGAGAATGTTGTTGCCACACATGTACCTTCTTTGGAGCCACATGCTAATTCCTTGTGAATAGTTGTCCTTGTGAGTCAGCTAGTGGTGGGATCCCTTTCTCTTGTCCTAAAACAAGGCTCTTTCCCCCCACAATCCATGGGGACACACCCTGAAGGAGAAAGTTGTGACACCAGGCTACTCTTTGTTGCCACAAAAAAGAAGTGTTCATTTTTCTCAGGCCCTACCAGGATCAATTTCCTTTGAAGCCCAGTGATGGTCGCACACTGCCCAATCACCACAGACAACACTGGACGCCAAGAAGCCACTGAACCCAAAAAGTATACATGCACACATTCTTTGCCAACAGCGGGCAATATAACATTATGCTCACAGTGAGGGATGTGAGGACACATGCGTAGCTCCACAATAAAACCCAACATACTTTGCCCTGTTGATTCCTGTTTGAAGACGGTCTTTTTGGTACCATTCCAAGCAAGACTTTTGGCAGATTTGGCAACTGGTGCACTTACAGGAGAAGCCTTTGAAGGAAGCACAAATGGAGGGCTGATGCAATGAAGCAAGCCCCATATCTCCACCTGTGAATTATGTCATTTCTTCAGTTGAGGGCTCTCACAGACAATCTTCCCAATGTCTGCAGCTGTAGGACTGAGAGAAAGTGAGGGAAAGGTTGGCAGCTGCACACAATGTCAAAGGAGACATTATGTCACATAAAGTTTACAGAGAGATGAAAATAGATATTATTTTGTGTTTCCGAAATACAAGACATGATGTGCACATACCCTTACATGTCCAAAACTTCTCAAGTGGTTTGAACAATATTGCAAATAGTAGCAAAGGACAGTGAAGTCCACAAAGTTTTATGAACCTGCAAAGAAACTACAGAAGACCCTGCCAACAACTTCAGACCAATCGATCAGGATCGATCGATCGGTCTATAGTGCCATAAAGCTCAGCCCGGCCTGAGGCATCCACCAATGCTCCAACCAAGGCATTGGTGCTCTCAACAATGACACGAAAGGATCTTGCACAATCAACAGATTGGGGATGGACGCCTCGAGAATGTGGATCCGGCTCCTACAGACCAATCGATCGGTCTGTAGTGCCATAAAGCTCAGCCTGGCCCGAGGCATCCACCAATGCTCCAACCAAGGCATTGGTGCTCTCAACAATGACACGAAAGGATCTTGCACAATCAACAGATTGGGGGTGGACGCCTCGAGAATGCTGATCCGGCTCCTACAGACCAATCGATCGGGATCGATCGATCGGTCTATAGTGCCATAAAGCTCAACCCGGCCCGAGGCATCCACCAATGCTCCAACCAAGGCATTGGTGCTCTCAACAATGACACGAAAGGATCTTGCACAATCAACAGATTGGGGATGGACGCCTCAAGAATGTTGATCCGGCTCCTACAGACCAATCGATCGAGATCGATCGATCGATCTATAGTGCCATAAAGCTCAGCCCGGCCCGAGGCATCCACCAATGCTCGAAACAAGGCAGTGGTACTCTCAACAATGACACGAAAGGATCTTGCACAATCAACAGATTGGGGGTGGACGCCTCGAGAATGCTGATCCGGCTCCTACAGACCAATCGATCGGGATCGATCGATCGGTCTATAGTGCCATAAAGCTCAGCCTGGCCCGAGGCATCCACCAATGCTCCAAACAAGGCAGTGGTACTTTCAACAATGACACGAAAGGATTTTGCACAATCAACAGATTGGGGGTGGACGCCTCGAGAATGTTAATCCGGCTCCTATAGACCAATCGATCGAGATCGATCGGTCTATAGTGCCATAAAGCTCAGCCCGGCCCGAGGCATCCACCAATGCTCCAAACAAGGCAGTGGTACTCTCAACAATGACACGAAAGGATCTTGCACAATCAACATATTAGGGGTGGACGCCTCGAGAATGCTGATCCGGCTCCTACAGACCAATCGATCGAGATCGATCGATTGGTCTATAGTGCCATAAAGCTCAGCCCGGCCCGAGGCATCCACCAATGCTCCAACCAAGGCATTGGTGCTCTCAACAATGACACGAAAGGATCTTGCACAATCAACAGATTAGGGGTGGACGCCTCGAGAATGCTGATCCGGCTCCTACAGACCAATCGATCGGGATCGATCGATCGGTCTGTAGTGCCATAAAGCTCAGTCCGGCCTGAGGCATCCACCAATGCTCCAACCAAGGCATTGGTGCTCTCAACAATGACACGAAAGGATCTTGCACAATCAACAGATTGGGGGTGGACGCTTCGAGAATGCTGATCCGGCTCCTACAGACCAATCGATCGGGATCGATCGATCAGTTTGTAGTGCCATAAAGCTCAGCTCGGCCCGAGGCATCCACCAATGCTCCAACCAAGGCATTGGTGCTCTCAACAATGACACGAAAGGATCTTGCACAATCAACAGATTGGGGGTGGACGCCTCAAGAATGCTGATCCGGCTCCTACAGACCAATCGATCGAGATCGATCGATCGGTCTATAGTGCCATAAAGCTCAACTCGGCCCGAGGCATCCACCAATGCTCGAAACAAGGCAGTGGTACTCTCAACAATGACACGAAAGGATCTTGCATAATCAACAGATTGGGGGTGGACGCCTCGAGAATGCTGATCCGGCTCCTATAGACCAATCGATCGGGATCGATCGATCGGTCTATAGTGCCATAAAGCTCAGCCCGGCCTGAGGCATCCACCAATGCTCCAAACAAGGCATTGGTGCTCTCAACAATGACACGAAAGGATCTTGCACAATCAACAGATTGGGGGTGGACGCCTCGAGAATGCTGATCCGGCTCCTATAGACCAATCGATCGGGATCCAAAAGACAAGTTCCTCATCGCTAATAGCGGGCCGGTTCATGCCACCAACATCTGAAAGTACAGGAAGTCCTATGTTGTTGAAAGGTGGTCCTCCTCCTGATAGGGATGGTCCCATTCCAAGCAGGGGCCCACCCATATTTCGAAGGTCAATTGGAGGAAGAAAGGTATCTCCTGCTGACAGGAATGGACCACCGGGAGGATACACACCCATGTTACCCTGCGGACGATCTCGAGGAGGGTTCTCATGCAATTGGGTAGAAATAGCATGAAGAGCATTCTTCACAACGGAAATGTCTCCAAAAATCTGCTCAGCAACATCCATCCACATTGAGCAAATCCACCCTTACACATGAGCACATACATATGAACTAATTGACAAACATTTGCGAACACTACACCACAAAAATCATTTCCCTTTCTACCAAGAACATAGCAAACAAAACTGAAATACAACAAAAGAAAATTTCAGCAGTGCACAAAAAGGTTTGCCTGAACAAAAAGAAGATGTTAAAAGGACCAATAACAAACCATCTTCAACTCAAGCAATATAATACCTCAAGGTGAGAGATTCCTGAGCACATAACTAAGAGCCTGATTTGAGTGAACATGGCACCCCTTGCATTCCTTAATTACATCATTTCTTTCATTTGGGTCATGTCTGAGAGCCACTTGGAGACAGACCTTTAACAAGCTAATGGTTTTCTCGCTATGATGAACATTCAGTTCAGCTGCTCATATTCTACCAATGCAAAATCTTAGGTGATTGCTCAGGAGATTTACAAACCTCAAATACTGAGATTAGATGCATTACCTGAACGAGCTCATCTGAAGGTACAACACATCCTGGTAGCCGCTCCTTGGGAAGAATCCTTATCTGAGCACCCGTTTCCTCTCGCATCTGCTCAATTATCTTACCTCCCTTTCCCAGCAAGCAACCAATTTGGTTATTTGGTACAAGCAGTCGTGTAGTTACTGAGCCTGATCCCTCCTCGTCTTCGTCAGAGACCTTATTGGGCAGTTCTGCATCCACGATCCTTCCATGTACCCTAAAGAAAGCTTCTTGAGCTGGAGAGAGTATCTCCCTTTCGCGAGACTCGTCATCTCTGTCCCGCACATCTCTGTCCCGCTCTCATTCCCGACCTCCGTCTCTCTCCCTAGAAGCTCTCTCCTTTTCCCGACCTTCTCGGTCCCGACCCCTTTCACGATCCCTTCCGTGCGCTCTATCTCTCTCCGGTGTAGATATGATAATAACCCTCTCGTCCACTCCCGGAACGGCATCCGTTATCTTGATTCTTGCTCCCGTCTCCTGTCGCAAGGCTTTGATAATATTCCCTCCCTTCCCGATCACACTTCCTATCTTCGAGCCAGGACACAATATACGAAAAATAGTCTCATCCTGGGTAGGTCTCACGGGAGGCGGATCACGTGAAACGTGGGAAGCCTGGTGCCGCTTTTGCCTACCGTTCATCTCCGGCGCTTCTCTGTTGTAGGGCAACGATCGTTTCGCCGAGACAGAATACGACCCGTCCATAGATAGGGTTTCTTTCTCGTCACAGCGCGAATCACAAGGAAAAACACCGCCAGACAACACGAAACCTGAAATCGAGAAAAACCAAAAGAGAAAAAATCAATACATTACAAAATCCAAAAACTGTTGCAAACAATCTACCCAAAAAAAATGCGAGACAAAAAAAAACCAGTCCAATGCTTTCACAAACTTCACAAAGATCTGGAGCTCTCACATCATCAACCCTAAAAACCACCTCCGGAGCACAAACCCAAAAGCAAAGAAGAAAAACCTAGAGTTTTCAACGCTTCTTAACACAAATTTATTTTTCTTATCAAGCCTCTACGGAATGCGTGTTGATAGTTGGAACAGAAGTAATGACTAACCTGATGCGCACAACGTTAAGGTCGACCTTCTTTTTCTCCCTCTCTCGCTCTCTCTCGCCTCCTCCCATCGTGGACCTTGCGCCCCAGGTATGGACTGTGTGTAACCAAAAGAGAGGGTCCATTCAAACTATTCGACACACGGACAGAGCTCAACAGACCCTGGTGTCCATGTGTCTCCTTCCCTGAGCAGTGTCAGGCTTACAGAGCCGGACATCCAGAGCTCTGCCGTCGCTCAGGCTAAGGGATGAAGATAGAAGAAAAATACACGCACACACACCACAATCCTCAAACCAGACCTTTTTCCATCAGAACACTTCCATTCACAATTTGATTTATTTACACCCGAAAGCACAAGCGCTTCCCAAAGGTTCACGAAAACATCAAAGCCCAAGTTGCTCAATCTCTCTCTTCCTCTAGCTCTCTCATGAACTATCCTGAAGTGAGCTTGATCGATCACCATGCGCAGCGGAAATGACTGGTGCTCAACCTAGGGCTTCTCACCTCAGATTTCTCCTTTGATATCTTCATCCACTCACAAACTGCTCCCACTTCTACTGAAAGCAGCAACAGCAGATCCTTCACTTGTACGCTTCGGGTGGCTCCCTGAATCAACAACACACGTCTGTTCTGCGGCAGCACTGGAAGAAGATGCTAGTGGCAACGAATCAGTATTGTGGAGAAAGAAGGATGAGGAGGAGAAAGGGAGAGTAATGGAGAGGAGGTCACGCAAGGAGAGGCGATTCTCTTGCATTGAATTCTCTACGAAATCAGAGTCGATAATGGCCGAAGCGATTGAACTAAGTGGTGCAAATCCACGAGAGAAACTCTGATCCGTAGTGCAATCACTCCTGCATCATGCAAAATGCAAACTGTTGCCCTCTCGCTCTCTCTTGCTCTAGTGGTGCAAATGTGGGCGAGAGAAAACACAGTAGCGATTTTTGCATTCGCATTCCGCGCTCCCCCATCCTTTTAGTATCCAATCTTCGAAAACCTCATTGATTTTAAGGTTTATAATATAGTGATGACATTCGTTAAAAATTCGTTTAAAATTCGCGAAAATTCGTTAAAATTCGCGAAAAATTGGGTAAAATTCGCGAATTTTAAATTGCAAAATGAAGAATGTCATCACTATGGTTTATAAGGGTTGGCGGCAACTGATTTTTTTTTTTTGTTTTTTCGTGGCGAGATTTCGCAATCTTTCGGCCTCAATTTTTCAATAACAAATATTCATTCGTAATTTTTTGTCTCTAAAAAAGCAAAAATCAACACTTTTTTGGGGGACTGAATTTTCAGAGAAAATAAGTTTTTGTTATATTTCAAGTTTATACCAAGGTTTTGTTTTTTTTCCTCTTTGGATTTTGTGATATAATCACATTGGCGACCATCCACAAGAAGGATTAATTTCAGTGATGAGTAATTGAAACTGGTATATGGGGATTTTTTTGGAATTCTTTGTATGGTCACCCATGGACCATTCCAAAGACAATTTCATAAATAACTATCTTATCTTCAAGCTTAAATTTTTCTTTTATCTTTTAATAATGACTTCTTTTTTAAAAAATTTAACAACTATCTCCCACCTTTCCTAATAAATATTTCCATTTTATATCTATTTCACTCGTTCTTTCTCCTTGTCCACCAACATAGATATGAAAAAACAAATTAACAGAAGCAACTGATTGGATCAAAGAAGGTACTTGGCAACAACTTCACTTTGTTTTAATAAGAATTGTAGGAGGCTGCAGTAATTTTGAGGTGGAATTAGGAAAAGTTTTTCAAATTGTGGTTTCAAACATGTGAATATGCACAAACCAAGAAAAAATGGTAGTTTGTGCATTATAGTAAAATTGGGTCATACACTTGCCATGGATTCATTTAAAGTTCATGTGGTCCAAACTTAGCAAGACGTCCACCACCGGAAAGTTTTGTCAAAATTTGTGATGAGGTTTGCGATACATATTCATATGCAAAATGCGGGGCGCCGAATAACGCAAGCTTGCAATCTTGTGACTCTTAAAGTTTGTAGCGATACTTTGTGTATTGTAAAATGTGCGATGTTTTGAGTATAATTAAACGTTGTGAAGTGTGGAATATCGCTAGGGTGAACGGAGACTGAGCGGGTCGCAAAGTTTTGTTTGTCGTATATGTCGCAAAAGTGCTGCGATGATTAAAGGTACATTATAAATTAGCGATGGGTGGTGCACCACAAGTTGCGATGCGTGTTGCATCGCAAATATGGCAGATTGTTTTTGCTTCACAAACCTTTCAGGTTTTTTGTTTTTGCTTCGCAAACCCTTCAGGTTTTTCGTTTGGCCCTTCGCAAAAAGGCAGAATATGTAGTAGTGAACAGGTCCTTCAATTGAAGCATTTTTGAAAGGGTCCTTCAATTGATGGATGAATTTTTTGAATTGGGTTCTTCAATTGAAAGATGATTTTTTTGAACGAGTCCTTCAATTTGAAGGATGAACTTTTTGTGTAGGGGAGGAGCGCTCAAATACAAGGAAAAAAAAACCTTGGAATGCTTTATGTGTAGGGTAGGGCACCCATGTGAGGGGGGTAGTAGCCCTAGTGACCACGGGCAAAAACCTATGAAAGACATTTTACCTGGAATTTTGATTTTTGTGGAAAAATTAGATATGAAAATTGAAATAATTTAAAGCATCCTTTTAATAGTTGGATACTTGTTGGAACCTATTTTAGATATCCTGCCCGTATTCCTGCCCACGTCCCTGCCCGAATTCTCGCCCTTTTTCTCCTGCCCGAATTATTGCCCATGTTCTTGCTGATTTTCCTGTCCTTTTGTTCCTACCCGTTTTCCTGCCTTGTTCTTGCCCCTAATGCTTGACCTCTTTTTTTCCTGCCCGCTTTTTTTCCTGCCCGTTGCAATTTCTTCCCAGACATGTAGAGTGAATAATTTTCTCTTTTTTGCTACATATTTTAGATATGGGTTTTTTTTTTTTTTGGTTTTTTTTGGGGGGCTTTGGAAGCGGATAGTAAAATTAGAAATGCTTAGTATTACTATTATTTTGCAAGCCTGTGAAATGATTTGCTCATGTGGTGTCTGAATTATATGCAAGTTTAAACAGTGATTTTTATTTTTTTGGCAACCAAAGTGGCTATCATCCAATAAAAGTGTCAGTAATACCTGGGAAGATTTAGCCAAATCTATGAAATACAAATCTTTAATCATCCTTGTATGTTATGGTTACATGCTGAAAACCAAGTATAGAAATCTGGCAATTTTTACTCTTATTTTCTCTCACTTCTACCTATTGAAAACCTCCAAAATCACTTTATTTTCTGAATTTTCAATCACACTTTTTGGTGATGTTTCACCAATAAAGTGGGTTAAGTTACACTAGCACTTTTTTTATTGTCGATTTTTTGGGCCAAATTTTGACCTGGAAAATATGATTTCGATGTAATCAAATGATTTTTCGTGAGAAAAACGACCCAAATTCATCAACTTTTGAGGAACTTTTGAAAAATGATAACTCTACTAGGTAGTCAAGAATCAAGAAAGATTCTAATTTTTAAACTTTCATTCATAGTATGTAGCCAAATTATTTTTTAGATTATCACAAAATTATTCACAAGCCAAAGTGGCAATTATTCACAAGAAGATCGACACAAGGGGGGGGGGGGGGGGGTCAAATGTGGAGGTCCACTAGTATGCACCTTTTTTTTCTGCTGTTTATGACTGAAAAGAAAGGTGTTGAATGTTAGACTAATTCCAATCACCCATGAACATGGCTTGGGTCATTTCCCATCCCCCATGGGTGGCTAAGATTAATGTAGGTCAACCCAAAAATTTCTTCTTTGATAAGAAGAATTAATTTGGCATAGATTGATTCATCATGTCACTTAGGAACATCCTACATCTTTTCCGGTCATTTGAATTGACAATAACTATAATAGCAATAATAATCAAACTGATAAATTTTAGTTGCCCATGGGCAGTCAAGATTATTTCCAATTGCCCACTAATGATGATGATTGTAGTAATGTGATTTAATTTTGTAAGTTTTTATCATTTCTAGTCCCCCCCTCTCCTCCCAAAATGGTGCTTATCTTTTTTGATGTATGTATTGATGAGTAGCTGAGATCATTGTTGATTTCCCATGGATGATTGAAATAGTTTTTGATGGCCTCTCCTCTCCAAAGTGGTTTGGATCATCTTCAGTAATGAAAAGCTTTTGTGGAAAACATTTACATGGGTAAAATTTTGTACAAGGTCTAAAGGCGAAATTGATGCATCTAGGAGGATCCTACCATGATAAATAATATGGATTTGACACATCTCATTAGTTTTGACAAGGCTATAATTATAAGTTACAAAGTTTCTTTATACATCATGTAGATTATACCCCACTTGTACATGACAAAGTACTTCAATTTGAAACTTAGACATTCAAAAATTCAAAATAAAAATAAAAATGTATTTTTCAATGTGTTTTGTGATCCTGATTAATAGTTTCTTAATGCCCAAAAACTTTCCACCATCAACAATTAGTATTTATATGCAATTAGGCAAATCTTGATTGCAAAAGGGACATAATTTAGTCCAAAAATTACTTATTTCAAAATATCAAAACTTATACCAAAAAACTAAAATTAGATATAATGACTTTTCAAAAAAATTAATATGTTAACACTCATATTACTCAAGTTTCACCATATTTGCAATGATAATGATTTACTACATATGCATATCCTTTTTTGTAATTTTCACTAGGATTTTACTACTTTTTGGTTCCATTGGTTGTGAATGCGCCCTTAGACATGAAAAAGTTGGACATGATGTTAAAGAAAATATTGTCAACATATTGAAAGCAATGTGAAATTTGAGAAATAAACAATGAAATAATATGACATACCATCCATTAAGATGGGTTAGCTTCAAAAATATTTCAATTTTTAGTCCATTGTGATGCTATGTAAACAATTCTACCATGTCATCACCATTTCAACGTCATATTGTTGCCGTGTCATAGACAAATCCATCCATACACCCTCAGTGACAAACTTGGGTGTGTTCACATTATTTTTTCCATTGAGATACACTACAAACAACCTATTTTATTTTAACATTACCTCATTATGCGCCCCCCCCAAGTAGCCAAACTCCTATTTTGACATTGTGTATGAACTAACTGAATTCAAATATGACATCTATGCATAACTTGTAAGACTATGGAATGCCATTATACATGCAATTAATGTACATAATGAAGGATGGTCTTTAGCGGTTGGGGGTTGTTGATAAACCGCATTTTGTCAACCTCTAACACTCATCAATGAACCTCTTTTATATATAAGGAAAGTCATTGGGAACTTTGATTTATGTTCTCAAATTCCCAATGAAATATCAACAAAAGTTCACCATGCTTGAAGTTCATCATTAAGGACTTTGAGCACACCATTGGGAATATCATTAAAAGAATTTCAAAAAGCTCATTTTTGTGTGCATTTATGCATGTGTAATGAAATTTTTCAAAGACATTATTGGGAACACCTTTGAAAAACATCAAATGTTAAATTGAAGACATTGCCATGAATAAAATTGGAAACATGTTTGAAACATTTAAGGGGAAAGACAAAGGACATTGTGGGCATCATTATGGTTCATCATACATGGAAGCATTTGCAATTTAGTACAAAATGAATTCCATTCATGACAACATCAAGAAATTTTCCAACAATGCAAACAATTTTTTGGGGGTTGTTGTGAGATTATGTGAAGATGCTATAAAGACTTCGACAATGGGAACTTTGGAAACTTACCAATGACAATTAGTTAAAGAGCTTCCATGATTAACAAAATCAACCTTTAAAAAAAATGTTATATATAAAATACCTATTGTATGAGAAATCACCATTTAAACTCCTACTAGACAATCACTATAAATTATTTCAACATGTTTCACAAAACAAAATCTCCAAACCAACCACATTAAGAAAATAAATAATGCAACCAAATGGATTACAAGTAATTGTTTGACAAAACTATATATGATCCCATTGTTTTACAATATATTTTTGCATTGTTACCTATTTCTATTTCACAAAAGCCATGAGATTGACTAATATTAAATTTGTATGTTCATCAATATATATAATTGGTTAAAAAAAGGAAAAGGGGTGTGAATTGTGAACATAGTAATACAAGTCATTAAACAAGTGAAAACATATTACATAAATGTTTAAATGGTTTTAACATATTATAGTTGTAGCATTTGGATGGAGATAGAATGCATCAAAACACTAACCAAAAGTTTTAAAGAAGTTATGTAATCAATTTTAAAAACATTGTGACCAATGACAGATCGTAAACAATTTCAATTTACCAATCCCAGTATGCAACCTCAATATTAAGCACTAGACTAATGACTACCTAAGTGGGCACATGTAGGTTGTGATATTGTGTTTAGATCCAAATAGGACATTTCCTCGCTAAGTAACATTGAAGGGTATTTGCAAACTAGGATGAGCAAATTTTGGTGGATTTGGAATTCATCAACAATTATTTTAGAGTACTGTATTTGGTCAATGTTAGATACATAGATCCATTGTATGCCCATGCTCACAATTAAAAAATAAATCAAATAGTAAATATGACCACTCGTTAATAAATTTAACGATATAATGTTTGAAGGTGAACAAAGTTATGGAAAACTCCCCAAAGTCATTACATAATAGACTTTACCATTTAAATTTTTTTTTGGTGATGTTTAAAAGTCCTCAAAAATTCCATACCATGTGGAAATCATAGTTTAAAAGCCCTTATATTCAAATGATGACAACAATATTTATCCATTTAAAGAAAAGATGTTATTTCCAAACTATGATTATAATGAATTTACAAGGTTTTTACTTGTGCTATGACATTGGAGGTTGTGTACATATAAAAGTCCCATGTGAGGATGAAACTCTAGTTTTGAAATATTAAATAACAATTGGACATAATTAAATTACATAAGAATTAGATATGTGACCCCTCTTTCATAAAATTCAATTTGGGACACATGATAATGCACAAGGGTGCAATACTTGCTACATTCCATCATTCCCTCAGAACATTAAGCTCAATGTACTTACTTCCAAATGGATTTGAGTATGTCGAACTTGACAATCTATCATTGCTTGAGATTCCTTCAAGACATGGTTGATCATGTCCTTGAAGTCTTCTGAAACAGTTGCAAGACTTTTGGAGGAATGTTTTAATTTTTCATATGACTTATTCAATGCGTCAAGTCTTGGATTTTCCTCGGGTAATACTTCAATTTCCATTTCCCCTTTGAGCATTCCCACCACATGAGACATGGATGGTCGTTTCTCTGCTTCAACTTGCAAACACAAAAGGGCTATGTTGACCACTTTTGTTATTTCTGCCAATTCAAGCTCATTACGGTTTTGAAGTTCTTTATCCACAAGATTTTCAATCATGGTTCTTTTGTAGAACCATCGCCAAGCCTATACACAAAGAAAAACTCACTCATTATTACAATAAGATGGCATTCATGAGATGTGATATATTTGAACAATTGTTCAACTTGTTAACATCAAATTTGAATTCGAATAACATTTAAAATTAATATGAATTTGATTTGAACTTTTATCATGAATTGTTGTTGAACCTTTTTGGTCAAATTTCATATGCCCACCCAAATCATTATGAGGATAGAAATTTGAAATTGAATCAAACTAAATGATATTTAAATGTACTTAATTATAACCAACCCAACAATGATGGGTTTCAAGTTTTTAGAAACCACACAAGATGGGTGATGTACTAACATAATAACTTTAAGTAAAGAATGCAAAGCCACTTTTGAAAAAAAGAAGGAATAGTTATCAAGTGAATAAATTTGGTTTTGCCAACTATGAATAACATCCCCCCTTTACCAAAAGAGGGGGGGGGGGGGGCTCACATTGTCCAATTAGATGCACTATAATTTTTAAATGTATGACCTTAGACAAATCTATATAAAAGGAACACAACTCATGTAAAAGAGATGGTGGGCTCACATTGTCCACAAGATACATATCGTCTGCAGGCAAGTTGTAGTCGATGTTTTTTCTTCCACTTATAACTTCGAGTGCCACAACCCCAAAACTAAAAACATCAACCTTGTCAGTGAGTTGACCACGTGTTGCATACTCGGGTGCTAAGTACCCTCTGCACATGCAATATAATAAATAAAATTATGTCAACAATTGTTTTGGTTAAATATGTTCTTTTCACAGATTTTCTAAATAAACTAAATTAATCTTCATTAAGTGTAAAAACGTTTTTGCATTGTTGATAATGATTGATATGTCTAATCACCATTATTTGATGCATTTTCATGTTAATTTATATTAATAATATGATTTCAACCCTTCCAACATATGACATGGTATGGATCTTTTTTTTAAAAACAAGGTGATATAACTTTCAAATGTAAAAAACATTTCCCTAATGATATCCCTTAACTTCCATTGTACAATTGCCATATACTATGCAACATTATAATATACAAGTTTTTAGTTTATTTGCAAACATATGCCATGGACATTCCATGAATTATGTTTCTTCATGTGGATGATTACAACTTGTGTCATGACATAGAATCCACATCACATCAAGAAAAAAACCACATATTATGTCAAAAATTTCATACTCACTTTGTACCAGCAATTTCAACCATGGACATGTGGGTTTTATCATCTGGAAATAAAAAGGCCAAGCCAAAATCTGCAATTTTTGCACAAAATTTTTTATCAAGCAAAATATTGCTTGCTTTGATATCTCGATGTATAATTCGTGGTTCATTCTCATGAAGGTATCGCAAACCACATGCCACTCCAAGAATGATATTGAATCGCATTGGCCATGTCAAAATATGATTTCCTTTGTGCTCTACAAAAACAAAATCCAAATGTGATCAATTGGAATACATGTAACATTTATAAATGAAAATTTAGTAGTCATGCCCCACTTGATTCATTCACACATTCTTAAACTTGGGTCAAGTCATAGTGCATGTGGAATATATGTTTTTGGTGCAAAGATTTAAAAGGATAAGAAAACACACAAAATAGAATTTCCATGTTACATAAAACAATTGTGTCATTTGAATTTACATTAGGAAAACTACTTTCAAATGGCATGAAAAATTAATTTGAATTTTTGAAACTCACCAAGTAATGTTTGAGCTAAATCATTGTTTTCAACATATTCGTATACCAAAAGCCTTTTGCTTGATGTTGTAATGCAACAACCTTTTAATTTAACAAGGTTTGGATGTTTCACTCCACTAATAGTAATGACTTCATTAATGAAATCATCAATGTTTTGTTGGGTTTTTTTGAACAATACTTTCACAGCCACTTGATTGCCTCGAAATGTTCCCTGTAAAACACAAACATTAAGTTTGTAACCAAAACAACATTGGAACTTGCATGACATGACTTTAAGACTTTGTGCACTATTACATGTATACATTCGAGTATAACCAAATTTGAATGTGCATATATAGAGTCTTTATATTTATTGACAAGGCACACACACATATTAATGTTATACATTACAAAATTTCAAATTTTTAGTATCAATTGATCATTGAATTTAAAAATTAAAGACTCACATATGTTCATGAAGGATTATAAAATTTACATACATTTTTAAAGTATATGTATCAAAATTTTAATACTAATAATTTTGGTAATATCATGGGAGGCATGGTAATATGTGAAGTATGGTATGATAAAGGTTAGTACCTTGTAAACAGCACCAAAAGCCCCTTCACCTAATTTTTCATCTGGATGAAAATCTCTTGTGGCAACTTTGAGCTCATTATAAGCAAAGATGGTAGGTTGAACCTCAAATTCAGCAAATTCTGTTGAAATTCACAACAATTTCATGTTTGGATTAAATATTTAAATCAAGTTTTGATGCAAATGAATTTCAATACAAAAGTAAATTCATTTTGTACCTAAACTATAATCAGTATAATGTGCAAAAGATTCTTTAAAAATGTACAACCTAATAATAATGGGAAAACAAATTCAAATTAGAATTGATGAAAATTTCATGTCCATTGAGATTGTATCTACGACTTACTTTGTTGAATTTGAATCAGTTCATAACGATTCTTTTGCTTATTTTTCCAAAATATCCAACCACCAATGGCAATCACAAGTGAGAGAATAACAACACAAATTGTTGTTGAAATTATAATCACTTGTCGAATGTTTCGTCCTGAATTATCTATTCATTGAAATAACAATTTTCATATAAACAAATGTTAGGAGTTGTACAACATGGATGTCTCATATTTTAGATGGAAATGTATGAATTACGATTAAAGTTTTTAATCTATTAATATATTTCATCATCAATTTTGTATATATCTTTTGCTTGCATCTTATACTTCAATTGGGAAAAAGGTCAGAGGCATAGTTTTACATATTTTGTGACTTAACTTCAAAGACAAAAATAATTGAAAGACAAATTTGTGACCATGTTTACAATGAAAACATGTGATGCCATTTCACTTAAAGAATCTAAGAATCATTGCCATTCATCTAGTAAAAGTTAGAAATGAATCAATATTAGTCTAGGTTATATTGGGTTTTGAAAGATTCCTTGAAACCATTGTAGTTCCATGCTTATTGACAACAAATTCCAAATGCAAGAAAACTTAATTAACCTCATTTGACTTATATTTCATTCAATCAAAGTGTTTGTACTCACCACTTAATAGGAGACAAATTTGATTGCAATAACATCTTTGTCCATTATTTTGCTTATTTGAAGTACAGTAGGGGTTTCCTTGGAGCCTGGAGATGAACATAAAAAC
Organism: Sphagnum contortum; assembly: GCA_963920785.1. Taxonomy (NCBI): domain Eukaryota; kingdom Viridiplantae; phylum Streptophyta; class Sphagnopsida; order Sphagnales; family Sphagnaceae; genus Sphagnum; species Sphagnum contortum. The sequence continues at coordinate 4,878,086 of OY987291.1, read as the reverse complement.
TTTGAGTAGGGTTCTTTAATTGTAGAAATTAACAAATTTTTTTTTAAAAAATTAAAACATGATTACCATATGTTAGTTTAAATAAAATGACTTAGGATAAAAATATACTAGTCATATCAAAACACAAATAAGATATTAAATGGCATAAAATAAATTGGCATATAGAAATTACTTACATGAAAACGGTGGTAATGTTTGTGATATTTTCAGGGGAGTAGCCATCAACATTGATTATATTGTTGTATTGGATGCTCAAAATTTGTAGATGGCTAGTCGTACTACCATTTGATAGTGTATTACCTAAACGTCCAATGTTGTTGATATGCAGGGTTCCATTGAAAGTATTGTTATCGAGTTCTCTACGAATACAAGTAAAACATAAATCATATGGTGGCAAGAGCTCAACAAGACAAAAATAACATTCCATCAGGTTGAGTTTGGGAAACCATATTATCATTGAAGGTGGGTAGTGTGTGAAGAACAAGTTTCCAAACATGACAACCTCAATAAGGTAAAAATTATTTGATTTTAATAAAAAAAACTTGAGAAAATAAATTTATTCATATCAAATTAGGATGGTAAATATGTGTAGTACCAATATCAAAGATTAAATTTAATTACTACTATAATATTGGTTAATTCAATGTGCTTGTGCAAGTGCCAAAATTGATTTGGAAATCATATAATTTTATCTACTTAGATTAAATACTTCATGGTTGATTTTTTATGTTAATTAGTTGCATTCTCATAAATTTGCAATATTAATGTGTGAAATTTTGAAGTTTGGTATGTCAAAATGGTTATTGTGAGTTCATGATGTATATTCAAATAAACAGTTCAACAACATGAACTATCTTACAAAATTTCCAACTTTGGAAGGATTGCCAAATCATATGGAAATGGACCCGATAATCCATTTCTTTTCAATGCTCTGCAACATCAAAAAATCATATCAATTTGAAGGTTTTGAGCTTCACACAAATTGAAACAAGATCCAAATCATTTTGAATTTATTCTAGGATTGGATGATATGAAGCAAACACATGATCCAAAGTCTCTATTTGAACACAAATAATTTTGAGGGCAATATGGTAATTGCATAATTCGAGAGATTAATGTGTTTATGAATTTATCAAAAGTTTTAACTACACTTTTTAGTTGTTGGAAAATGATGAATTTTTCATCGATTGACACATTTAATTGAGTCATTCATACATTTCAACTTCCAACATAATACTATGATGTAATGTATCTTGGAAGTTGAATATACTCACAACATTGAGAGTTGATTGAAGTCTTTGACCCAAGCAGGATATGGCTCTGGATTAAAAGAATTGAAACTCAAATCCCTACAAGAACACACACACACGAGTGTCAATCTATTCATTGTATCCAGTCAAAAAAAAATTTCAAAATTATTCATCAAAAGATGGAACATAGGAACTTAATTCATTTTGCATGAAATACTTGGTGGTATAGTTGCTGAACTAAATTTTGTAAAGATCCTACCATTTTTTACATGCTTGAAAATTCAACAAATAAAACTTACATGTCTATTATATAAGTTGAATGATATAATGGACCTAGTTCTTGGACACCATTTGAAAAATTCATTGAGGATTTGTGTTTTTCAAAAAGTTACATGTATTGAGAATTGTGAACTTACAATTGTGTCAAAGAATTTGAAAAAGTACTCAAGTTAGGAAGAAGACCAGTGAAATTGTTGTGTGACAAATCCAATACTGTTAGATTTGCTGAAGTGTTAAAAATTGATGTTGGAATAATTGAACCATTGAAATGGTTTGAACTCAAATTCCTGGAAGCCACCAAGTAAGACATTTGATCAAAACATATTGTGTCAACAACACCCATAAGAGTTTGCAACATGATTAGTAATTGGTATATTATGTGTGATGCATGCATATATTAAGTATAAATGTTGACCAAAGCTAGCATGACACCTCCCCCTAGAATGTCATGCCCCTTGAAAAGATATATGGGTCGGATTGACTTAAATCTAAGCAATTGCAATTGAAACAAAATGCATATGTCCAATTTTTAAGGTTTTTAAATGTACAAAATATTGGAAAAACCATCTATATGCAATAGTCTATAGTTTTTCCATCCTCAAAATGTAATGGCGTTACTTACACAAATTGAAGTGTCGAAATTGCAGTGAGGTTAGGTGGTGATCCAACCAATGCATTTTCTGACAAATCACTACAAAGTATAACTTGACATTAAAAAGTGGAAAGTATGCAACGACATGACTTCACCTAAACTATGGAGTATAATCAATAGAAAAAACAGATCTGCATTGACATATTTGAAGTTTGAACCTCTCGCATTTCCTTAACAAGCTTAGCAACTAAGGCACATTACATGAACTTTTGAAGTTTAAGAATATTGCTCAAATATTGTAAACTTGTTTGATAACAACATAATGAAAAGCCTTATGTGAGTTAGCATGGTCTCACTAATGTTTTGCCTCTTGGATTCAAGCCAAAGGAAGGTGCCCTCATGGACAGGCCTCACAACTCTCATGTAACTTCATGGACTTAATTTGAGCTATGGTAGCTACTAGCCCACTCCATTGGCTACTTTTCAGCGTTTGGGAAAGGACAACAGAAATTGGGATTATTGGTCCTGCTCTAATAATAAGCTTGTCAATGCTGATATTTGTGACTATGTATGTTGATGGAGTGGTAGTGTGGCGAACTCTTTACTTTAGCAAGACATCAACAATTTTAAACACAAGTACACACATTCACTGTTTCACATGACACACACATTAGACAAAGGTGTCAGAAATTTTGTATCTTACATTGTAGTAAGTTCTGTCATGTTCACAAAACCGTAATTTGTCCCAGAATCATAAAAGGGTGGACTTGGTCCTGTGAGCGTGTTGTTGGATATCTTCACGCTTTGCAGCCAGTTTGCCCCGCCTAAATTTGGAATGCTCCCACTGAGCTGGTTGTTACTCAAATCTCTGAAACAAAAGAGAATTAACAATTCATTTATTAGCATTTTAATGCTACAAAAGCACGTTCAGCATGTTTAAATGTTATTAAATTGTATGTGCAAACCATGAGAGCAATATTTGATTGGATATACTCCAGTGGGTTGAAGGAAACAGGATAACTCACATCTGTTGAAGAGTTGAGTGTCGATAAGCACTACTAGTAGCACTCCTATTAGATCTAAAGAGCTCTGCCGGAATGCTTCCACTCAGATTATTGTTACTAAGATTCCTGCTTAATAATGGTTTCACCATCCCACAATGAACCCAAAATATGCAAAGACAAGGCTTCAGTGAACATTCTAACAATGTATTCTAGTTATGAGTATATGAAAATTACATGAGGATAAACAATTCGTAATCTTATTAAGCTGTTTTAGTAATTGAAGCATTAAAGGACACCTTCTATTGACTATGAACACTCCATTCAAATGTACTTGAAGTGTCTTCTGACAATTCAAATTTCATACCCACCATATGGTGCTCCACATGATTGCTGTTCTTTATTTCCCGCAAGTAGATCAATTTGATTTAGCCCAAACTTTTGCAATGTTTCATTTCACCTTTTTATTGAATTACAATGTTGTAACTACCAAAAAATAATTTTTATGAGCTATAGACTACTCCGGGTGCACCCCATACCATAATATTACTCTCCTATCCATACCTTAAACGAGGCCACATGTGTTCTCAAGATCAATTGGTTACAGCCCACTTACAAAATGACCAAGTTTTTGAGATTGCGAAGCTCCTTAGGAATGTTACCAGAAAGCCCTGGATTGTCCGTCAAAGTCCTGGAAAAGGTTGCACATATATTTCAAGACTTGTACCCAAACATATTTCAAGGTTTTATATGGTCACAAGTTTAGTGGAACTAGGTTTTCCCCAAACTCCTACTGCAACATTACACCTTTTAAGGAGCACCCTGCAACTACACCGAATTGAAAGGGCACCCAGGTATTTATGCAATTATTACACATTAACAAATGCACTACCTCATGGGTTGCACATTAAATTGAAACACATCACATAAAAGGCTATATGACTGAACATCAACATTTGTTCACTCACAGTTCCACAAGTCGTGAAAGGTTTCCAATTGCTGATGGCAAAGTGCCAACAATAGATGCTGCAGTCAAATGGCTACAACCCATGCGCCACCCACATATGATATCCAAGGCATAGGAATCAAGTCCCAGAAGTGAGATTATTAGAGTGTAGAGCCTTTTTGCGAACTATCCAAATCATTGGGCTGACCTAAGCATCACCTATTTGTAAATGTAAAATCTCTGAATCTCTATCGATCTCTTTCTGCAATGAATTTATCCATTTGTTCCCCCAATAAATTAAAAAAAAAATCTCTACTGATCTTTTGAAAGCCAGCTTGTGGTAAGAATCTTACATTACAACAATATTGACAGTGAAATTGCAGGGATGCGTGATATTATCGGCATAGAAAGAACATATCACTCCTCTCCAACTTTGATTATTATAACAAGGATATGGTTGGGAGGGTGACCACCCTGCCAGATTCGTCATCATGTCCGGTGTGCTTTCATTCCATGCCCCAAGAATGGTCTGTAATGCGTTCACTGTACAATACACTCACAGTCAGTCAGTCAGTCGGTCAGTTAATGGGTTTTGCTGGAGATTTCCACTTACAAGGTCTTTCAAAGAGTTTTGTCAATATGCTCAACAAATCAGGGCCTTCTTGAACCAAAGGATTCTACAAGGATTGTGATTCATGCAGTTAAAAATGATATAGACACTTATAGATCATATTAACAAGAATCTGACTAGTTAGCAACTCAAAAACTGATTGAAATGAGCATTGACTCTTGTCCAAGTTGAATCAGGAGCCTTCCAGATCAAAATGCACAAAAGGCAAAGAATATTACGTTCTGACGGGTAGAAACGATCATAACATATTGCCTCGCTGCTGCGGAGGTTTATTGAGAGCAACATGAGCAAAGCAAGAGGCAGCTTGAGAGTCATCATGGTCACAACCCTCTTCTTTATATTGCGTAAACTACAAAGAGCAGATGGAGTCGGGAGATGGTGTTTGTGTAATTCACAAGTAGATGTAAGCGGCAGCAGAGAAGCATTGAGCACCACTTGACTAGAGTATATGCAGTAACCAAAGCTGTGTCAGCCTAGTCATTATCATATATAGTAAAAGACGACGGGATGTTAAATGAACCTTCCCCTAAATTTGTCTTGTCATCCATCCAGCCGGACGGACATTTCATCCATCCTGTCATCCGTCTATTTTATTATTACATATATTAAAGGAAGAATGAAGCTTCCCCTGAAGCCAGACGAACAGTGGCCACGGACAGTAGCTAAATATAGCGAGAATGAAGCTTCCCCTTAATCCGGACGGATAGTAGCTAAAAGAAAAAAAAGGTACTTTTGACCCATAATTATGGGCTTCAAAATAATGACAAAGTCAAAGAACCGGCCAACGAAGTGGCAGTTCTTCCACGAAAACCATCAACTTGACAAGGTTGTTGAAATGAAGGGAATCGACGGTTTTTTTGTTCCTGTTGGGTTCTCAAGATCGGGAATCGAAAGGTTAAAGAACTGGAGTGGGAAATGTGAAGGACCGGGCCGGGGGGGATCAATGAGTTAAAAGAACCGAAGTGTGAAATGTGAAGGACCGGGCGAGGGGGATTGATGGGTTAAAGAACCAGAGTGGGAAATGCAAAGGACCGAGCGAGGGGGATCGACGAGTTAAAGAACCGGAGTGAGAAATGCGAAGGATCGAGCGGGGGGGATCGACGAGTTAAAGAACCGGAGTGGGAAATGCGAAGGATCGAACAGGGGGATCGACGAGTTAAAGAACCGGAGTGGGAAATGCGAAGGATCGAACAGGGGGATCGACGAGTTAAAGAACCGGAGTGGGAAATGCAAAGGATCGAGTGGGGGGGATCGACGGGTTAAAAAATCGAAGTGAGAAATGCGAAGGACTGGGCGAGGGGGATCGACGGGTTAAAAAAGCGAAGTGAGAAATGCGAAGGACCGGGCGGGGGGGGGTCAACGAGGTAAAGAACAGTCAAATACACACACCTGTGCATTATGCACGGGGTTCAAACTAGTATATACACAATGAAAAAATGTCAAGTTTTTTTGCCTACTACAGAAACAACTCTCTTTTGGTTTCTGTGTGTATTTTGAGGAATCTCCTCCAGGAGAAGGACCTATAGCATTATGCCAGGGGGAGATCCTCGTATTTTAAACGTTATCATGTTCCCATAAAAAGAGAGTTGTTTATGTATGTCGAGGTTCCCATAAAAAGAGAGTTGTTTATGTATGTCAAGGTTCCCATACTCACGGGTTCTTCTAAGGTTAGGGAACACCTTGGGCTCATGACCTCAGGTGGGCCTCCCTCACCAGAACCCACTTGTACAGGAACCTCGCCTACTTGAAATATGTAACCCAGTGATTTCAGGCAGTCTTGGGCAATGTGGAATGCAAAAATCGGTAACAGGTACTTGACTTTTGTGGCCTTTGGGATTTCTCATACAAACCCAAAGATAGGGGGATTCTTTAAGGTACCATGCTGTGCTACGTTGGAAAGGCCCCCTCCCGGCTCCGCAGCATCTGTGGGATCACAAAACCAAACAAAAGAAACACTTTTGAACCGAGATCTGAACAAACTTTTTTAAGAAAGCTAGGTGGGTCTTCATGCATGTCATCTGGCTTTTTGCATAGGGGTAGTCCATGTGATTTGACTTTATTTGCCATCCACACCCAATGGCCAATAAGTATTGAGAGAAATTCACTATTTATTAGCAAGTCCTGGCTTGACTTTGTTACTTGTAATGAAAAAAATTCCACACCCAATGGCCAATAAGTATTGAGAGAAATTCACTATTTATTAGCAAGTCCTGGCTTGACTTTGTTACTTGTAATGAAAAAAATTCCACACCCAATGGCCAATAAGTATTGAGAGAAATTCACTATTTATTAGCAAGTCCTGGCTTGACTTTGTTACTTGTAATGAAAAAATTCCACACCCAATGGCCAATAAGTATTGAGAGAAATTCACTATTTATTAGCAAGTCCTGGCTTGACTTTGTTACTTATAATGAAAAAAATTCCACACCCAATGGCCAATAAGTATTGAGAGAAATTCACTATTTATTAGCAAGTCCTGGCTTGACTTTGTTACTTGTAATGAAAAAATTCCACACCCAATGGCCAATAAGTATTGGGAGAAATTCACTATTTATTAGCAAGTCCTGGCTTGACTTTGTTACTTGTAATGAAAAAAATTCCACACCCAATGGCCAATAAGTATTGCGAGAAATTCACTATTTATTAGCAAGTCCTGGCTTGACTTTGTTACTTGTAATGAAAAAATTCCACACCCAATGGCCAATAAGTATTGAGAGAAATTCACTATTTATTAGCAAGTCCTGGCTTGACTTTGTTACTTGTAATGAAAAAAATTTAACATAAAAAAAATGCACTAGGTAGATATATTCGGTTGACAATTCTTTTTGTAATCAGCTGCATACGACATATGCGATTGTTGCATTGGGTCTCTGGGCCGAATCTTTGTCTCTACAACACCAACAAGTAACATGTTTGAACCTGGTGAACTTCAGACAGTGCCCAGGGGTATTGAATATTGCATAGCCTTCACCAGGTCACCACCTATGCCTCACCCAACTTGCTAGTTGCACCCTGCTTCCAAGTTGGAACATTGATAATGATCTCATTCCAGGCTACATAGGTACATATCAATGTTGTGCATGTAAGTGTCAATAGCTCTATATGCAGTGTGTTAATCCCATGTTCTTACCCTTACATGTCCAAACTTTGTACGCTTATGTTAATGTTGTGTATAATTTTATTTTTTACACTTACATGAGGTCATTGTAAACTTTTGTCAAATACACTTACACAGCCCTGTGTAAACTAATATGGATTTGCCATGGGCCACTTTGATTGGCCTTTCACAAAAAAAAAATCGTGATATTTTGATACCCCCCAAACATTAGCATTTTCTACCAATATGCGACTATGATGGTGCTATTTCAAGGAATATCTTGAATGCACATTTTGTCCCACTTCATTGCTTGAGTAAAACTTTTATTCTTAACTTTGTTTATGACCATTTTTTGGCCTGAGCTTTTTCAAGAGCCTATGTACTTATTGTGATTTATATTAATTAATTTAAATAATTGTGGTGCATCCCAAAGCACAATTGTTTTGATGGTTTTTTTTTGCAATGGGCCATTTAGTTGACCTATCACCAAAAACATTATGAAATCCTCCTTCCCCAAGTAGAAATCACATTTATTTATTTCACTTACATAGAGTGTAAGTCTTAAACCATGTACACTAGTACATATTTTAGTACCTTGGAATCTTCGGCACAAAATTAAATTATTTCTTTAAATGCAGAAATTTCATAAAACGACTTTTTTTTTCTCAAAAAAGAATTAGTGAACGAAATTGATGAATATTCTGAAATATTCTATTTTAAAAATGAAATCTTCAAATTTAATTATTTTTTTGGTAGACATGTGCTGAAACTGTGCCCCTTGTAGTGCGATAATTGGCAACTAATTAGTTGGTCAGATAATAATACGAGAACCACTACCATGGTCATTAAATTCAATTACCAAACCTAGTTATAAAATGCAAGTTTCCTGACATAAAATAAATTGATCCTTTGTTTACTGTCTTTTTTTTAATGTGCAGGGTAGAACCCTAAGGTGGGAAGCATTCCAAAGGGCTTAGGACAAGGCAATAGGTGAGGACCAGACATTGCTTGCATTCTGGGCATGTCTCACTTTACCCATAGTAGGCTAAAGCAGGACACAACCTGAACATATATATATACATCACCAGCCGTATGGTTCTTACTTCTGACATTTGTTCCTTCAGAATGTGAGGCAGCTTGCACTTACAAGTAGGCATAATTTCCCTCTTACTCTTAAGGAATAGGTGTGAAATCTCTCCTCTTTTCAGGAGGGAGACTCATCGATGATATAAGCTGCCTTGTAAATATTGTAAATGCTATAGGACAGTGGTTTTTCTTTTTTCGAGTTTTTTAGTGTAACAGTGATGACAAGCATTCTCACACATATTTTGACTTAATTGGTGTCGATTTTTGTATTGGATCGTTCAAACAATAACCAGTCTATTTCTCCCCTCCCGTCCTCCCTCCAAGGCCAGAATTTGAGGACTTGTTTTTGAAAAGGGAAATTTTCACCAAAAAAACTTGACTGAGTGTCAACTTTTGGCGACTTTTTTGCCCTAAAAGGAAAAAAAAAACTGCTATAGGAAATTCCTCCAACGGCATTCTGTGAAGAAAGAAAGGATGCTATGAGCCTTCTTCTTCTTCTTCTTCTTCTTAGAAGGTAGTGAAAGCCTTTTTAAAAATTTGAATCCATGCCATCATCACGTCACTCTTATAAATGCTAACAGTGATTTTCAAAAGCACACCCATTGACAAACTGACCAATGGAGGCCCACGCCAGTTTCAATTCAGTAATTTGAGCAAGAACCTAACAATCACTAGCAAAGCAAAGTGTGTTGTGTTGCCTTATCTATGCATGAAGTTTCCTATGAAAAAGAGTAAGCTAAACAAGAGGTGTAATCTATGTTGTGACAAACTAGGTTTTTTGGACAAAATGAAATAAAAGTAAAAAAAACACAAATAAAGACTTCAAGTTATTAAGCAATACAAGAACAACATTTTCAACCATGCAATCCAAATATTCCCTATTCATGAAGTTCCCTTTAATAAAGAGTAAGCTAAACTGAAGATGTAATATACTTGATTATGAGTTTCAGGTCATTTGTTAGTTGATAAAACTTGTCGGCAAACGAATAATAATTACATTTTTTTCTGTGTGATCTAATTATAGTAGTTGAAATAAAGGGAACAACGTAGCCTTGCCGTACATAACATTAAAGTCAAGAAAACACAAATAAGTTATTGAGCAATACAAAAACAATATTTTCAACCATGCCATGGGAATCCAAATAGGTCACCTTCTTTTGAGGAGGGCTGAATTTGCTTTCCAAAGATTTTTTTTGTTCTTTTCCTTTCGGAATGAGATTGCAGCAAAAGAATATTATTAGTCTACAATCTTCAAAGAAAAAGCTTCAGTACCTTAGAATAAGATTGTACCAAATCCCCAAAGTAGGTGGATTCCCTTTAGACAAAATAAACAATACCCCTCTTCCACCCATGTAAAATATTGTTTGATTAAAAAAAAAGATTCTCATGGCCCATGGATTTGTTAAATGGCTCTTCCACGAGGGAAGAGACTATGCATCGGTAATGGATCTGGACATAAAACTTTGGCTTGAACTTCACCCAATTATTTGAGTGACATCTGGAGTAGTATGCGTGCAAATGATTTGATGGGCATGTTTCATACAAGTGCAAGCATCTAGATCAAAATTTCTAAAATCGATAATGGAAGTTTTTAGGTTGAATATTGGAACCAGCCATAAGGGCAGAGGCCATTACCGAATGAGCTGCTTGTTCTTGTAGGGTTCCACCTCTATGGACATCGTTTTGCCTTAATGGCCAACTACACAAAGTTATCCTCTACATAAGAAGAAGAGTAGGCTTGCAATGTACAGTGTGCTCTATCAATTAGTTATGGGTGCATCATACCAAAGTTCAAAACTTTTTGAAGGTGATGGTCTTGGTTGATTGGCCCATCCAAAAAAAAAAGGTTTGGAAACTTTGCACTCTTCCACAATATAAGTTTTCAGACTTTGCATACTCCCAAGCAGGGTCTTTTTTAAAAGGATTTTGTGATGTATCCAAAATTGGTGATAATCCAGAAAATAATTTAGCCAAATTTGGCTACACACCAGATATGAAAGCCCTTTTTTGAAAAAACAGGATGCTTCTATATTATTGGCTACCTGATGGAACTTATCATAAAAGTCTAGTGATTTTGGTTTTGTTTTGTTGTTTTTCAAAATCTGGCGAATTTGGGCCATTTTTCTCATGAAATCACATTTTTTAGGTTAAAAAATGGAAAAAATTCGCCAATAAAGATAAACACTGCTCCCAAGTCAGGCTATGATCGATATATCCTTCCGACATCACCCACCTATTAGGGCAAGGAGTGTGGCATAAAACATGGGGTTATCAATAACAACATCCAGGGATGCATGGGAACTATGGGAACACAATAAGGAACATTTGGCAGATCACATGGGATAGATTTAAGGAACAATTGTGGAGGATTCATGGGACCTTTTGGGAACAACATAAATAACATGTGCTGAAATGTATTTGATAAAGGAACACATTAGGAACATTATTGGAAACATGTTGGGAGCAAAATCCTTCAAACCAAAAAGTCTTCAAGTTCTCCTTCAACTACATTGGGTGAACTATAGAATCAATGTAGCCTTTTGTGAAACACACGCAAAAAAGGCTATAATTAAACATACTTTCAATTCAAAAATATAATTTATATTATTTTTTGGATTGAAAGTATGTTTAATTATAGCACATTTTCAATAGCTATTACCTACCTACTTATTTGCCATCTACTTACCTATGTCCTACCTATTTACGTATTTATTTACTTACCATCTGTTTATCTATGTCCTATCTACCTACCTATTTACCTACTTACCTACCATCTACCTATTTATGTCTTAGTTGCCTATTATTATCTATTTATTATTTACCAAATTTACTTATTTATTTATCTTTTCACTTATATTCTATTTATTTATTTACCTACCTAATATTTACTTGCATACCTACCCATAGTTTACATAAGTAGATATAAACATTTAAAAACATATGTAGGTAGTCATGTGTAGATACTTATCTACCTAGATAGGTAGCTATTAACCTACTTATGAAAAAAATTGATATTCCAATGTTATACACATTGACCAAAAAATTCATGGAAGTTTAAATATACATGTTAAATTTATTTGGTATCATATTGTTTTACAAAATGTTGAGATGGTTTGATGATCAAAACATTGGTCTGAAACCAAGGTTCAATTTCTTTTACCAACATATATTATGTGGAGTATGTATGTTTATATGTATACCTTGTACGTGTGTAAATGTATAATACATAAGTGGGTTGTGGATAGGTAGATAGGAGGCTATGGTGGATAGGTAGATCATGGGTGGGTGGCTCAGTAAGTACTTACAATCTATTTATTATTTACATTTTAATATTTATAAATTGAGCTATTTTTAATTAATTTTTTTAGGCTGCCCAAATTTTTGTTTGATTTGACTAGGAAAAAAGACCATTTTATGGTCAATAAAAAAAACCATTAGTCAAGTTTGACATGTTCAATCCAACTTGTTTAGTGTGACTAAGTCGTCAAATTGACCAAATGTCAAAGTGACTAGTTTTTTGTTAAATTTTCAATCAAATAAATCTTGATCCCTTTGAAGCGCTTATATGCTAGAACATTTGTGAATGTGTAAATGATTTCACATCCTTGCATCCATTCCTTGAACTTCATTTATGCCTTAATTCTTTCATATATGACATGGTAAAATATTCTTCCATTGTGACGGGATATATTTTAACAAAATAGATTATTTTGTCATGCCTTAGGGAATATAACAAGAATATTCCATCTACATGGATGAAATATTCCAAAAATATATTATAATTAAATATTCTATTTGTTCACAAGTTCTCATGGTCACATGCTCACACACACCCATTCATGAATATCATTGTTGGTGAAGTTTTGGCACAATGCCATCATAGGTGAAGGTCAAATTGTGAAAATATAAAATTTCCAAATAAACTTTATTTTTATGTTAAAGTTTGTACACCCTTCCTCCCCCCCTTTCTCCCTAAAATGTTTTGAAAAACTATTGTAGAATATATTATTCATGAATCCAATTGTGAATAGACCAACATATATTCGAAACTTATTTGTGATCAAGGAATTACTATTTATATGTATTAATATACTATATTTGAAGTCCTCTAAAATAGTGGCAAGACTTAAGTCATATTCCAAATGATGTTTAGGTAATACTAGGATTTCCATTTGCCCTTCCAACATCCTCATGACACGAAGCATGGTTGGTCATTTCTTTGCTTCAACTTGCAAACACAAAAGAGCTATGTTGGCCACTTATGCCATGTCAATATCATTATGGAATTGTAGTTTTTGATCCATAAAATTTGTTATTGCTATGCCTTCATGTAACAATTTCATGCTTGCATGAACCCATAGGAAAAGTCATTTATTACAAATTGACCTCCATTAATGTAAAACTCACTAAATTGTTGATAACTATTAAATTTTAAACCATCATTATTGATGTGAATTCATGTTAAATTATACTTGATTTGATGTTCATAAGATTTCAAACCTTATAACACACATGAAATGAATCAATTTAAAAAATTACATAATTGGAATTATCAAAGGTAAAACAAATTCTTGATTCATGATATACCTAAAAATATTATAATTAAATAGGACCTGATCCACAATATATCAATACTAATCATATGTGATTTTTTCAAATTTTTGCATGCATCTAACTTCCACATCATGGATATGTTTAAAAGTCTACTTTTACCAAGTTACATATCAAAACATAGAAAACATCATATAATTTTTTTTTAAACCCACATTTTAAATGTTGGAGGATTTATACTCACTTTGTGCTAACAATTTCAATCATGGAAATGTGGGTTTTATCATTTGAAAATAAGAAGGCCAAGTCAAAATCTGCATTTTTTGCTTGTAAATTTTGATCAAGCAAGATATTGCTTGCTTTGATGTCTTGATGTATGAATCTTGGTTGATTTCATGAAGGTATCATAGACCAAATGCCGCTCCAAGAATAATGTTGAATCACATGCGCCATGTCAATATGTGATTTCCTTTTCCTTCTACAAAAATAAAATGCAATTGTGATCCATGAAATTTATGTAAGTTGTAATTAGTACCCCTTTTATTGTTTTAAAGTATGTTAAATTTGGTCCAATTAGTGGGCTAGAAAACTTCCTTAGGTTAATATTGATTGGATGTGTTTGGTGGAAACATTTATAAGGAAAAAAACACACAAAACATAATTTGCATGGTACACAAGACAGATAAAGAAATAAATATACCTCACATTCATATAAATAAAAGATTGTCAACCTACATGAGAAGTTTAGGTTTTGAACTCACCAAATAACATTTGAGTTAAATCATTGTTTTCAACATGTTCATACACTAGGAGCCTTTTGCTTGATGTAGTAATGCAACAACCTTTTAATTTAACAAGGTTTTTGTGTTTCACTCCACAAATAACAACAACTTTGGTGATAAATTCATCAATGTCTTGTTAATTGTTTTTGAATAATTGTTTCATAGCCACTTCATTTCCTTGAAATATTCCTTGTAAAATGTTTTTAAAACATTCAAATATAATTTTTTTAAAAACATGGGAAATGGCATGAAATACATTTGTGCACAATTTCATGTGATTTAAAGCTTAAATAACCAAATTGAAGAGCAAAAAATCAATTAGAACATAAAATAGGGTTTTGATTCACCATTGAATGTTTATTGTAAGGTAAATTATACATAATTTAAAGTCATTTCACAAAGCATATTTTGTAGATGTAACTATGAATTCAAATTAAAACCATTAATTGAAACTATGTTCAAATATGTTTTCACTTGATTATAATATATTTCAACTAATTCTTCAACGATATCTAGATGAACTTTTTTGGTATTCATGATTTGTGTGACATGTTAAAAAAATGTTAAGGATGGTATAATAAAAGTAAAAAGAACCTTGTAAACAACAACATAAGTTCCTTCTCCCAACTTTGTATCCATAAGAAAAAAATTAGTGGCAACTTTGAATTCATTATATGCAAAGATGGTCAATTGAACTTCGAATTCAATAAATTTTGTGCAAGTTCAATAATGAAATATGTTTAAGACCATAGTGCCAAAATGGTTTTTGAATATTTGACATGATGCAATTGCAATACATATAATTGAACTGTTTGTGTGCATAAACTAGTATTCAAATAAAATTATTGGAAGATATTCCCCATGTTCTAATACACATATAATGAAACAATAATGGAAAGCATTATTTCAATGATAATCTTGCATAAATCAAATTCATATTTTTCTCTTACTTTGTTGAAATTGAGCAATCCCATAACAAGTCTTTAGCTTGTGTTTCCAAAATATCCAACCATTGATAACAACCACAAGTAATACAATAATAACACCAATGGTTGTAGAAATTGTAATCACTTGTTCAACGTTTTTTGAATTTACAATCATCATATAAATGATGTTAGAAGCTTGTTAGCATGGAGATGATAATTTTGGAACAAAAGTTTTTAATCTACAAAATCCATACTTGATTGTAAGCCTTGTTATTAATTTCTCAAGCAACATTTACATTAATTAACAAAGAAAAAGGGAAAATTAAAATAATAATAATATTTACATATTTTGTGGCTCTACTTTTAAAGTGAAAATGACGACACATAAAGTAGTAATTAAAGTTTGTGGTGGAAACACATGAGACATTTAGTAATTGCCCTAAATTAATGTCATTTCATTAAAAGATTTCATATGTTGGCCTTTTTTTTATCAAATAAGTTTTATTTTGTTAATTATTTTTAAAACCATGACATGAACTAACACTAAATAAAAATTGTAATACATCAAAATATTAATTGTCATGTAATGAATTCTTTTACTTTTATAAAACCATTACAACACCATGATTATTGACAAGTGCATCCCAAATGTATTTTAAAACATAATTGACCTCATTTGACCCAAATCACTTTTGATCAAAGCAATTGTATGCACTAAGGAAAGTAAAATTACAACAAAGTTGTTCACAAAAACAATAATAGTTATAGCTATCATGTTGTTGAAATGAGCAATAAAGGTTTCCTTGGAGCCTATAATCAATAAAAATAAAAAACTTAAGAATTTTTTTAAAATAATGTAAAATAACATAGTTAAATGTTTTCATAATACATGATTAGGTTATGTTAACATGAAATACAAACACCTTAAATACATGTATTAGAAAATACCAAAACACAAATAAGATTTTTAAAAGCACAAAATCAATTTGCACATTTATAAGTTGTTTACATCAAAGTGCCACAAAAACAATAATTTCATAATCCTAATCAATATTCATTATATTGTTCTATCGCATGCTGATCAATATAAATGATGCCAAGGTTACAAGGTCAATGATGTCGTAGGACCTAGTGAAAGCGTTATTATCAAGTTCTCTACAACCACATTAAATATAAGTTACATGATGGTCAAGAACTTGAAGTGCAACTCAACATGTTGAGGTCATGAAGACACAAATCTAGATTTTGATATTTTAAAGTTGTTATTGTAGAAATGGTGTATATCAAGCCAAATAATTGAACAAATTTTTTTCATGTGTTTATTCAAAATCTTACAAATTTGCAACTTTGGAAGGCTTGAAAGATTATTTGGAAATACACCAAATAATTGATCTCCTTTCAATGCCCTACAACATCAAAAGTATTGTGTCAAATTTGAAAGCTTTAGCCTTGACTCAATTTGATATATGATTTACAAATAATTATGAATTTATTCAAACTTGGATATTATGAAATATGTGATACATAAATACAGCAAAATCTAATCATTGGAATTTAGAACTTACTCACAATGTTGATAGTTGTCTAAAGTTATCATTGAGCAACTAGGGGGAAATGGCTCAATTTCAAATGGATTAAAACTCAAATCCCTACAACAACAAACACACACATTAATATCTTGATTTAATTTGGTTAAAAAGATAACATGCATAGAAACTTAAATCATCATGTCTGATGTATGCAATATAGTATATATAATTATATTTTGAGACATTATGCCAAGGGGGTTTTATGGGGTTTTGTATGTGTGAAATTCAAAAGACTATACTTACACACTATATATTAAATTGCCGGTTATGGTGTCCACATCATTACATTGGAAACCATTTGAAAATCACATTGTTCATTTGTGTTCATCAATTTAAATACATATATGTTGAGCATCATGAACTTACAATTGTTGCAAAGAATTTGAAAATAAAGTCAAGTCAAATAGCCAACTGGTGAATTCGGTATGTGACGAATGCAATCCTGATAGGCCTGCTGATGTGTTCAAAATGGATGAAGGAGTGATTTGACCATTCAAAAATATTCATACTTAAATTCCTGGAAACCACCTCATAACACATTCAATCATGAGATATAATGTCATCCAAAGCCACAACAACATGTAACATGATTAGTGGTCTGTTCCGTACAAATATATTTGATTTTTTTAAAGACAACATGAGTAATTTAGCTTATATGTTCCCCCAAAGTTCATGGCCTATTTAAAAGGTGGGTTGATTGTAAGGAAAAAACACTTACAATTGAAACAAAATATGTATCTTGGGGGATTTCAAAATTTTCTTTTATATAAAAAATATGTGAACAACCTTTGACATAGAATAGTTTATGGCTTGTCCATCTTCAAAATGTAATTTGGGTTACTTACACAAATTGAAGTGTTGAAATTGCACTGAGGTTAGGTGGTGGCCCAGTCAACATATTGCTTGACAAATCACTACATGGCAAAACTCAAGATGTCAAAAATTTAAATGTATAAAGACTTGACTTGAAAAACTAATCTTTAGATAGTCTGTATCAATAATTCTACATGTATACATTGATTAATTTGTATAGCTTTTACATCCCCTACTAATTTAACAATCAATGGGCATTAAATGATCTTTTGAAATTCAAAGAGGATTATTGTTATCATGGATATTATGCTGGGCAATATGTCACAAGCTTTTTTTGGCAACATCATTAGAAATAATCTTTTGATTGTTCGATTCAAACAAAATGAGGATGCTTTCCATGGATGGGCTTCACAATCACCTTCAATTCATTGTCAAGCATTTAGTGTCGCAACCCTAGCTTTGGGCTCGCGACCAAGGCAAAGGGTTGCAAGGTTGCGGGCCAAGAGGAAGGAAGCCCGGGAGTCAAAAGGAAGGAAGCCCGGGAGCAAAGGCAAAGGCATTCGAAGGGTGCGGGCCAAAAGGAAGCCCGGGAGTCATCACATACTCTCGGGAGTCTAAGGAAGTGCGAGGGAGTGTGAGGGAGTGAGCACTCACACTCCCAAGGCAACTCCCATTTTGGGAGAGGGAGTCTCGGTGGATTCCCGAAACTTCAGAGGGCGAGTTGAAGGGTCAAATCGCAATGGATTGTTACGCTCTTTAGACCATTGGAAAGATCTTGAAACTTAGATGTCTAAAATGGGCTCGCATTGCTCATTTAGACATCTAAAACACAAGTTATGGGCAAAAGAAGGGCCGGGAGTCAAACTGCCAGTTTGACTCCCGACCACTAAAAGTCAGGAATCCACCTCTTCCTGACATCCGATTCGAGAGTGCAACACGGCGTTGGAAAGATATCAACGAGGAATACAACTTTGTTTCAGACCTCGTCGCGATCGGACTCTGCAATCGGGCGATATGAGCTCCGAAAGTTCCAGGACTCCAAACGGGACGATTTCGGGACAATTTCGGGATTCCCACTTTGGAGTCCTGGGAAAAATAACCATTTGGATGTAGCCTCCGTGGAGAGCTGCAGAGTATACTATAAGGGGGAAGGTGGTGGCTTCCCCCAAGTCCGGGCTGTGGTGAGTCTTGTGTGTCCGTGTTGCCCGTGGCTGGTCCTAGCACCAAAAGTGCTCCAACTCTGCACTAACCACTTTGTGTGGGTTTTGTGCAGGCCCATGTGAGTGAATAAAGCTTATCAAATCTTCCTAGTCCCATCCCGGAGCTCCGGCACACCCCTTTACCCCTCAAAGTGCTATGAGCTAGGGAGCATGCCCCGACTCTTCCTTCTTCCGCTGTTTTCATACTTGGGTCCACATTTGGGTCCTTTGAGGAGTTGGGAGTGCGTCATTTAATTTGACGTATGGTAGCTATTAGCAACCTCCACTAAGTATTAGAGAGTACCAAAAGCTTGTGATTATTCTCCTTATAAGTTTGTAACTGCATATAAAATTTGCTACCATGTTCCGTGATGAACATTAATGTGGCACAATGACATTAGTTTTAATTATAAGTTTGAGCATTCAACTTAATAACTAAAGAAAGGCTCATGAAAATTAGCCAAGGGTTTGGTTCCCATAGTTGAAAAGCTTTACTGATGTCACTTAGTGGAATGTTGGCCTATAGAAGGGCAACTGTACAAATGGTTTTATAAGATGACATATACACATGAAAAATATTGCACAATGCATATACAGATCACCAAAAAATGTTGAAAAGTTTGTATCTTACATTGTAGTTAGTTTTGTCATGTTCACAAAGCCATAGTTTGTACTCTCATCATAGAAAGGTGGACTTGGCCCTGTGAGTTGGTCATTTGAAATTTTCATAGTTTGCAGCAAAATTGCTTGGCCTTGATTTGGAAGATCCCACTGAGCTAGTTGTGACTTAAATCCTTGAAACAAAAAAATTAAAGAATTCACGTTTTGGCAATGTTTGCTAATTAAGCAAGATTGTTGTGTCTTTCATAATCATAGGTTTAAAGTTGTTACCTATGGCTCAAAAAAAGATAATTTTGGTTAATGGTTTTGCATTTTGTGGAATCACACCATTCTACACCATTCTACGCATTTCTAACATGTAGAAATCATATATTTAGGGCACTAGCATATATGACCAGCTTAACAGTACTTGCTACTTTTGGTAAGTCAATTCCAGGTCAAAACAATTCTATATGCATGAAATTTACATATATATATTTGAAAAGTATAAAAAATGCATTTGTTTACGATGGGATCAATACCCTACTGGATATAAACCATATGGAATCTGGATTGAATAAACAAACATGAAAACTTACAAATTTTGAAAACGTGAACTGTGTGAAAATAGCTCCATTGGAATGTTCCCATTCAAATCATTGTTACTAAAATCCTTGTAAAGTGGCAGTTTTGGACATCCCACATAACCAATATGCATAGGACAACATAGAATGAGCATTTGAATGCATATTAGTTGAAATTACACACAAGGATAGACAATGGGTTAAACCTCATTTACAGTAATGTGAGATTTGAAAGACAACCAAGCTCCTTAGGAATGGTTGGTACCAGAAAGCCTTGGATTGGTTGTCAAAGTTCTACAAAAGTTGCATCTCCACAAATTTCAAGGCTTGTATCCAAAAAAAGATCATTGTTGAAATCAAGGTTTCATATGTCTAGAAAACTAGGTGCACTAGTTACAACTATTTACACAGAAAAACAAACACATTAATGGGTTGTTGTACATCAACATCAAAGCTCATCACATGAGAATTTTTATTGATTACCAACATTTCAATTCACTCACAATTCCTCAAGGTAGGTAAGGTTTCCAATTACAATGGGTAAAGTGCCATCAATAGATGCCGCCGTCAAATGCCCACAACCCATCCACCACCCACATTTGAAATCTAAGTAATAGTACCTTACATGAATGAAGTATTATTAAAAATCGATAATTTAGAATTTTTTAATTTAAAAAAAAATCACCCAAGACTTGTGGAATAACACTAATGTCAATGATCAACTTGTGTTAAACTAAATGTTTTCAACTAATTTTGCAAGTCACATGTTAGAGCTTTATTAGAACTTAAGTTTCATTTTCAAATCTTGGTTGTTGAATGTGAAATTTGTTTTTAGTTCCATATTTAAAGCTCTATTGGAGACATTTGGGTTGAAAACATTGAAGGTGCAAATTGTCAAATTAATAGGTGTCAAAACAAAGCATGTTGGAATAGTAGTGTCAATATTGGAATAGAACATAAGCAAAGTTAACAACAAACAGGTGATGGTGACAGTGAACAAGAATGAATGCAAAGTTGCAAAAAATGATAATGAGCAAGAGCATGAGATGAAAAAAACTTACAAATGAATCAAAACTTGCAAACAAATTGGAGTTTTGTAGTATCATGGGGGATGGTGACAAATGGCATTAGAAGTAATAATTTCTTTTCTAAAAACAACTTTGTGGGAAAGGTGGAATTAGAAGCATGAAAAAACAACTTTATAATGAATAGATCACCTATGCTAGTGTTAGCCTAACACCTTAGGTTACATCACCTAAATTAATTGCAAAACCCAATTATGTTTCCTAATTAATCAATATTTTCAACCATTTTGAAGTGGTTGTTTATGTCCTTCATTTTACAACCCATTGATATTTGCAAAGTTGGGGTACGCTCCTTGGTTTGCAACACTTTTAGGGTAGAGGGGCGTGCTGGAGCTTCCAGATGGGGATTAGAACAAACGACAAGTAGATAAATTATTCATAGTACCTGTATAAACCAAACAACAAGTTGGTTAATGCATAGTTGGAGCACTTTTGGTGCACAAACGAACCACGAGCAAACATGGACTCAAAAGATTCACCATGGGCCGAACTTAGTGGAAGCCACCACCTTCCCCCTTATAGTATTATTTGTGCCTAGCCACGGGGCCTACACTCAAATGTCATTTTGACCTGGGAGTCCCAAAAGTCCCAAAATTAGGACTCCCGTGATTGTGAAGGCTCATAACTTTTTGTGCAAACTTCCGATTGAAATGAAGTATGAAACAAATTTGTAACCTCGTCAAGAACATTCCAACGGCATGTAGCACGTCACCTGCATGCAAGTAAATCAAGGAAATTCTTGACTATTAATGGTCGGAAGTTAAATTGACAATTTGACTCCCGACCTTTCTTTTGGCCATAACTTATGTTTGAAGTACCCAATTGGGTCATATGAACCCATTTTTTACATCTACATTCCAAAAAATTTCCAATGGTATAAAGAACTCTTCAATACTATGAATTCTGACCCCCACAATCACTTCTGAAGATTTGGAAGTCCATTAAGTGTCGCAACCCCACTTTGAAGCAAGTGTGAGGATGAAACTCACATTCCCAAAAGTGGGAAGTTGGAGTCCTCGAAAACTCAGAGCTTGATTGCAGGGGTCAAAACACCTAGTTCTTTACACCGTTGGAAAGTTCTTGAAGTGTAGATGTCCAAAATGGCCTTGCATGAGCCATTCAAACATTTGCAGCACAAGTTATGGTCGAAAGAAGGGCTGGGAATCAAAATGGCAGTTTGACTCTCGACCACTAAAAGTCGGGAATCAACTCGATCCCAGTGTGTTCAGGTGGCGTGCAACACACTGTTGGAAAGCTCTTGAGGAGAGCTACAAACTTGCTTTAGACTTCATCCCAATCGAAGGTCTGAGCTGGGAGTTATGAACTCCCAAAGTCCCGAGAGTCCAAACCGAAATAGTTTCGGGACTCCTCCTTGAGAGTCCCAAGACAAAAAGCCATTCGGATGTAGGTGCCGTGGGCAAACGCAGAGAATATTATATGGGGCAAGGTGGTGGCTTCCCCTAAGTCTAGGCCATGGTGACTTAAGTGAATCCGTGTTGCCCATGGCTTGTCTTAACACCAAGGGTGTTTCCAAATGTGAACTAACCAACTTGTTGGTTGGTTTTGATGCAAGACCAAGTACCTAAATAAGTTGTTCCTTTTCCTAGTCTAATCCCAGAGCTTTCAGCACGCCCCTCTCACCCCCTTTAGTGTTGGAAGCTAGGAGCGGCACCAAGTTCCAATTATTTCCACTCTTTAACATAGTTGGACCCTTTTTGGGTTTAACAAGAAACTTGGGGGCGCGTCATTAGGACTCTAACTCCCAAAGTGGGAATTCACTTGAAAGTGTGGGGGTTCATTCCCTCACACTTTCCTACCCTCCTGGGAACATGAAATGTGACTCCTGAGCTTCACTTTTGGCCCACACTTATGTAAGGCTTTGCTTTGGTCGTGAGCCCAAGGCCAGGGTTGCGACATTTGCATTGGTTGAAACAATATATAATTAAATCATATAGAAGTTGAAGTTTATAAATAAAGTTTATTTAATTGAAAATTACAACTTCCCAATTGAATACTACCGAATGATTGAAGTTTTCCTAAATCATTAACTTTCTAAAGAGGAATATTAACAACAATAGAAAACTAGAAGTAGTTATAACTACATGTGGTAGGAAGGGGTATAAGAACAATTTGTAAGATGATGTCCAAGGGATTTAATTGTACTTTTGACATTTATTTTCTATGAATCCATAGCAACAATGAACCATAAATTGAATGTGCATGCTTATATATAACATGTATGAATGATGAATAGGAAGTGGAAGTTTGCATTGGTGTGTTGGTCTTACAAATGATGTAATGCTACTAAAAATAATTTTAGTTTGTAATAAGTGAGCTCATTCAAGGTTGGGGTTCCAAAAGAAGGAATAAGAATTCTATGACTTTGTTTGGCTACTTTATATAAATAACATTACATTAAACAAACTTGAATGAGAAAATTTGAATAATCCAAAATAAGATAGATAATTCCTATGATGGTGGTGATTTTTCACATGTGTACATAATTGTGCATCAATACTTTGGCTTATAAACAAAAACACAAAAGAATTTAAATGAGTTGCTATGGACAATCAAATGTTTTTTTTGCAAAATAAAATTATCAAATTTCAAACTAGGACTTTTCACTCATCATTAAATAGGAAATTTATATTTTTGAATTGCAATTGTGATCCATGACTAATGACCTTAAATGGATGCCAAAAGTATGAAAAAGAAAAGGCTTGGATGAAAATGTGAAAATGAGATGAATGGCAAAAAAGGGAAATGTAAAATGTGTGAGTATATGTTTTTGTTGGTGAAAAAATTTTAATTGTGTTTTTTTGGGGGATTTTGTGTGTTCAAATCATGTAGGAATCATGCAACAATTGATAGCAAATACTAAGATTTCCATTGTGCAATGTTGCTATTGGTTAGGCATGATCCTACATGCAAATTGAACAAAATATAAAAGAAGCAATCACTAAATATGATGATGTCAAAAGAGGAAACACCCTTGTTGAATCCATGTAGTTTGATTCAAAACCTTTTTAAAATTGATACCACATATGGTTGTAAATGTGGGTTGGGAAAAACTTGTGGCAAATCTTAGTTCTATTAGGAAAGAGAATAGACTATGGGTTAATAGATTATTGTTGAAAAGATATGGTTAAAAGTGGTATCGAATAATGAATAAAAGGTTATGGAATGGTTGGTGAGAGTTCTTAGCATGTTTGTCATGGGATTTTGAATTTTTAGTTCATAGAAAAGGTGAGAACATAAATGCAAGTTATTATGTGCACTAAGTAGGGAACATTGAGAGAAAAAAACAATTGTAGCAAGACATGAAGTAGTGGATGCAAAGGTGATTGCATGTTGAGAGTAACTCCAAGGAAACATGAATGAGAAAAGGCGAGAACAATATATGCAGAACAAAATGGGTTTAGAATTTTACATACAAAGTGTTTAAGTGATATGTTAACAAAATAGTCACAAATGGAGAAGATGAACTTTGGTAAGGGCAAATGAGTGGCTGTTTAATTTGGGAAAATATATTTGTTCTTAAAAATCAATTTAGTATTGACATTTTGCACTTATGTATTTTGAATTGAAATGAAACGGTGATAACGTAATTGTTCTCTAATATTTGCAATATGTAAGGTTTGTGTGGTAAATGAGCTTTGATGAAAATACAATTAGAAAATGATTGATTCAATTCCAATAACATGAAAATCTATTATAACTATTGTGTGAACATCTCTTTTTGGTTACACCGTCACATGAAAAGTAACTTTCCCTTGGCCCATTGAGAGTTGTTGAATTTGGACATTACATCCAATACCCACCTATACAAAGAATTGGGATGCTCATCATTTATTCTTACAAGTAGGCTAGGCATCGAGTGCATTGTGAATATTTTGTTCAATTTTTAGTGGTATTAAATAAGTCAATAACAAGTTCAATATTTGTTGATAAACATTGGCCAAATAAATATCTTAGTTCAATCCCCAAAATATTTTATTAGGCTTGTAATTAAGCCTTGAGTGAACTAACATCTATAATGATATTGATTTGAAAGGTTTTTATAATCAATGGGGTGTTTTAATGAAGTATGCAATTTCATCAATATATGTCAAGTGTCCTATTTGGTGAAACCAATTGTCATGGGCAAAAAAAGAACTAAATATCCAAACCACATGAACAAAAGCATGCTTAATTCTAAATCTAGGTCATGATATAAGAAAATCGAAAACAAAACACAATGTGAGCACAATGTTAATGCAAAAGTATTTTATTACAAAAATATGACAAGAACATAACGAGATCATGACAAAGATACGTACTTAAAATTGGTGTTGAACAAACCAAAAGTAATGTGGGATTCTACCTTTATTTATATCCATTGGGCACCTAACACAAGGAATTTCTAAAAAACCTTCCAACCTACATTTGGCCCATGTTCATCCATGTGTGACCCATAAATAAAAACTCACAAAGTCCAAATGAATAATGACCCATGTAAAACTTTTAAAAACATGTGTTTTTGGGACAAAAAAATTGAAAAAAAAACAAAAATTGCAACTCACATGAACTTATGAAAATATGGTCAAATTTTAACCATTCAAAAGTCCCTAACTATCAAACAATTAAAGTTTTCAAATAAAAGATTTTTCATACGAATTTTTCATCTTGTATTACATCATATATTGAGTCCCAATAACAAATTTGGATTGTGAATCAATATAATTTTTTTCATTTTGTGATGGTTCAATCAGATGACCAATCCATGTTTTTTTATTTCAAAAGTCCATTACTACTAACTAATGAATTTATTAATTAGTAAGTAACCACACAATACTCTACATAATGAAATTTTTAGTTTAGATCCAAGTCCCAATTAATAAATTTAAGGATATATTAATCACCATATGCATTTGAACCAAAGGCGCCTTGGTAAAAATATCCATATTGTCACAATAGTGAAACACTCAATCTTGTATTTACTCGAAAACTAATAATGAATTATGAATTAACTAAAAGTGAACTAGAAATGAATTGAGATTTAACTATGAGTACACTAATTGGAAGTGAATTAACACTTAACCGAAATTTTATTTAAAGTTAATTAAAAATGAACTAGGGGATAACTACAAGTGAACTATAGGTTAATTAAAAGCTAATTGAGAACTAGTTAAAAATGACTTCAAGTTAAACTAGGAGTTGAATACAAGTTAATTATAAGCCATAAATGAACATTCATATGAATGAACTCCATGGTGTTGGCATCCATAACACTAATTGTGAATTCAATATTACCTCAAAAGGACAAAATATTCAAATTTGTGTCTTGAAAGTGTAAATTCAAAAAACAATCTCATAATTAATTAAATATGCGCTACAACTTTGTTGAAACAACTTATTGAACAAGTACTTCATAGATAACCAACAATCATACCCATTTATGAATCCATCGTGAAGGTTACCTTAAAAGAATCAAAGGCTTTAACATTCAATGTTTCCAAATAATATGGCAAGGAATTTAAGTTGTCATCACAACTAAAAGGGTATCATGTCCATTGAGGAAGTTCTTATCGGGCAATGATGGTGGGCAAGAGTAGTCCAATGAATTAAGCTATATGATTGGGATTTTCACAAGGCACTCTTTGAAGCCCAAAACAATATTTGACATTGAGACACTACTTTCTTATTGGTGATGGTAGGAATAAGGATGCCATAACCAATGACCAAGCAAGTGTTTGACATAATGTAACAAAAAAAGATAACTCAAAAACTCCCTAGAAATTTTTGAGTAGGTTAAAAGATCTTGTGCACAAGACCACTTGATCAATGTTTCTTGAACATGTTCTTGATTTTTTTAAATGAGAAAAGATCCTTGAGAAACTCATAGTTCACCATTGGATGACCTCCCCTCAATAAGCAAAACACCATGACAAAATAAACTCTCTTCCTTCTCTTAGATCCACTATCTCTCCCAAAGCCAACTCCACTTGACAAGCCGTGCTACCATGAAAACTAATAGCATAAAGCATCTCAAAAAAACTTATTCATAGATTGTGAACAAAAGTAAATCTACCTTCTACCAAGGTTGGGGTGCATGCCTTGGCCTTCTTTTGATTGACATGCTTGTACAAAGAATCTAGCCTCATGATCAATAATCGTTCCCAACCTTCAATGGAAATGCACACTTTGCAATGAGCTCACACTTTCTATGGAAATTGTCATAAGAACATGCATAAGTGCCACCACTAATTTTTGTAACCTTAATGTGGTTTTCAATAAAGGATAAATTTGTTGGTACTTAAACTACATCCACAAGCCCTTTTAGTTTTAACATTGAGCTAGTTGTTTTAGCATGAATGAATTGCATGTGATGAAGTAAATCAAATTATTGGTCAATTTTAAGTGCAATTCATTGATACTAAATACATCCTTATAAATTGGATTTAAAATATTTTAAAATAATTAAATATGCTTTTGAATGTGGATGAAATTTGAAAATATTGATAAGCATACTAATATTTCTCGATTTTTTGAAAATTTTATTACTAAGGTAACCAGTGTTACATTCCATCAAACAACAATAAAGGCCAAATCATAAAATTGAATGGTATTTTGAAATTTGGCAACACATGATAACTAGTTGTAATAAAGAAAATTAACATCAAGCAAATACCATAGTACCTTTTCAAGTTCAATACCTCAGTGCCAAATAATTAATTTAATTTTTGATTCTTAATTTGACAGTTAAAACATGAATTCTGAAAATTTCAACACTTTGTATTAAATTTATTATAACCAAATGCTTAGAGAACACATGTTTAGTGTTTTTGAAGTTAGGTGGTCAATAAGTTACTGTTGCAAGCCACTCGAAGAGGAATTTCAAGGATCAAACTTGGTTGGCTGCATGAATTTTTTAAATTTTCGTCATAACTAACTATTAATATCCAAATATTTCGACAAATTATAAAATATTTTAATTTATGCTGAACCTAAAAAGGTTCTATGGTAGCTGCAGTAATGGGGTCATGATGCCCTTGCAAAATAGTTGTGGGCTCAATTTACTATTTGGCCCTATATTACATACTAATTGGGCCATCTAACACCTAGATGTTCATGCTAACTCAAAGTACCACTATAAACATGGAGTAATTACCCCTAAGCTTTCTATGTGCTTAGATAACCTTTCACCAAGTATATATACCCAAACACCTTTTATAGTCCAGAAGCTTTTGGAAAGTTCACCATTCATGTCCATTTAAAAAATTAATCATGGTGCTACCTACTACCAACAGGCCTCTAAATTCCACACAAATCCCAATCTGCACAAAAAATTAGGTTTTTGATGATAACCAAAAACTAACTAACCAACCAAATGAGTTTGAGAATTTAGGGATTAGTCTTTCTAGACCATGGCTTGGCTGTTTAGAAGGGAAACAAAAAGTTGGCCCATGGATAAAATCCCATTTTTGCAAAACGTGCAATAAAGCACAATCTTAGTGTGCATGGCTGTGTGAGTAATATGCCAATTCTGGTCTCCATGAAATGGTGGGATTCATGTATGATGTAAACAATAAACCATAATTGGTGCAACTTTTCAATCTGATTTTGCATTTGAAGATCATGTGATGAGAAAATATGCGATGAAACCCTAATTGAAAATGGTACAGTGCCGTCAACCGCCGGATGCAGAAAGCGACAAGCTTGTGGGTGGTTGAGGACGATGTGAAGCTTTGCGTTTGTGTGCTTTGTTGCTGTTTTCCCACATTGTTTGTTGTTTGCAGGTTTTTGCTTTTAGTTTCGACGGCTACTACGGGCTGCTGCATTTTGTGTTGGACGCATGTTTCGTGGTGTGGCGGTTCTTGCGCAAGTGCTTTAATGAACTACGAGCAAGGAGCTAGGTAGGAGATGAGGATCAGAGGAGGTTCTACAAGTTGGAATGGACGAGGAGATAAGTGGCTGGTTTTTCTGATGGTTTTTTTAGGTGTGAATTCAGGAGAATGGTTGGACAATCTGTTGCTAGAGATGATGAACTCTCCGCTGCGCTATGCGCCTCTGTAGACAGGAGTCAAGTTGTAGAGTTAAAAGCAGGGGTTGATGACCGGGGGATGATGAGAATTTAAAGGGATCTCGAGAGTGGTCGGTCGGATTTTCAATTTGTACCTGTGTTGTTTCACGATGTTTCTTGTGTGTTTTAGTTCTGCGCCTCATGCAAGAGCACCTTGATGAAGGGATCTCCGAAGAAGTTTAGATGTCTATCTACAGTATCGTGGGAGATTGTGGTTGTGGATCTGTGAATATACTTTAACCTTCTTTGTTAAACCACGAGGCATTTCTGTGAGCATTGGGAGTTCTGAGAAGACTGATGTCAAAACTAAGTCACTGGCGATGATGGCAGAATAGTTTGGGTAAGTGTGGCTGGTGAACTGTTGGGATGTGTATCACGGGAGAAGCCAGGGATTTGTGTGAGTGTCTTGTTGTTGGTGTTGATCTGGGGCATGGGATCCTTCAATGGAGTTTGGTGGTCTGTTTCAGTTGAGAATTGCCGATGATGACCAGTGGAGCTCACTGAGAATGAGATCGGAGGGATCCGACCCCTAGAGACCCGTAGTTGTGTTACAGTTGTGGTGACAATAAGAATTTCTGAGGAACTTAAGCACCAGTTAGTCAGTTTGCTCAGAGACCAAATATATGTATCTCTTGGTTTTAATTTGAGTAAAGCTTCTGGGTGGTCATGCATGCCCCAACTTTTCGCTACAATCAGCTCTCATCATCCCCAACTCTGAAGATATAGGTATTGCTTACGGGAAGAACATACCAACATAAAAGAGCATACGAAGAACAAAAGTCACAGGTCTTGTGTATTTGATTACACAGCCAAGCAGGCTCCCCCACTCTGTCGGGTGTTCTGTTATTTTGAAATGCCTCGCAAACAGCGGAGGATGAAACTTGCTTGGTAAGATACCCTCTGAATACACTTCAAAAATCAGAGCAGGTCTTTAAGGAAAGGAAAAGGGTCTGAAAATAGACCCTTGGGGACTTGATATCCCTGCTGGAGTCCGATAGGTCGAGGAAGCAAGTTAGAAATCTGGTGGGTTTAGATCATCCATAAGATGACTTAACCAAATTTTACTTTAAGAAATATGAAAGGAAAAAATAAAATTCCTTCTATATTGGTCACAACCTATTGGAACTTAATGTTGCATCTATTCATTAATATAACAATTGTTGTGGATTCTTTTTGGAATTTAATGATTAATAAACCCAAAAATTACATAAGAATGGAATGTCTTGTGAAGACCCTAACACAATGGACCTTGACAAAAGTTAGGTCCACAAAGTGAAGTTGGGTGGAAGCAAGCAAAACTCCTAACTTTCAACTTGGTATAGGACAAGGGCCTCTCTTTAGACCCTATCCAGTATCTGAAATACTTGTCACTAGGGTTGGTAGGTGTAGGAGAAGGCTTGCTCTAGATCATTGGGGAGGGCCTTGCCTAATTTGATAGTGGTAGGTTGACGGTGTAGGCCTGAAAATTAGGGGAGGCCCATAGGAGAAGCCCCAAGGCAAAGAATCAACGATTTTCTATTTCAAATGGTTAAAAGTCTGCATGTGATTACCAAAGGGGTCCTTCAATTGAGGGATGAATTTTTTGAACAGGTCCTTCAATTGAAGCATTTTGAATTGAATCCTTCAATTGAAGTTTGAAGGATGATTTTTTTGAACGAGTCCTTCAATTTGAAGGATGAACTTTTTGTATAGGGGAGGAGCGCTCAAATACAAGGAAAAAAAACCTTGGAATGCTTTATGTGTAGGGTAAGGCGCCCATGTGAGGGGGGCAGTAGCCCTAGTGACCACGGGCAAAAACCTATGAAAGACATTTTACCTGGAATTTTGATTTTTGTGGAAAAATTAGATATGAAAATTGAAATAATTCAAAGCATCCTTTTAATAGTTGGATACTTGTTGGAACCTATTTTAGATATCCTGCCCGTATTCCTGCCCACTTCCCTGCCCGAATTATCACCTTTTTTCTCCTGCCCAAATTCCTGCCCAAATTCCTGCCCGAATTATCGCCCATGTTCCTGCTCATTTTCCTGTCCTTTGTTCCTACCCGTTTTCCTGCCTTGTTCTTGCCCCTAATGCCTGACCTCTTTTTTTCCTGCCCGCTTTTTTCTCCTGCCCGTTGCAATTTCTTCCCAGACATGTAGAGTGAATAATTTTCTCTTTTTTGCTACATACTTTAGATATGGGTTTTTTTTTTGTGGTTTTCTTTGGGGGGTTTGGAAGTGGGTAGTAAAATTAGAAATGCTTAGTATTACTATTATTTTGCAAGCCTGTGAAATGATTTGCTCAAGTGGTGTGTGAATTATTATATGCAAGTTTAAACAGTGATTTTTATTTTTTTTTGGCAACCAAAGTGGCTATCATCCAATAAAAGTGTCAGTAATACCTGGGAAGATTTAGCCAAATCTATGAAATACAAATCTTTAATCATCCTTGTATGTTATGGTTACATGCTGAAAACCAAGTATAGAAATCTGGCAAATTTTTACTCTTATTTTCTCTCACTTCTACCTATTGAAAACCTCCAAAATCACTTTATTTTCTGAATTTTCAATCACACTTTTTGGTGAAGTTTCGCCAATAAAATGGGCTAAGTTACACTAGCACTTTTTTTATTGTCGATTTTTTGGGCTATATTTTGACCTGGAAAATATGATTTCGATGTATTCAAATGATTTTTTCATGAGAAAAACGACTTAAATTCATCAACTTTTGAGGAACATTTGAAAAATGATAACTCTACAAGGTAGTCAAGAATAAAGGAAGATTCTAATTTTTAAACTTTCATCTATAGTATGTAACCAAATTATTTTTTAGATTATCACTGCCTTGGCTACATCACCAAAAAAAAACAAAAAAACAGGGGGTTATAATGTTAGTTTTTGATGGCCTTTCCTCTCCAAAGTGGTTTGGATCATTTTCAGTAATGAAAAGCTTTTGTGGAAAAAATTTACATGGGTAAAATTTTGTACAAGGTCTAAAGGCGAAATTGAGGATCCTAACATGATAAGTAATATAAATTTTACACATTTGAATATGTCTAAGTTTTGACAAGGCTATAATTATAAGTTACAAAGTTTCTTTATACATCATGTAGATTATACCCCACTTGTACATGACAAAGTACTTAAATTTGAAACTTAGACATATTCTAAAATTCTAAAATAAAATAAAATAAAAACATATTTTTCAATGATTTGTTTTGTGATCATGATTAATAGTTTCTTAATGCCCTAAACTTTCCACCATCAACAATTAGTATTTATATGCAATTAAGCAAATCTTGATTGCAAAAGGGGCATAATTTAGTCCAACAATTACTTATTTCAAAATATCAAAACTTATACCAAAAAACTAAAATTAGATATCATGACACTTCAAAAAAATTAATATCTTAACACTCATATTACTCAAGTTTCACCATATTTGCAATGATAATGATTTACTGCATATGCATATCCTTTTTTTGTAATTTTCACTAGGATTCTACTACTTTTTGGTTCCATTGGTTGTGAATGCACCCTTAGACATGAAAAAGTCAGACATGATGTTAAAGAAAATATTGTCAACATATTGAAAGCAATGTGAAAATTGAAAAATAAACAATGAAATAATATGACATACCATCCATTAAGACGGGTTACCTTCAAAAATATTTCAATTTTTTAGTCCATTGTGATGTTATGTAAACAATTCTACCATGTCATCACCATTTCAACGTCATATTGTTGCCGTGTCATAGACAAATCCATCCATACACCCTAAGTGATCAAACTTGGGTGTGTTCACATTATTTTTTCCGTTGAGATACACTACAAACAACCTATTTTATTTTAACATTACCTGATTATGCACCACCCCAAGTAGCCAAACTCCTATTTTGACATTGTGTATGAACTAACCGAATTTCAAATATGACATCTATGCATAACTTGTAAGACTATGGAATGCCATTGTACATGCAATTAATGTACATAATGAAGGATGGTCTTTAGTGGTTGGGGGTTGTTGATAAACCTCATTTTGTCAACCTCTAACACTCATCAATGAACCTCTTTTATATATAAGGAAAGTCATTGGGAACTTTGATTTATTTTCTCAAATTCCCAATGAAATATCAACAAAAGTTCACCATGCTTGAAGTTCATCATTAACGACTTTAAGCACACCATTGGGAATATCATTAAATGAATTTCAAAAGCTCATTTTTGTGTACATTTATGCATGTGTAATGAAATTATTCAAAGACCTTATTGGGAACACCTTTGAAAAACATCAAATGTTAAATTGGGGACATTGCCATGAATAAAATTGGAAACATGTTTGAAACATTTAAGCGGAAAGACAAAGGACATTGTTGGCATCATTATGGTTCATCATACATGGAAGCATTTGCAATTTAGTACAAAATGAATTCCATTCATGACAACATCAAGAATTTTTCCAACAATGCAAATAATTTTTTGGGGGTTGTTGTGCGATTATGTGAAGATGCTATAAAGACTTCGACAATGGGAACTTTGGAAACTTACCAATGACACTTAGTTAAAGAGCTTCCATGATTAACAAAATCAACCTTTAAAAAAAATGTTATATATAAAATACCTATTGTATGAGAAATCACCATTTTTAACTCCTACTAGATGATCACTATAAATTATTTCCACATGTTTCACAAAACAAAATCCCCAAACCAACCACATTAAGAAAATAAATAATGCAACCAAATGGATTCCAAGTAATTGTTTGACAAAACTATATATGATCCCATTGTTTTACAATATATTTTTGCATTGTTACCTATTTATATTTCACAAAAGCCATGAGATTGGCTAATATTAAATTTGTATGTTCATCAATATATATATAATTGGTTAAAAAAAGAAAAGGGGTGTGAATTGTGAACATAGTAATACAAGTCATTAAACAGGTGAAAACATATTACATAAATGTTTGATACATGTTTTAAGTGGTACACATAAATGGTTTTAACATATTATAGTTGTAGCATTTGGATGGAGTTAGAATGCATCCAAACAATAACCAAAACTTTTGAAGAAGTTTTGTAATAACTTTTAAAAATATTGTGACCAATGAAGGATTGTAAGCAATTTCAATCTACCAATCCCAATATGCAGCCTCAATATTAAGCACTAGACTAATGACTACTTAAGTGGGCACATCTAGGTTGTGATATTGTGTTTAGATTCAAGTAGGACATTTCCTCACTAAATAAGATTGAAGGGTATTTGCAAGCTAGGATGAAGAAATTTTGGTGGATTTGGAATTCATCAACAATTATTTTAGAGTAGTGTATTTAGTCAATGTTAGATACATAGATCCATTGTATGCCCATGCTCACAATTTTTAAAAAATTCAAATAGTAATTTATGACCACTCATTAATAAATTTAATGATATAATGTTTGAAGGTGAACAAAGTTATGGAAAACTCCCCAAAGTCATTTCATAATAGACTTTACCATTTAAATTTTTTTTTGGTGATGTTTAAAAGTCCTCAAATTCCATACCATGTGGAAATCATAGTTTAAAAGCCCTTATATTCAAATGATGACAACAATATTTATCCATTTAAAGAAAAGATGTTATTTCCAAACTATGATTATAATGAATTTACAAGGTTTTTACTTGTGCTATGACATTGGAGGTTGTGTACATATAAAAGTCCCATGTGAGGATTAAACTCTAGTTTGAAATATTAAATAAAAATTGGATATAACTAAATTACATAAGAATTAGATATGTGACCCCTCTTTCATAAAATTCAATTTGGGACACATGATAATTCACAAGGGTGCAAAACTTGCTACATTCCATCATTCCCTTAGAACATTAAGCTCAATGTACTTACTTCCAAATGGATTTGAGTATGTCGAACTTGACGATCTATCATTGCTTGAAATTCCTTCAAGACATGGTTGATCATCCTTGTCCTTGAAGTCTTCTGAAACAGTTGCAAGACTTTTGGAGGAATGTTTTAATTCTCCATATGACCTATTCAATGCGTCAAGTCTTGGATTTTCCTCGGGTAATACTTCAATTTCCATTTCCCCTTTGAGCATTCCCACCACATGAGACATGGATGGTCGTTTCTCTGCTTCAACTTGCAAACACAAAAGGGCTATGTTGACCACTTTTGTTATTTCTGCCAATTCAAGCTCATTACGGTTTTGAAGTTCTTTATCCACAAGATTTTCAATCATGGTTCTTTTGTAGAACCATCGCCAAGCCTGTACACAAAGAAAAACTCACTCATTATTACAATAAGATGGCATTCATGAGATGTGATATATTTGAACAATTGTTCAACTTGTTAACATCAAATTTGAATTTGAATAACATTCAAAATTAATATGAATTTGATTTGAATTTTTTTCATGAATTGTTGTTGAACCTTTGTGGTCAAATTTCATATGCCCACCCAAATCATTATGAGGATAGAAATTTGAAATTGAATCAAACTAAATGATATTTAAATGTACTTAATTATAACCAACCCAACAATGATGGGTTTCAAGTTTTTAGAAACTACACAAGATGGGTGATGTACTAACATAATAACATTAAGTAAAAGACATGTAAATCCACTTTTGAGAAAAAGAAGGAATAGCTATCAAGTGAATAAATTTGGTTTTGCCAACTATGAATAACATTCCCCCTTTACCAAAAGGAGGGGGGGGGGGGGGGGGGGTTCACATTAGATGCACTAGAATTTTTTAATGTATGACCTTAGACAAATCTACATAAAAGGAACACAACTCATGTAAAAGAGATGGTGGGCTCACATTGTTCAAAAGATACATATCGTCTGTAGGCAAGGTGTAATCGATGTTTTTCCTTCCACTTATAACTTCAAGTGCCACAACCCCAAAACTAAAAACATCAACCTTGTCGGTGAGTTGGCCACGTGTTGCATACTCGGGTGCTAAGTACCCTCTACACATGCAATATAATAAATAAAATTATGTCAACATAATCAACAATGCAAAAACGTTTTACATTTAATGACGGTTAATTTACATTAACAATATGATTTCAGCCCTTGCAACATATGACATGGTATGGATTTTTTTATAAAAACAAGGTGATATGACTTTCAAATGTAAAAAACACTTCCCTGATGATATCCCTTAACTTCCATTGTACAAGTGCCATATATTATGCAAAAATATAATATACAAGTTTTTAGTTTGTTGTTGCAAGCATATGCCATGGACATTACATGAATTATGTTTCTTCAAGTGGAAGATTGCAACTTGTGTCATGACATAAAATCCACATCACATCAAGAAAAAAACCATATATTATGTCAAAATTTTCATACTCACTTTGTACCAGCAATTTCAACCATGGACATGTGGGTTTTATCATCTGGGAAAAAAAAGGCCAAGCCAAAATCTGCAATTTTTGCACAAAATTTCTTGTCAAGCAAAATATTGCTTGCTTTGATATCTCGATGTATAATTCGTGGTTCATTCTCATGAAGGTATCGCAATCCACATGCCACTCCAAGAATGATATTGAATCGCATTGGCCATGTCAAAATATGATTTCCTTTGTGCTCTACAAAAACAAAATCCAAATGTGATCAATTGGAATACATGTAACATTTATAAATGAAAATTTAGTAGTCATGCCCCACTTGATTCATTCACACATTCTTAAACTTGGGTCAAGTCATAGTTCATGTGGAATATATGTTTTTGGTGCAAAGATTTAAAAGGATAAGAAAACACACAAAATAGAATTTCCATGTTACATTAAACATATAAACATATTTGTGTCATTTGAATTTACAGTAGGAAAACTACTTTCAAATGGCATGAAAAATCAAGTTGAAATTTTGAAACTCACCAAGTAATGTTTCAGCTAGATCATTGTTTTCAACATATTCGTACACCAAAAGCCTTTTGCTTGATGTTGTAATGCAACAACCTTTTAATTTAACAAGGTTTGGATGTTTCACTCCACTAATAGTAATGATTTCATTAATGAAATCATCAATGTTTTGTTGGGTTTTTTGAACAATACTTTCACAGCCACTTGATTGCCTCGAAATGTTCCCTGTAAAACACAATCATTAAGTAACCAAAACAACATTGGAAACTGCATGACATGACTTTAAGACTTTGTGCACTATTTCATGTATGTTTACATTCGAGTATAACCAAATTTGAATGTGCATAAATAGAGTCTTTATATTTATTGACAAGCGCGCACACATATTAATGTTATACATTACAAAATTTCAAATTTTTAGTATCAATTGATCATTGATTTAAAAATTAAAAACTCACATATGTTCATAAAGGATTATAAAATTTACATACATTTTTAAAGTATATGTATCAAATTTTTAATACTCAGAATTTTGGTAATATCATGGGAGGCATGGTAATATGTGAAGTATGGTATGATAAAGGTTAGTACCTTGTAAACAGCACCAAAAGCCCCTTCACCTAATTTTTCATCTGGATGAAAATCTCTTGTGGCAACTTTGAGCTCATTATAAGCAAAGATGGTAGGTTGAACCTCAAATTCAGCAAATTCTGTTGAAATTCACAACAATTTAATGCTTGAATTAAATATTTAAATCAACTTTTGATGCAAATGAGTTTCAATACAAAAGTAAATTCATTTTGTACCTAAATTATAATCAGTATAATGTGCAAAAGATTTTTAAAAATGTACAACCTAATAATAATGGGAAAACAAATTCAAATTAGAATTGATGAAAATTTCACATCCATTGAGATTGTATCTATGACTTACTTTGTTGAATTTGAATCATTTCGTAATGATTTTTTTGCTTATTTTTCCAAAATATCCAACCACCAATGGCAATCACAAGTGCGAGAATAACAACACAAATTGTTGTTGAAATTATAATCACTTGTCGAATGTTTCGTCCTGAATTATCTATTCATTGAAATAACAATTTTCATATAAACAAATGTTAGGAGTTGTACAACATGGATGTCTCATATTTTAGATGGAAATGTATGAATTACGATTAAAGTTTTTAATCTACTCATATATTTCATCATCAATTTTGTATATATCTTTTGCTTGCATCTTATACTTCAATTGGCAAAAAGGTCAGAGGCATAGTTTTACATATTTTGTGACTTAACTTTAAAGACAAAAATAATTCAAAGACAAATTTGTGACCATGTTTACAATGAAAACATGTGATGCCATTTCACTTAAAGAGTCTAAGAATCATTGTCATTTATCTAGTAAAAGTTAGAAATGAATCAATATTAGTCTAGGTTATATTGGGTTTTGAAGGATTCCTTGAAACCATTGTAGTTCCATGCTTATTGACAACAAATCCCAAATGCAAGAAAACTTATTTAACCTCATTTGACTTATATTTTATTCAATCAAAGTGTTTGTACTCACCACTTAATAGGAGACAAATTTGATTGCAATAACATCTTTGTCCATTACTTTGCTTATTTGAAGTACAATAGGGGTTTCCTTGGAGCCTGGAAATGGAAATAAAAACTCTGAGTAGGGGTTTTTAATGTAGAAATTAACAAAAAAAATGTCCTTAATTAAAACATGATTACCATATGTTAGTTTAAATAAAATGACTTAGGATAAAAATACACTAGTCATATCAAAACACAAATAAGATATTAAATGGCATAAAATAAATTGGCATATAGAAATTACTTACATGAAAACAGTGGTAATGTTTGTGATATTCTCAGGGGAGTAGCCATCAACATTGATTATATTGTTGAATCGGATGCTCAAAATTTGTAGATGGCTAGTCGTACTACCATTTGATAGTGTATTACCTAAACGTCCAATGTCGTTGATATGCAGGGTTCCATTGAAAGTATTGTTATCGAGTTCTCTACAAATACAAGTAAAACATAAATCATATGATGGCAAGAGCTCAACAAGACAAAAATAACATTCCATTAGGTTGAGTTTGGGAAACCATATTATCATTGAAGGTGGGTAGTATGTGAAGAACAAGTTTCCAAACATGACAACCTCAACAAGGTAAAAACTTATTTCATTTTAATAAAAAAAACTTGAGAAAATAAATTTATTCACATCAAATTACTAGGATGGTAAATATGTGTAGTACCAATATCAAAGATAAAATTTAATTACTACTATAATATTGGTTAATTCAATGTGCTTGTGCAAGTGCCAAAATTGATTTGGAAATCATATAAGTTTATCTACTTAGATTAAATACTTCATGGTTGTTTTTTTATGTTAATTAGTTGCATTCTCATAAATTTGCAATATTAATGTGTGAAATTTTGAAGCTTTGTATGTCAAAATGGTTACTGTGAGTTCATGATGTATATTAAACTACACAGTTCAACAACATGAAATAAATTTTTGTACATGTTCAAATATCTTACAAAATTTCCAGCTTTGGAAGGCTTGCCAAATCATATGGAAAAGCACCCGATAATCCATTTCTTTTCAATGCTCTACAACATCAAAAAATCATATCAATTTGAAAGTTTTGAGCTTCACACAAATTTGAAACAAGATCCAAATCATTTAGAATTTATCCTAGGATTGGATGATATTAAGCAAACACATGATTTAAAATCTAGTTGAACACAAATAATTTTGAGGGCAATATGGTATTTGCATAACTCGAGAGATTAATGTGTTTATCAATTTGTCAAAGATTTTAACTGCACTTTTTAGTTGTTGGAAAATGATGAATTCTTGATCGATTGACACATTTAATTGAATCATTCATACATTTCAACTTCCAACATAATATTCTGATGTAATGTATCTTGGAAGTTGAATATACTCACAACATTGAGAGTTGATTGAAGTTTTTGACCCAAGCAGGATATGGCTCTGGATTAAAAGAATTGAAACTTAAATCCCTACAAGAACACACACACACACGAGTGTCAATCTATTCATTGTATCCAGTCAAAAAAAAATTTCAAAATTATTCATCAAAAGATGGAACATAGGAACTTAATTCATTTTGCATGAAATACTTGGTGGTATAGTTGTTGAACTAAATTTTGTAAAGATCCTACCATTTTTTACATGCTTGAAAATTCAACAAATAAAACTTACATGTCTATTATATAAGTTGAATGATATAATGGACCTAGTTCTTGGACACCATTTAAAAAATTCATTGAGGATTTGTGTTTTTCAAAAAGTTACATGTATTGAAAATTGTGAACTTACAATTGTGTCAAAGAATTTGAAAAAGTACTCAAGTAAGGAAGAAGACCAGTGAAATCGTTGTGTGACAAATCCAATACTGTTAGATTTGCTAAAGTGTTAAAAATTGATGTTGGAATAATTGAACCATTGAAATGGTTTGAACTCAAATTCCTGGAAGCCACCAAGTAAGACATTTGATCAAAACATATTGTGTCAACAACACCCATAACAGTTTGCAACATGATTGGTAATTGGTATATTATGAGTGATGCATGCATATATAAGTATAAATGTTGACCAAACTAGCATGACACCTCCCCCTAGAATGTCATGCCCCTTGAAAAGATATATGGGTCGGATTGACTTAAATCTAAGCAATTGCAATTGAAACAAAATGCATATGTCTAATTTTTAAGGTTTTTAAATGTACAAAATATTGGAAAAACCATCTATATGCAATAGTCTATAGTTTTTCCATCCTCAAAATGTAATGGCGTTACTTACACAAATTGAAGTGTCGAAATCGTAGTGAGGTCAGGTGGTGATCCAACCAATGCATTTTCTGACAAATCACTACAAAGTATAACTTGACATTAAAAAGTGGAAAGTATGTAACGACACGACTTCACCTAAACTATGGAGCACAATCAATAGAAAAAACAGATCTACATTGACATATTTGAAGTTTGAACCTCTCGCATTTCCTTAACAAGCTTAGCAACTAAGGCACATTACATGAACTTTTGAAGTTCAAGAATATTGCTCAAATATTATAAACTTGTTTGACAACAACATAACGAAAAGCCTTATGTGAATTAGCATGGTCTCACTATCCCATGGTAGCTACTAGCCCACTCCATTGGCTACTTTTCAGCGTTTGGGAAAGGACAACAGAAATTGGGATTATTAGTCCTGCTCTAATAATAAGCTTATCAATGCTGAAATTTGTGACTGAATTTTGATAGAGTGTTAGTGTGGTGAACTCTTTAATTTAGCAAGATGTCAATGATTTTAAACACAAGTACACGCATTCACTGTAATGACTAATGTGTGTGATGTTTTTCACATCACACACACATTAGACAAAGGTGTCAGAAATTTTGTATCTTACATTGATGTAAGGCTTATCATGTTCACAAAACTGTCGAAGGGTGAACTTGGTCCTGTTAGCTTGTTGTTGGATATCTTCACGCTTTGCAGCCAGCTTGCCCCGAAAGATGGAATGTTCCCACTGAGCTGATTGTTACTCAAATCTCTGAAACAAAAGAGAATTAACAATTCATCTATTAGCATTTTAATGCTACAAAAGCAAGTTCAGCATGTTTAAAAGTTATTA
The DNA here is from genome assembly GCA_963920785.1 of Sphagnum contortum. Classification (NCBI taxonomy): domain Eukaryota; kingdom Viridiplantae; phylum Streptophyta; class Sphagnopsida; order Sphagnales; family Sphagnaceae; genus Sphagnum; species Sphagnum contortum. The sequence continues at coordinate 4,836,479 of OY987291.1, read as the reverse complement.
AATTGCATGTGCATACCATAAGAGCAATATTTGATTGGATATACTCCATATGGGTTGAAGAAAACAGGGTAACTCACATCTGTTGAAGAATGCTCATATATGTAAAGAGCTCTGCCGGAATGCTTCCACTCAGATTATTGTTACCAAGATTCCTGCTTAATAATTGTTTCACCATCCCACAATGAACCCAAAATATGCAAAGACAAGCCTTCAGTGAACATCCAAACAATGTATTCTCTAGTTATGAGTATATGAAAATTACATGAGGATAAACAATTCATACTTCTTATTAAGCTGTTTTAGTAATTGAAGCATATAAGGCACATCTTCTATTGACTACCAACAGTCTATTCGAATGTACTTGAAGTGTCTTCTGACAATTCAAATTTCATATGCACCATATGGTGCTCCACATGATTGCTGTTCCTTATTTCCCCCAAGTAGATCAATTTGATTTAGCCCAAGTTTTTGCAATGTTTCATTTCATCTTTTTATTGAATATACAATGTTGTAACTACCAAAAAATAATGTTTGTGAGCTATAGACTACCCAGGCTGCACCCCATATCATAATATTACTCTCCTGTCCATACCTTAAATGAGGCCACATGTGTTCTCAAGATCAATAGGTTACAACCCACTTACAAAATGACCAAGTCAGTGAGATTGCCAATCTCCTTAGGAATGTTACCAGAAAGCCCTGGATTGTCCGTCAAAGTCCTGGAAAAGGTTGCACATATATTTCAAGACTTGTACCCAAACATATTTCAAGGTTTTATATGGTCACAAGTTTAGTGGAACTAGGTTTTCCCCAAACTCCTACTGCAACATTACACCTTTTAAGGAGCACCTCAGTTTTATTGCAATTATTACACATTAACAAATGCACTACCTAATGGATTGCATATTAAATTGAAACACATCACATAAAAAGTTATATGACTGAACATCAACATTTGTTCACTCACAGTTCCACAAGTCGTGAAAAGTTTCCAATTGCTGATGGCAAAGGGCCAACAATAGATGCTGCAGTCAAATGGCTACAACCCATCCGCCACCCACATATGATATCCAAGGCATAGGAATCAAAGTCCCAGAAGTGAGATTATTAGAGTGTAGATCCTTTCTGCGAACTATCCAAATCATTGGGCTGACCTAAGCATCACCTATTTGTAAATGTAAAATCTCTGAATCTCTATCGATCTCTTTGTGCAATGAATTTATCCATTTGTTCCCCCAATAAATAATTAAATAAAATCTCTATTGATCTTTTGAAAGCCAGTTTGTGGTAAGAATCTTACATTACAACAATATTGATAGTGTAATTGCAGGGATCCGTGATACTATCCGCAGAGTAAGAACATATCACTCCTCTCCAACTTTGACTACCATAACAAGGATTTAGTTGGGAGGATGACCACCCTGCCAGATTCGTCATCATGTCCGGTGTGCTTTTATTCCATGCCCCAAGAATGGTCTGTAATGCTTCCGCTATACAATACACTCACAGTCAGTCAGTTAATGAGTTTTCCTGGAGATTTCCACTTACAAGGTCCATCAAAGAGTTTTGTCAATATGCTCAACAAATCAGGGCCTTCTTGAACCAAAGGATTTTCTACAAGGATTGTGAATTGATGCAGTTAAAAATGATATAGGCACTTATACATCATTATAAGCGAGAATCTGAATAGTTTAGCAACTCAAAACTGTTTGAAATGAGCATTGACTCTTGTCCAAGTTGAATCAGGAGCCTTCCAGATCAAAATGCACAAAAGGCAAAGAATATTACATTCTGAGGAGTCGTAAATGATTTCACACGCGCTGCTGCAGAGGTTTATTGAGAGCAACATGAGCAAAGCAAGAAGCAGCTTGAGAATCATCATGGTCACAACCCTCTTCTTTATATTGCATAAGCTATAAAGAGCAGATGGAGTAGGGAGATGGTGGTTGTGTAATTCACAAGTAGATGTAAGCGGCACGAGAGAAGCATTGAGCAGCACTTGACTAAAGTATATGCAGTAACCAAAGCTGTGACAGCCTCGTCATATATATACACAATGAAAACATGTCAAGTCTGTTTGCCTATTACAGAAATAACTCTCTTTTAGGTTTCTGTGTTTATTTTGAGGAATCTCCTCCAGGAGAAGGACCCAACAGCATTATGCCAGGGTCAGATCCTCCTATTTTAAAGGTTCTCATGTTCCCACAAAAAGAGAGTTGTTTATGTATGTTGAGGTTCCCATACTAACAGGTTCTTCTAAGGTTAGGGAACACCTTGGGCTCATGGTCATCTCAGGTAGGCTCCCTTCGCGAGAACCCACTTGATAGGAATTGGGTGGCACTCCCTCAGGAGAACCCACTTGTACAGGGACCTCCCCTACTTGACATATGGGTGGCACTCCCTCATGATAACCCACTTGTACAGGAACCTCCCCTACTTGACATATGTAACCCAGTGACTGTCAGGCAGTCTTGTGTAAACTGCTACGTTGGAAAGGTCCCCCTCCTGGCTCCGCAGTATCTGTGGGACCACAAAAACAACCAAAAAGAAACTGAGATCTCAACACACTTATTACAAAAAGCTAGGTGGGTCTTCACACAAAGTATTGAGAGAATTTCACTATTTATTAGCAAGTTGTGGGTTCACTGTGTTACTTTTAATGATTTTTTTTTAAATAAAAAAAATGGAGTAGGTAGATATAATCGGTTGACAATTCTTCTTGTAAGTAGTTGCATCCAACATATGCCATTGTTGTATTCTGTTTTTGGGCCAAATCTTTGTCTCTACAACACCAACTCGTAACATGTTTGAACCCGGTGAACTTCAGATAGTGCCCAAGGGTATTGAATACTGGATAGCCTTCCCCAGGTCACCACCTATACCATGCCCAACTTGCTAGTCAAAGATCTCATTCATTTCAGGCTACATAGGTATGTAGGACACGAACGGGTATAGGATCGAAATTATGTATTTTATTACATAGTTATGTAGATCTATGTTCTAGGTTGCACATTTACTTTCTCACCCTCCTTATGTTTATGCGTAGGTAGTAAACCTTATCATTCTCCTACCACAAACAAATCATGTTGTTTTTTGATCGCACGTCCATTTCTAAGTTAGTATATCTTAGATTTTGGATTGAAAATATGTTTAATTATAAGCTTACCTACCTATATTTTATTTATCTATTTACCTACCTTGTATTTACCTACATATTTACCTATAGTTTACGTAAGTAGGTATGAACATTTAAAAACATAGGTAGGTAGGCATATGTACCTATATATCTACCTAATTAGGTATCTACTAACCTACTTATGAAAAAATTGAAGTTCAAATGTTGTTATACACATTGACAAAAAAATTCATGAAAGTTTAAAGATACATGTTAAATCCATTTGGTATCATATTGTTTTACAAAGTGATGGGATGGTTTGATGGCCAAGACGTTGGTGTGAAACCAAGGAGAACAAGCTTCAATTCTCTTTATCAACATATAATATATTCAAAAAGGTATATGTTTGTATATATACCTTATACATGTGTGTAAATACATAGGTGGGGGTGTGGATAGGTAGATAGGAGGCCATGGTGGGTAGGTAGGTCATGGGTGGGTGGGTAGGTAGGTACTTACTATTTATTTATTTTTTATATTTTTATATTTACAAATTAGTTTTTAATTAATTTTTTGGGCTGCCCAATTTTTTGTTCAATTTGATTAGTACAGAAGACCATTTTATGATTAGTCAAAAAAAACATCAATCAAGTTGGACGTGTTCAAATCAACTTGTCTAGTATGACTAAATGGTCAAATTGATCAAATGTCAAAATCACTAGTTTTTGGTTTAGTTTTCTAGTCAAATAAATCATGATTTCTTGTAGTGCTTGCATGTTATAACATTTGTGAATGTGTTAATGATTTCACACCCTTGCATCCATTCCTTGAACTTCATTTATGCTTTAACTTTTCATATATGACATGGCAAAATATTCTCCCATTATGACATGATATTTTTTAACAAAATAGATATTTTGTCATGCCTTAGGGAATATAACAAGAATATTCCATCTACATTGATGAAACATTCCAAAATATACTAAAATTAAATATTTTATATGTTCACAAGCTCTCATGGTCACATGTTCATGCTCACACACAACGATTCATGAATATCATTGTTGGTGAGGTTTTGGAACAATGCCAACGTAGGTGAAAGTCAAATTGTGAAAATTTTCATACAAAATTTCCAAATAGACAACTTTATTTTTATGTTAAAGTTTGTACACTCCCCGCCCCCCCCCTTGTCCCTAAAGTGTTTGGAAAAACTATTGCACAATATACTATTCATGAATCTGATTGTGAATACACCAACATATATTTGAAACTTATTTGTGATTGGGGAATTATTATTTATATGTATTGATATATTATATTTGTTGTAATATGTAGACAATGAAATTTAAAGGCTTTCTGGCCCATAAACACAAGCCCTTAGTTCATACATTGTTTCCTTATAACATCAAGCTCAATGTAATTACTTCCCCACAAGTTTGTTGAACTTGATGACCTATCAATATTAAACATTCCTTTGCACAATGGTTGGTCATCCTCCTCCTTGAAGTCCTCTAAAATAGTGGCAAGATTTAAATCATATTCCAAATGATGTTTAAGTAACACTAGGATTTCCACTTGCCCTTCCAACATCCCCATGACACGAAACATGGTTGGTGGTTTCTCTACTTCAACTTGCAAACACAAAAGAGCTATGTTGGCCACTTGTACCACTTGTGCCACCTCAATATCATTATGCAATTGTAGTTTTTGATCCATAATATTTGTTATTGCAATGCCTTCATGGAACAATTTTGATGCTTGCATGAACCCACATAAAAAATCATTATTACAAATTGAATAAGATGTCATTCATGTGAAAGTTGATGATTCTAAATATTCAACATTGTTAACATCAAATCATTGTTTAATTGGTTAGGTTTCATGATCACACCTTGTAAATGATTGTAGATCAAATTGACAAAATTGAATGTTACTAACCTACTTAGTTATAGTTCAACCAATTATAATAGGGGTTCAAGTTGAAAATAACCTTGGGGGTGATTTCCCAAATAAGGGCATCCCAAAAGACACATAAAGCCCACTTCTAAAAATGAAGAATTACTATAAAAGAAGAAAAAGGTTCCAAACATGCCAAGTTCAAATAATATTGCCATAAATTGACCTCCATTAATATAAAACTCACTTAGTTGTTGATAAATATTAAATTTTAAACCATCATTATGATGTAAATTCATGTTAAATTATACTTGATTTGATGATCATAGGATTTCAAGCCTTATAACACACATGAAATGAATCAATTAAAGATTTACATAATTGGAATTGTCAAATGTAAATTTTTTTATTGATTCATGATATACCTTAAAATCTTATAATTAAATAGGACATGATCCACAATATAGCAATACTAATCATATGTGATTTTTCAAATTTTTGCATGCATCTAACTTCCACATCATGGATATGTTTAAAAGTCTACTTTTACCAAGTTACATATCAAAACATAGAAAACATCACAATTAATTTTAAAAACCCACATTTTAAATGTTGGAGGATTCATACACACTTTGTGTTAACAATTTCAATCATCGAAATGTGGGTTTTATCATTTGAAAATAAAAAGGCCAAGTCAAAATCTGTATTTTTTGCTTGTAAATTTTGGTCAAGCAAGATATACTTTGCTTTGATGTCTCGATGTATGATTCTTGGTTGATTTTCATGAAAGTATCAAAGACCAAATGCCACTCCAAGAATAATATTGAATTGCATTGGCCATGTCAATATGTGATATCCTTTTCTTTTTACAAAAATAAAATGCAATTGTGATCCGTTAAATTTATGTAACTTGTAATTAGTACCCCTTTTATTGTTTTAAAACATGTTAAACTTGGTCCAATTAGTGGGCTATAAAACTTCCTTAGGTTAATATTGAGTAGATGTGTTTGGTGGAAACATTTAACAAGAAAAAAAACACACAAAACATAATTTGCATGGTACACAAGACATATAAAGAAATACATATACCTCACATTCATATAAATAAAAGATTGTCAACCTACATGAGACATTTAGGTTTCGAACCCACCAAATAACATTTGAGGTAGATCGTTGTTTTCAACATATTCATACACTAGGACCCTTTTGCTTGATGCACTAATGCAACAACCTTTTAATTTAACAAGGTTTTAGTGTTTAACTCCACTGATAACAACAACTTTGTTGATAGATTCATCAATGTCTTGTTGGTTTTTTTGAATAATTGTTTCATAGCCACTTCATTTCCTCGAAATATTCCCTATAGAATGTTTTGCCATAGTAAGCAATATATGTATGTTACCCATACAATAGGTGTTAGTTTTGGGAACCCCAACCAATACAAACATGGTGTTAAAACTTAAAGTTGACAAAAATATTGTAATCCCCAAAACCTAAACCCTCAACCCTTATATGTAAATTTAACCCTCTTTTAAAAACCATACGTTTTACATTAATTTTTTTATGATTTAAGTGCTTGAATTAAGTAATCATTATATTTTATTTTATTTTTTCTTAGATCCTTAATTATTTGTTCTAACTGAAATCAACATTATTTTTTATGTCCTTGATTGATTTTTATAAAACAAATACATTGAAGTTCATTTTACACCTTGTGGATTCCATTATTATTTTTTCCTTCTAGAAAAGTAGAGGTTTAACTATGAGATAAAAAGTTTACCCAAAATATAAAAAGGTTTTGTTTAAACATATTGGTTTAGCCTAAAAGATATAAAAGAATTGTTGGGAGGTAAAAGTTTAGCCAACAAATAGAAATGTTTTGTTGAAAGGTCAAGGTTTAGCAAAAACAAAATTAGGTTTTGCCAAGAGTTAAAAGTTTACCCAAGAAGAGATATAAGTTTTACCAAGAGAGAAGAAAATAGCCTAGAAGAAATATAATTGTTGCCAAGAGTTAAAAGGTTAGCCAAAAATAGATATAGGTTTTTAATTTCACTAAGAGAGAAAAGTTTAGCCAATAAGACATTTAAGTTTTTCCAAAGTTAAAAGTTTAACCAAGAATAGGAATAGGTTTTGCCAAAAGAGGAAAGGTAAACCAAGAACATATATACGTTTTGCCAAGAAAGAAAAGTTTAACCAAAAATAAATATAGGTTTTACCAAGAGATAAAAGTTTAGTAAAAAAAAGATATAGTTTCACCAAGAAATAAAAGTTTAACCAAAAGGGGATATAGGTTTTGTTAAGAGAGAAACTTTTAACCAAAAAGATACATAAATTTTGCTAAGAGAGAATAGTTTAGCTAAGAAAAAATATAGGTTTTGCCAAAAGAGAATAGTTTAACCAAGAATAGATATAGGTTTTTTCAAAAAGAAAAATTTAGCCAAGAAAAGATATAGGTTTTTCCAAAAGAGAAATGTTTACCCAAGAAAATATATAGGTTTCACGAAGAAATAAAAGTTTAACCAAGAAAAAATGTAATTTTTGCCAATAAAAAAAAGTGTACCCAAAAAGAAATATAAGTTTTGCCAAAAGATAAAAATTTAACCAAGAATAGATATAGGTATAGCTAGGAAGAAATATAGGTTTTGCCAAGAAAAGATAGAAAGTGTAGGTAAAAGATTGGTTATTAGTTGGTTTGGTTTTAGGTTTAAGCTAAGAGGTAGGTTAGTAGAGTAGGTAGGTTAATAGGGTAATTAGGTGGGAAGGTAGTATGGAGGGTAAGGGTTGGGAAAAGTTTGGCCCCCAGAAAAAGAGTCAAACGCTAATAGGCAAAAAAATTGATTATGATAAAATGTTGGTTAATGTAGGGTGAAGAGGCATTTGCAAAACACAACCCATCCTGTGGATAGAACGGCCAACTAACGTAGTCATGGAAGCTAGTTCATTCTGGCTTTGCAACACCATGGATTCCTTGCATTTCGTCTACTTGTCAAGTTGTCTCGTTTTTTAAAGGTACCCATTAGAATAGGGCTAGAATGAACCAACTTCCATGACTACACTAGTTGGTTGTTCTATCCATAGGATAGGCTATGTTTTTCATCTGCCTCTTCACCCTACATTAACCAACATTCTACCACAATCAATTTTTTTGCTTGTTGACTTTTGACCTTTTGTTTTGGTGCCCACTTTTCCCCAACCCTGACCCTCCATACTACCCTCCCACCTAATTACCTTATTAACCTACCTACTCTACTAACCTACTTCTTAACCTATATATTGTCTTGGGTTAAATTTTTCTCTGTTGGCAAAACTTATATCATTTCTTGGCTAAATGTTTTTTGCGACAAAACTTATATCTTTTCTTGGCTAAACATTATTTTGGTAAAACCTATATCTGTTTTTGGTTTTTTAATTTTTTTTTTGGCAAAACCTATATCCTTCTTGGCTAAATTTTTATCTCTTGGCAAAAACTATATCTTTTTTCAACTAAACTTTTCTTTTTTGACAAAACCTATATCCATTCTTGGTTAAACTATTTCCTTTTGACAAAACCTATATTTTTTCTTAGCTAAATTGTTCTCTTTTGGCAAAACTTATATCCCTTCTAGATCAAATTTGTTTCTCTTGGCAAAACTTATATTTCTTCTTGGTTAAACTTTTCTTTTTGCCAAAACCTATATCTTTTATTAGTTAAACTTCTATCTTTTGGAAAAAATTATCTCTTATTGGCGAAACTTATATATCTTCTTAGTTAAACTTTTAAGCCTTGGCAAAACCTATACCTTTCAACAAAACCTTCCTATATTTTGAATAAACCTCTTTATTTCATAGTTAAACCTTTACTTTTCTAAAGGGGAAAAAAAATAATGGAATCCACAAAGTGTAAAATGAACTTCAATATATGTTTTTATAAAAATCAATCAATGACATTAAAAATCGTGTTGATTTTAATTAGAACAAATAATTAAGGAGGTAAGAAAAAGAAAATCTTGTATATTCAATGATTATCTGATTCAATCACTTAAATCATAAGAAAATTAATGTAAAACATATGGTTTTTTAAAAAGGGTTAAATTTACATATAGAGGCTGAAGGTTTATGTTTTGGGCATTACAACAATTGTTTCAACTTTAAGTTTTAACACCATGTTTATAATGGTTTGGAATTCCCAAAACTAACACCTAATGTATGGGTAACATGTAGGTATTGCCTATTATGGCAAATATTAATAGTAGTTGAAAATTTAATCCAACATGCAATACCCACATATGAAGGCAATGCCATTTTTTATCAAAATGAAGTTTGTTTTTTGCTTCTTTTTAGATTATTTTTATAATTTATTTATCTTTCTAAAATTTTATTCTCTTTTTTCTTGTCTAAACTATTTTTCTTCTATTTCTTTTTCATAATCAACTTTTTAAATTTCTTTATTTTTTCTAATTTAAAACAAATTCAAAACTATATTTCTCAGTTTTTGTTTATCATTAAATATGCATATTTTATGCCCAACATTTGGGTATTATGTGAAACACGAAAAAATCTAGCCAACATTATATGCATCAAACATGAGTATTACACAATTTTATTTTACTTTTTCTTCTTCTAAATATTTCTTATCACAACATCAGAAACAAGAAATGAAGGTATTACATATAATGGAGCAATCATTTTGTGGCAGAGCTTGAATGAAAATGGACCTACATTTTGCAATAACCTGATGATAAAGTTAGGGCCCCATTGGAATTGAAATGCAAAAAAACTAAGTCCATGCAATTCCCACATAATTTATACAACCAATTATATTTCATTTATGTAAAGGTTTTAATATGTAAGTATTGCAAATACTTGCCCCTCCGTCACTTAGGTCAGGGTTACTAAAAAGTCTAGAAAAGTATAACACCTACATTGTCAATATCCAATACAAATGTGAAAATATGGTGAATGTAATTCCTACACATTCAATTGTGCTTATTCATTATGTACATCAAGGTAGTCGAGGATTTCTGCTTTCTTGGCTCCTAGATCCAGTCATCAACACGCGACTTTGTTGTCTGACGCGCCCTGGCGTGGCGGGCGACAATGGCGATGCTCACGATTTGGCAAACTTCGTCAGTCCCATGCTTGATGAAGCAGTTGCTGTTCCGAACGACGGTAGAACCAATGTTGCTTTACAGCGCCGAGGCTTGGATGATGACCGGGGCGCTTGCGAAGCACCTTGACGAGACGTACACGCGACTACTCCGACATTGCCTCCAAGTCTCATACTTGGAGAGGTGGACGAATGAGAAGTTGTATGGCCCGATCGTTCTCGGCTCCATCTTGGTCGAGTCGCATCGCGTCGCTTTCGCCGGCCATTGCGCGCACGTCGACCAACCCGTCGCCAGGGCTTTGTTCTATCAGGCACCTGGTTGCGTCGACCAGGAAAGCAACAGACGTCGTTTGTCGACGCCCTCACAAAGTCACGGCACACAACATGAAAAGCTAGCTCGCCTGATGGCCGAAGGGGACCAATGGCGGGTCATCGTGAAGACCACGAAAAAACGCGTCAAGGGCAAGAAGCCAGCGATCGAGAAGGGCTACGATTAAGGGTGACACCAGACATTCTCGCACATTTCACCATGTGGAGTTCCTCCCCTCTACCTTCGTCCTTTATCTAATCAATACTTATGTCCTGGTTGTATGCAATACACCAACACACACACACACACACTATGTACATCAACAAAACAAATACGTTCATCATATTTTTAAACGTGTTGATATTGCATTACCTTCATCCAAAAACGCATTTCCTTGCTATGAAAATGAACTCATTGGCAATACTTGAATCTAAAACTTTCATTATAACCCCATGTTACATTACCTATATCCACTAAAGAAAATCTTGACTATGAGAACAACAAAAAAGACAATATCTACATTAAAATGGTAAATCCCCCACTTGAAAGGTTATGGGATGGGCAATACCTTCATATATCACAACAAAAAGTCATTGTGTCCCATATAATATGTGAAATTCTATGCAGTACGAAAAAGTTTGCTCACTAACCTTAAACTATTGTACATTAATTGTTTGAAATAATATGGTGTTACTAATACATAAAGAGTCCAAATCCACCAATGAATTCACTAGGTTTTGTAATGAATTAGGTGAATTCTTAGAAAATTTGTCAATTACTTAGTAATTGGCAACGAGTTAATATGGACAAGTAAATTCACTAACATATGAACAACTAGGAAATTTTTAGTATTTTAATTATTTAATCCAGATTATCTAATATTAATTATTTATTACTTCAATTTTTTTTAATTGAAAGTTTCAAGAATATTCTAACCTACCTACCTAAATAGGTAGAAAACTAGCACCTATTTACTTGTGTAGCCAATCAAAGAGGTAGGAAAGGGAAATTGTAAATGAAATGAAGAACCAAAAAACATTTCACTTATGTAGCAATTCCCATTTAAGGTCAACTGTTTCTTCACTCATCCCAAATTTGCAAATGCATTTCTAAGTGAAAAATTAAGGGAAAACATGTTCTTTATATAGCTTGTGAGATGAGATTCAAAGACAAAACATATGGGTAAAACCTTTTACTTGCACTTTAGTTTTAAAATGAGATGGAACTAATTTTTTAAAAAAAGCAAACTTTAGTTAGTAATATATTTTTCATATTATGTCCAAATGAAATGATTTAAACTTCATTTTGACATTTTTTCAAAATGTACACACGAAAATTATAAAGATAATTTTAAAAAATACTTCAAGTGAAAAAAATTGCATGTAAATCTTGCATTTCAATACATTTCAATAGGACATTTAAAAAATAAATCATCGTTATCTTTTTCATTCTTTGTCTAAATGAAAGAAAATATTAAAAATATGAATTTGATTTGTATTACATAGCAAATTTTTATTATGAAATTTAATAAAATAATTCATTAAATATGATGTATCAACATATAATAACATTATTCAAAACTGTTCAATGTCTCGTCATGTATTTAAGAAATAAAATACATTTAAATATATTATATTAAATACATACACATGAAATTTTATATTATACGCATTTTATTCAGAAATATTTTTATTAATATAATATAATATAATAATAAATATTTTCATGGATGAATATTATGTTTTACATTTTTATCAAGTGAGGCCCACAATAAAATATTATTTAGTTAAATAATTTATATATAATATGTATACATAATTTTATATATTATTATTTTATATCTTATATCCATATGATATATTATAAACTATTTACTATATATTTCTATGTTCAAAAATATTGATTTTCTTTTGTTCTAATTTTTTAAAAACATTTTATTAAATAAAGGCAGAAAATAAAATCTGACTTACTTTTCAGACTTGAAATAAATGTTAATTTAAATAATATATACTTACTCGCTGTAGTGTTTCGTTAACCTCCCATTTATTGTTTTCCAAGTTAAGATCCTTATAATGGTAAGTTTGCCAGGTGCACACTGCTAAAATGCTACAATGCCTACTGCACTTTGCTAGGTGGCCAATTCAACATTCACAAATTCTCAATTGCACCTTGCCAAATTTACAACTTCACATTGTCAAAATCACCATTTTCACATCTCCACTTTTACATCGTAAACTTGACAAGTTTACATTATTATACGGGCTCCTTAAATGTTTTTGGACTGCCCCCCCCCCCCCCCAAATCCATGGGTTACCCAATTTGTTTTTAAAGTTTTTTTTGCCCAAACTTTGTTTTTTTGGGCCATTTTCTTTTGGGGTCAGTGGGGGGCTTGCAGTAGTGGCCTACCCTCCTACCTCCTAGCCTACATGCTCACCTACTTAGGCTACCTAGCCACTTACCTATCTACCTAGGTGTAGGCCCCTATCCACCTACCAATTTAGGATATCAACTCGTGCCCAAGTTTGCAAGTATGCAAGTTTACAAGTTTGCAAATTTACAAATTATATAATTACAAATTGCAAGTTTGCATGTATCCAAGTTTGCAAGTTTGCAAATTTTAAAAATTAAAAACTCTAAGAATTAATAATTTTTAATTACAATTTGCAAGTTTGCAAATTAAAAAATTTACAAAATTAAAATATCTAGAAATTAATAATTAATAATTACAATTTACAACTTAACAAATTGCAAGTGTGCATGTTTGCAAGTTTACAAGTTTGCAAATTTACAAAATTAAAAAATCTAAAAATTGCAAAGTAATGATTACAAATTTACAAAATCTACAAATTAAAATTTAAAAATTTAAAATTTTCAACTTAACAAATTGCAAGTGCGATTTTGCAAGTTTGCACGTTTACAAGTTTGCAAGTTTGCAAATTAAAAGATTTACAAAATTTACAAAATTAAAATATCTAGAAATTAATAATTAATAATTACAATTTACAACTGAACAAATTGCAAGTGTGCATGTTTGCAAGTTTGCAAATTTACAAAACTAAAAAATCTAGAAATTGCAAATTAATGATTACAAATTTACAAAATCTACAAATTAAATTTGAACTTAACAAATTGCAAGTGCGATTTTGCAAGTTTGCATGTTTACAAGTTTGCAAGTTCGCACCTTTACAAGTTGCAATTTTGCATGTTTACAAGTTTGCAAGTTCGCACCTTTACAAGTTGCAATTTTGCATGTTTACAAGTTTGTAGCTTTGCAAATTTGCAAAATTAAAAAATCTAAAAAATTGCAAATTAATAATTATAACTTTATACATTGCAAGTGCACAATTGCAAGTTCACGAGTTTGCAAAACTACAAAATCTAGAAATTACAACTCAACAAATTGCACGTGCGCATTTGCAAATTCGTGCAAGTTTGCAAATTTACAAAATCACAAATTACAAATTCACAATTGCATATTTGCATACTTGCATACTTGCAAACTTGCAAAATGTAATTATTAATTATTAGAGTTTTTAATTTTTAAATTTGCAAACTTGCATACTTCCTAAAGGTGCAATTTTCAATTATTAATTTGTAATTGTATTATTTTTAATTTTGTAAATTTGCAAACTTGTAAACTTGCATACTTGCAAACTTGGGCACGAGTTGAGATCCTAAATTGTAGGTAGGTGAGGATAGGGGCCTACACCTAGGTAGGTAGGTAGGTGGATAGGTAGCTTAAGTAGGTGAGTATGTAGGCTAGGAGGTAGGAGGGTAGGCCACTACTGCAAGCCCCCCACTGACCCCAAAAGAAAATGGCCCAAAAAAACAAACTTTGGGCAAAAAAAACTTGGGCAACCGATGGATTTGGGGGGGGGGGCAGTCCAAAAACATTTAAGGAGCCCGTAAAATAATGTAAACTTGTCAAGTTTACGATGTAAAAGTGGAGATGTGAAAATGGTGATTTTGACAATGTGAAGTTGTAAATTTGGCAAGGTGCAATTGAGAATTTGTGAATGTTGATTTGGCGACCTAGCAAAGTGCAGTAGGCATTGTAGCATTTTAGCAGTGTGCACCTACCAAACTTACCATTAGAAGGATATTAACTTGGAAAGCAGTAAATGGGAGGTTCACAAAAGAGTAAAGCGAGAAAGTACAACCTGACAAAATAAGCGCCGCTTGTGTATTTCATACACAAGCAGCCACTAGTGCAGCCCACCATCCACTGGATGCCCATTATGACTCTGTCGTACATCAACGTCAACACGAGTTAATATCTGGTTTCATCGTGGTAACCCATTTTGTAAGAAGTAGATCCCCTATTTATGCCTACTAAGTAGTATATAATAGGTAGTCACCTAGGTAAGTAGATGCTTCATTTGGCTCGTGCATTACGGTAAATAAGGCCCATGGGTGGGGGACAGCGGCATTTCTTTTGGCGATTTGTCACCATTTTTTTTACTTTTAAAAAACCCTGGCTACCAATACAAAAGGGGTTTCTATTTTAAATCACCAAAAACTGACAGCAATTTTTGTGGGAGGGTGGGTGAGGGTGCCATTACATTTATGCCTACTGGCTGCAGTTGTAAGAGTTCCTTGAAATAATGTTGCCAACTTGACGAAATCTGTCTGAATCTGATTAGGGATGCTCACCACCCTGTCACCATCAGCAAATTGAAAAAAACACTCACTGGCGGGGGACATTCTCAAAATGTGAGGCGGAACTCCCTGCTATCATCTCCCTCCAATCAGGGGAGGAAAGAATATGCTGGTGTAAGGGACCCTCCAATTACAGTACAAAAATTGGAGCAGGTCTTTAAATGCTCGGTATTTAGTATCTAGGGGGTGCCCAGTGCCCACTGCATGTAATGGGCGTCCAGTAATTGTGGAGCTGTCACCACTACTCTACATGGGCTCCAGCGGTAGTAGACACCCTCATCCCTACTAGAAGGAGAAGCCTGTGTATATATATTAAAAAAGATGGAAATCCATTCATAATAAGTACAAGGCATGTCAAAGCAAATATAAACACACGCCAGTCAAATCAAAATTGTCGTAATGAAGTAGAAGACCTAATGCTAACAGGGCATGCGGTGCCACAAATCAACTAGTGATGGAGGTTCACTAGCTGGTATGTGTGAAAGAGATGAAGGCACTGGTTACTGCACGTAACTAATGTCTGGACAGTGAAGGATTTGTCTTGTTGGCTTGTCTTATCTTTTTGGGGTAAGTAGAAATTGGAAAAAAGGACGTAGTAGACGACCTATCTATTATAACCTGAATATTCTGTCACATATTCCTTGATTTTTGGAAAAAACATCGTCAGAACTTGAAAGTTTTTTGGGGCACTTCAAC